>JAKOOJ010000014.1:23430236-23842736 GCA_022577455.1 Arizona elegans
GAGGGCAGCCAATTTTAAAACAACGATGTGTTGGTTTAAAGATCGGCAAATAATACTTACGCTCAATAGTGAGGAAAGGCCTGAAAGAAGAGTGAAGGACAGAGAGGAAGAAGGAACTCGGCACTTTAAAAGGGAAATAAAATACTATTCTTCTCCTAATTTTTCATTTCCCCAGTTTCCTCTACAAACTTGATCAACATATTGTAAGAGGAAAGAGAATCTTACTGATCCTAGACCAAGCAAAATCCAAAAACTCTAGGGAATTCCTGGAAGCGTGGCATTCAGACAAATAAGCCACAATAGACCCAAAGAAAGACAAACTACATTTACACAACATTAGAAATGGGCAATAAAAAGCAAAGAAGGAAACAAAAATATGAGAACATCTTGTCTCCAGCAGCCAATATCCAGATAAGCAGGGATTAACACCAGGCAAACAGTCAAACAGAAAACAATACCCTTATCCAGCACTGGCAAGGCAAGCTACTATATATATAATGAGGGAGCAGAGCCCACAGTCCCCAGCACTTATGATGTTCTCTAATCAGGTAAAGAAACATCTGCAAGCAAACAACCAAGCTCAGAGAGCACCAAGTGTAACAACTGAATTTACCTCATAACTGTGAGATGATCCCACAAAAATTTTCCCAACGTCCAGCTGATCAAAGTTGAAAAGTAGCTTGGGGCCTATTGCCTCCCCCTTGATACGCAGAGGGAGCCTGGTCTCTCGGCCTGTAGAAATGATAACTCATCTTCAGGAAATTAATGGTGGCACAACTCTTTAAACAATATTGGACAAAACAAACAAGATCAGAAAGTGGAGGCATTGAGCTTTGCTCCTTGCTGTGCACAAATCACTCTCTTCTTGCCTTGGAATTCTGCTATTTATTCATTTACTCATCATGTGGCATGTCATACATGGACTTGAGATATATATATATATATATAGATATATATATATATATATATATATATATAGATATATATATATATAATTTGATTTATATGCCGCCCTTCTCCGGAGACTCAGGGCGGCTTACAATGCGTTAATTTAATTTAATTTAATTTAATTTAATTTAATTTAATTTAATTTAATTTAATTTAATTTCCAGTTTATATACCGCCCTTCTCCCTGAGGACTCAGGGCGGTGTACAGCCAAGATAAAAAACATAGAATACAAATATTAAAACATTTAAAAATATATATAAATTTTGGCCCGAAAGTTAAGAATCAGACTAATTAAAAGAATTTAAAAATTTCTTCTTATGCCAACCCGGCTTGTTGAAAAAGATGGGTTTTCAGGGAACGACGGAAGGCATTGAGGTCATGGATTCTTCTTAGCTCCGGGGGCAACTGATTCCAGAGGGTGGGAGCCCCCACAGAGAAGGCCCTCCCCCTGGGGGCCACCAGCCTACATTGTTTGGCTGAAGGCACCCTGAGTAGGCCCTCTCTGTGGGAGCGCATGGGTCGATGGGAGGTCGTTGGTAGCAGCAGGCGGTCTCGGAGATAGCTAGGCCCTATGCCATGGAGCGCTTTAAAGGTGATAACCAACACCTTGAAGCATACCCGGAAGACCACTGGGAGCCAGTGCAGCTCGCGCAGGAGCGGTGTTACATGGGAGCGCCATGTTGCTCTCATCACTACCTGCGCTGCTGCATTCTGGACCAGCTGGAGCCTCCAGGTGCTCTTCAAGGGGAGCCCCATGTAGAGAGCGTTGCAGTAGTCAAGGCGAGAGGTGACGAGGGCATGAGTGACTGTGCACAAGGAATCCCGATCAAGAAAGGGCCGCAACTTAAGCAATAGCCTTCATACTTTTGTATATTTTTTATACAAAGTCAGCTTATTGTCCCCACAAACCGGGTCCTCATTTCACCTACCTTAGAAAGGATGGAAGGCTGAGTCAACCTTGAGCCTTAGAGAGATTCGAACCAGCAGAAATTGCAGGCAGCTGTGTTAATAACAGGGTGCACTAAACCACTGTACTATCAAGGCTCTTATATATTATATAAGAGTATATTATATTATATATATATATATAAACAGAGGTGGAATTCAGCCAGTTTGGACAAGTTCAGCGAACCAGTTGTTAAAATTCTGCCCAGTTTGGCAAACCGGCTAATCCCACCACTGGCTGGCCCTGCCCCCTCCCATTTTTTGGGCTGTTTTCCTAACTGTTTTTTAGCCATTTTCGGGCCATTTTGGATGTACAGTAGCAAATAAATAGGGAGGGAAATTGAGTCAAAGGCCTCAACAAGATACAACTTCCCTCTTTATTTACTACTGAACATCCAAGATGGCCTGAAAAACGGCCTGAAAATGGCTGAAAATGGGCCAAAAAACCACCCCAAAATGGCTGAAAAACAGGCTGAAAAATGAAGATTTCAAATCTTCAATTACTCTCTTGAAGCTGTACCAGTGGAGAAATCTAAATTTTTTTAATACCGGTTCTGTGGGTGTGGCTTGGTGGGTGTGGTATGGCTTAGTGGGCGTGGCAGGGGAAGGATACTGCAAAATCTCCATTCCCAACCCACTCCAGGGGAAGGATACTGCAAAATCCCCATTCCCTCCCCACTACTGGGGGAAGGATATTGCAAAATCTCCATTCCCACCCCACTCTGGGGCCAGCCAGAGGTGGTATTTGCCGGTTCTCTGAACCACTCAAAATTTCTGGTACCGGTTCTCCGAACTGCTCAAAAGTTCCGCTACTGGTTCTCCATAACCTGTCAGAACCTGCTGGATTTCACCTCTGAGCTGTACAACAATCTGGATTTGAAAGGGAAAAGGAATTCGTAGCTTGTATGGACACACACTTCAGACCTCTCAATACCTCACATCCATTGTGCTTTTTCCTGCCCCGCTGCACAAATTTTTTCAACATTTGCTGGCAAACACAAAGTGAGGTGGCTGGGGACTTCTGGGAGTTGAAGTCCACAAATCTTAAAGTGGCCAAGGTTGGTGACCCCTGTCATAGGCTTCAGCTTAATTATGACTGAAAGAGATTCCTATATTTGCCTTAACTGAGGATCAGGATATCAGGACCAGCTTTCACAAGACTGGGAAACTGAAATCACCCATATCCTAAAATAGGAATATGTATTTAAGGTTATACCCGTAATATCACAGTAGACCGTCTGAAGATACATCCCGGCTTCTTGTGGCCTGAACATCACACTGATTTCAGTTGTAGAATTGGGCCAAACATCTCCCTCCTAAAGAAAAATAGAATAAAGACAATGAATATGAAAGCTCAAGAAGGTCTGTCTTTCAGCTCTTTCTAAAATTCTGGAACAGACACATATAAATATCACCAATATTATTCTGGATGAAAAAAGGCCCAAAGAATTTTTTTAAATTAAATGATGCAGCAAAGAGCGCAACTGAACCTTCCTGCTTCTTCTTAGACTTGGATAATGTCTGAAAAGGATTGAGATCAGTCTTATTTCAAAGAAAGGCTTTTGTTTCTGTTGCTCTGCAGGTTCACTTTCTGTATTCAAAAACCATTCTGCACAACCATGTTCTGGATTAAAAACCAGAAATATATACTGTATGTTCCCAAACAATAAAACCATACGACTTAATTAAAAAACATGTTGCCTCACAGTCTACCTAGCAAATCAAGCAGTCGAGATGTAGAGGAATTTAGCAGCCTTCCCACTGCCCTCTGGCCTGTACTGGAGAGCCCATCATGTGGAGACACAGAGCCCTCTTCTTCCTGGGATGAAGGGCAACTCACAGGCTTCGCTGGGAGTTTTAGACTGTTAAAAGCAGGGGAGGGGGACCTGAAGCACAAGTAGTAATCCACTGAAAAACAGATTGAATTCCGATGCAGTTATAAAGTGTGTTGGCACCCGGCCACATTACTTAGCAATGGGAATTCTGGCCGTCCTGGTTGCAATCATTAAACAAGGACCACATGGTCCCTTAAGCAAAATTCAGAAATCGTGATCACCTGACTGCAGGAACACTGTGACAGCCAGAACTAAGAGAACCCATCATAAGTACCATTCATTTGGTGACAGAACTTTGAACAGTCGCTGAACAAATGGTTGTAACCCAAGGACTATCTGTAATAAAATACATCGAGGCCCATTCCCCAATCACCAAGGGAGCAGAGAAGCTAGAGCAAGCGGCCAGCTCTCCAGGAGCAGGCAGACATTCATCCATTCATTCATTCACTCATTTATTTTTATTTGTCAAGAACATATTAGGTAATATATTGTATATAAGTATAAGCATGAATTGAATACATAAAATAGATACGAATAGAGGAAACATTAGGACAGGGACGGTAAGCACGCTGGTGCTCTTATGCACACCTCTTACAGACCTCTTAGAAATGGGGTGAGGTCAACAGTAGACAGTCTTAGGTTAATGTTTTGGGGGTTTGGGGATGAAAATCAGGTAGTGCATTCCAGGCATTAACCACTCTGAAGTCATATTTTCTGCAACCGAGTTTGGAGCGGTTCACTTTAAGTTTGTATCTGTTGCGTGCTCGTGTGTTGTGGTTGAAGCTGAAGTAGTCATTGACAGGTAGGACATTGTAGCAGATAATTTTATGAGCTATGCTTAGGTCATACCGAAGGCGACATAGTTCTAGGTTTTCTAAGCCTAGTATCAGGACTTCAGCTGCATGTCCGGCTCAGTGGAGAAAGAAACGCTACGAACAGGTCTTGTTTGTTGGAAACGCTTTTTACTTCAACTGATTTCCAGCAACGTCAGCAGCAAGCCTGACACTTGATGCGGCAATACACAAAGTCGGCGTTGGGAGCAGCTGCCTTCCAATGCCGTTTAAATATATGCACCTTCAATTACAGCTGATTGCACGCCCTTCCGGGTTGCCGTGGCTTCTGCCCATGCGCGATTTAGCAAATCCATTATCCCATCCTAACAGAACAGAATGGCGGCACAATTAAACCCTCCACTCCGACCACAGCGTGACCGACTGCCTATCGACACCTAGACCTCGACACCTAGAATTTAAAGTCTGGTAGCATAAGGTATTTTGTTGCAAGCAGAGGAGTGGAGGATTCTTCTTGTGAAATATTTCCGGACATGTTCAATTGTATTAATGTCCGATATATAATGATGGTTCCAGACAGATGAGCTGTATTCGAGAATTGGTCTAACAAATGTTTTGTATGCTCTGGTTCGTAGTGTGATATTACTGGAGAAGAAGCTACACAAGATTAGGTTTTTGGCGATCAAGTTTTATTGATTTTTTCTTTCACATATATATTTTATGAATAGAGTATTGACCAAATCATATCATATACAACTTGTCACATCGAAATAAAATTTACATATTTCAATTTCTGCCAAAATATTTTCCTCTACTTTTTTATCTTGTCTTAATACCTTCTATACTTATTATATAAACAGTATCACCATCCGCCCTTCAAATCTCAATTTCTTAACATTATTTCAATTAATTATTTTATCTTATCCATTGTTAATCATACATATTCTCTTTTAACTTTCATATTAGCTCATTCTTCATCCTAATAAGTTTGAGTATACCTGGGGTTGCCCTTCTACCATTCCATCTCCTTTATTTTACAACAATCCTCCTCCTTCTCTTTCCCTTCCCTCCCTTCTTCTATCTTTTTCTACTTTCTTCTTTCCACCTCTCTTTCCCCTTCTCTACTTCCCCTTCCTTTCCCCCACTCCTCCTTTTCTTCATCTTTTTTTGACCTTCTCTCCTACTCTTGTTTCCCCTCCCTTTCTTCCTCTCCTTTTCCCTTTTTTCTGTTCCCCTCTCCTTCCTCTCTCCTTCCTCTCTTCCCCCCTATCTACTCCTACTCCTCTTTCGATTCTCTCTCTATTGTTGTATTCATTTTCAATTCAATATTTTCCAAAATGGTATCCGAGCAACCCTGATTTTTTTCTCCATTTATTGAATATATTTCTCAAAATCCCCATCACATTTTTTAGTTATTAACAATGTATTTCAGGACGCAGTTATGCGTGGGATTTTGGGGAATCCCTGTGATAGTCTGTCCGTGCCTCTCTTGTAGGGTTGCCAGGTGTCCACTATTTGAGCGGACAGTCCACTTTTTTCACATTATGTTCACTATTTTTTTTCACAAAATAGTGGACTTTTTTTTATTCAAAAGCTTTATGATGAAATGGTATGTAATCTAAAGCTGTATAGTCTAAGAGAATAAGGATAGGAGAATCGCGTTTTGTCTTTTTTTTCATAAGTTAGAATGAGACAAAGATCAAATGCTCATTGCAATAATCACATTTTACACAACAGCGCAAAAAATGCATTAAAGCAGTTATCTTTTGATATCGAAAATGTAGTGCTGAAGGTTTTTGCCGAATTTTCGAATTCTGCGAAGAAACGAGAAGAGTTGAAATCATTTTTTGAGTTTTGCGAGTCAGAATTCCATGAAGTTTTGTATGTTCCAACACGTTGGTTAAGTTTGTTTAAAGCAGTCGAAAGACTTCTTTTAAACTGGATACCTCTAAAATCGTATTTTATTTCTCTTGGAACTGATGAGTGCCATAATCATTATCTGGAACCTTATTTCGGATCAGGAAAATGAACTCACAAAGGACGATGAACCAACAATTTCAGAATTGTATTTATATTTCACGCACTTCTGTTGTGGCCCCGCCCTCTGAGCCTGTCCCATCGGAGGAAGAAAGCTCCGAGCATGAGGAAGAGGAGTCAGCCAGGCCTCCCTCTCCAGGCCCCTCCCCTCTGGCATTGTCTCAGGTGCCGGCCGAGGGAGAGGAGATCAGCAGGGAGACAGCTGATTCGGATCAGAGTGACGTAGAAACATCATTCCTGGACGCACGCCTCCGAAGGTGTGATAAACGATTGCAGCAGCTTAGGAGGCGTGCTAGGGATTAGAACTGAGTCACTGGACCACACCCCAGAGACTATATAATAGAGGGTAGTGGTCAGGGATCCTTGTGACAAACAAAAGCAAACCTTGGATAGTCACTAAAGCCTCGTCCGGAACTGCTGAGAGAAAGATTTAAAGTGTCGGACATTTGGACTCTTGAGTATTTTATCTTTCTGTTTTACTGTGAAAATAAAGTCACTTGGCAGACGGTGTGTCTATCGCTGCCAAGTGGGAGATAAGACCTGGGTGCGTTCCAAAGTGTTCCCTTAACCCTCGGCTGGCTGTGTTTGTGTGTGTGTGGGTACGGGGACAGATCAACTTCTTCATGTCAATAATGCAAGACACCCTACTGAAGCTGGAAAGCAAGAAAATTCTTGCATGTGATCTTCACATTATCATGTGTAAGATGCGTATTTCTTTGCAAAAAAAATACGATGAGCAGTTTTTTGGAATGAAAGTTTTATTTGCCTTACGTAAAAAACATTTGCCTGAGAATGCCGTGCAAAAGTTCAAGAAAGAAGCCATCAACGTATATCAAAGAGCCATTGTGTACCTAGAAAAGTGGTATAATTTCACTGATTCAGTATATGAGACGCTAAGTTGTTTCAATCTAATTCATCGCAATAATCCTCCAACTTTAGAAGAAATGACGAACATCTGGTTATTATCACCATGGCGAGAAGAACTTCCACCCAACACTCTCTTCGATGAAATTTCTGCCTTAGAAGTTTATGTTCATCTGCAGGGCGATTCATCCCTTGATAAGTGGAGGTACTTTTTCAAGAAAGAGCCAGCTCCGAGTTTACTGAAACTGTTCCAGTATTGTGCATCAATTCTGGTATCAAATGCAAACGTTGAACAAATTTTCAGCATCATGGGAAATTTGTGGACTGACGAACGTAACCGACTGCTTGTACCATCAGTTCGAAGTGAACTTTATATATTTTTTAATATTTCTCAATGTTGTACTGAAATTAAAGAATTATTCCTTAAACACAAAGAATTGATCAAAGCTGCGCAGTCAAATAGCAAATAAAATGTAATTTAATATTTTACATATTATTATAATATATTTGATGTTTTGAATTTTAAGTAAAGTTTTGAAGTTATTATTTTAATACGTGTTAAAATGTTTGTAAGAAAATATATAATTTAATTGTATTTTTTTTTAAAAAAATTTACTATTTAACACCCGCCCACCCCCCACCCCACTTGTCCGCTATTTTTTGGAAGCAGACCTGGCAACCCTACTCTCTTGGTTAGTTGGATACAGCCTCGCATACCGAGTGACTGAGAAAGCAGCCATATGTGCTGCTAAAAAGCTGGGGCGGCTGCAACTGGAGCAAGGAGCTAAAGACAAAGTGCATTATCTGGGTGAGAAACTGCCTTTTTATACTAAAGTTTTTTTTCATGCCCGCTTGGAATAAATAGAAAGTGAAAAAGTGAAACGGAGCAAAGAGGGGAGGGAGAGCGGGTCTATGACAGCTCTCCACTTCCTATATTAGAGCTGCGAGGAAAGCAACTAAATCCAAAGAAAAGACAGAATGAACTGAAAGGATTGATTTGAAAATAAGAGAAGATAGAGAACCTGATCATTAATTTTTTTTGTATGGACAAATGATTTTAAATGAATTGAAACTGAACGGAGTATTTTGAAAATTTTAACTTTATTTACTGCAGCGCCATCTGGTGGCACAAGAGAAAAGACTTTAAATTGAAGGGAAAAATAAGGCTGACCTTGACTGGCAGACTGATAAAAAAACAGATATTAAAGAAAAAGAGAGACACTGGGAATGATGTTTTTAATGCAAGATAAATAGTGAACCTTTTGAAAGATTGAAACAACGAACTGGCTGGTTGATTTTGTTTTACTTTTTGGATTTTTATTTTACATTGTTTGCTTTTTTTACTTTCCAACTTTCTTGTGCATACGCTATCTTCAAAGTACTTTTTGGAACTTTTGATTTGACTTTATCGTTTACTATATGTTGGTGGGAATAGAAGACTTTTGGACCTGGGATTTTTTTGTTTCTCTTTTATTTTGGCTTGCTTTTTTCTCTGGGTTTTCTTTTTTTTTTTTGGCGACTTCATTAAGAGGCATTTTGACTGGGTTTCACCAGAGAACTGGGATTAAGGCAAGAAGAGCCTGAAGGAGGATAATTTTTTTTCTTTCCCCTGCCCCCTTTTTCTTCTTAAATAAATGCTCTTTATTTTTTTATTATTATTTTCTTTTTCCCTTCTTTTTGAGGTGGTTGTGGTAGTCTTACTTTTACCTATATTTTTTCTAATCCATCCAACAGAGTGGATTAGATATCTGGATTACAAATTGGACCATTTGTGGATTACAAATTGAGTGCCTATCAAATTTAAGAAATTTAAGACTTAAAAGAGGTCAAGGAGATGATGGGGAAAACTGAAGAAAGAATTCAAAAAATAGAGGAAAAAGCAGATCAGACAGAGAAAAAAGTGGGAGAACTTGAGGAAAGAATGACATCAGTGGACAAAAATCACGAAAGAACGATTATTGCATTAGAAATGGACAGATCTGATTATTATCTAAGATTTCGAAATGTAGAGGAAGAGAAGAGGGAAAATTTGGCAGAAGTTGCTGGTTCGAATCTCTCCAAGGCTCAAGGCTGACTCAGCCTTCCATCCTTTCTAAGGTAGGTGAAATGAGGACCCAGTTTGTGGGGGCAATAAGCTGACTTTGTATAAAATATACAATAAATGAAGGCTATTGCTTAACGCTCTGTGGGGGCACCTACCATCTGGAATGAGCTCCCCCCGGAGATATGGAGGATCCCGGATCTGTGCTCCTTCCGCCGTGCTGTGAAGACCTTTTTATTCCATCAGGCGGGCTTGGCCTAATCTCTCCCTTTTTAAATATGTAAATTTTAATCTGTTTTTAAATTATTGGGGTGTTTTAATCTGTCTGGGCCAAAATGATTTAATTTGATTTTATTCTGGTTTTAAATTTTTTGTATCTATGTATTTTATTGTTGGCTGTTCACCGCCCTGAGTCCTTCGGGAGTAGGGCGGTATACAAATCAAATAAACTAAACTAAACTAAACGCATTGTAAGTCGCCCCGAGTCTCCGGAGAAGACTAGAACATTCAAAATTGGGAATATTATTTACTCCGTTGATAGACCAAAGTAAGAGAGGTGTAGTGTTATATATAAGGGAAAAACTAGAACCTAAGCAAATTTTTGTGGATGAAGAAGGGAGGATACTTATCATTGAGGAAACATTGAACAATAAACAAATGCTGTTGATAGCAATATATGCACCAAATGAGAACCAAGAAGAATTTTATGGGAAACTACACAGAAAAATATTAGAATTTGAGTATGAAAATATTTGTATAATGGGTGATTTTAACACGGTGGTAGACGCAGATTTGGACTATAAAACAACAAATATAAATATGAAACCTAAAAACCATTTGTAACCAAACTTCTTTATTTCCTTCATTTCCAAATTACCCCAAAGTTTAACATCTCCTTTTAAAATTTTTACTACTGTTTTTATATTAAATTTTACAGGAAAATGAATTTCAACAATTTCTAGAAAAAGAGCTGGTTTTTTTCTTTAAAATAAACAAAAAAGAGGATACATCACTCCAAAATGTATGGGATACAGTGAAAGCATATATTAGAAGACTGGCAATGACATACTTGGGAAAAAAGAATAAAAAGACAAAAACGGAAAAAGCTAGAAGAGGGATATAAAAAGTTGGAGAAGGAATTGCAAAAAGATACATAAAATAAGAAAATTAAAAAACAAATAGATTTGAAAAAACATGAAATGAATTTAATTGAACAAGAGGGTTTGGCAAATAAATTAAGAGCTTCTAAACCATTTTTTTTGGAAAATGCAAATACGCCAGGTAGATGGTTGGCATATAAAATGATAAAAGAGAAGGAGAAAAAACTAATCAACCAATTAACTGATGGAAAAGGAACAGTATGTTATAGAAATGAAGAAAAGAAAAAAATAGTTCAAAAGTATTATGAGAGACTATATAAACAAGAGATAATATCTGGAGAAACAATGGAACAATATTTAAGAAAATCTGACCTACCTAAAATATCTGAAAATTATAGAAAAGCACTAGAAGAAAAAATGATGATGATGGAATTAACTGAAGCAATCAAAAAACAAAAGAATGGGAAAATACTGGGCCCGGATGGATTACCAGTAGAATTATACAAGACACTGCAAGATGTACTAAACAATGTAATGTTGGAAGTATTTAATGAACTCTTAGAAAATGCAAAGATACCAAACTCATTGATGGAGGCATACATTACTCTTATACCTAAAGAAGACATAGATTTACAACAAATTAAAAACGATTTCATTGTTGAACGCTGACTATAAAATATTTGCATCAATAATGGCAAACAGATTTAAAAAGTTGTTAAATGAATTTATACACATGGATCAAAATAGTTTTTTACCTAAAAGACAGATTAGAGATCATATGAGAACAATTTTGAATACTCTGGAATATTACGAAGTGTATTCAGATAAGCAAATGGCAATGATATTTTGGATGTGCAAAAAGCGTTTGACAATGTGAATTGGCAATTTATGATAAAACAATTACAAATTATGGACTTTGGGGGAGATTTATAAATATGATAAAAACTATTTATAATAAACAGTCAGCAAAGGTAATGATGAACGGAGATATGACAGAAAAGTTTAATATAATGAAAGAAACAAGATAAGGATGCCCTCTATCCCCATTATTATTTGTATTGACACTAGAAGTATTAAATAGAAATGTAAGACAAAATGAAGAAATAAAGGGATTGAAAATTTTAAAAGAATATAAACTACAAGCCTTCACAGATGACTTAGTATTTATCTTGGAGGAACCTAAAATAACAAGACCCAAATTAATAGATCAAATAGAAGAATATGGAGATGTGGCAGGACTGAAAATAAATAAATAAAAGACAAAAATATTGGTGAAAAATATTGCAGAAAAACAGAAGATGGAGAATGGCGAAACTAGACATTCAGACTGTGAAGAAAGTAAAATATTTAGGAATTCAAATAACTTCAAGATGCGTAATGATTAAAGAGGATAATTATTATAAACTGAAAAATCAAATTGAGAAAGACTTGGAGAAATGGAAAAATCTACTACTAAGGGGAAGGATTGCGATAATTAAGATGAATATATTACCGAGATTCTTATTTTTATTTCAAACAATACGATAAAAGTGGAAAAGAAATATTCTGAACAGTTAAATAAAATAGTAATGATGGCAAGGGAAAAAAGTGAGAATTAACAAGATGTGAGACTTTGAGGAGGATTTGGACTACCTAACTGGGAACTATACTATCAGGCAGCGGCATTGACATGGATGAAAGAATGGATTGAATTAAGAAATACAAGACTATTAACTTTGGAGGGACATGATTTACAATTGGGATGGCATGCTTTTTTATGTATGGCAAAAATAAGATGCCTAGTTATTTCCAAAGACACTATGTAAGAAATGCATTATTATTATTAGTATGGGAGAATGTTAGAGATAAATATTAATTGAAAATACCAATATAGTTATCTACAACGGAAGCATTAATACATCCAAATATTATTAATATGGTAAATTATTAATTAGGTAAAATTCTTAGATATAAAGATATACTAACAGATAAGGGGGAAGAAAAAAAATAGAAGAACAAGGGATTGAAATGGATTGGCATACGCAATTACAAATACAAACAAGATATGAAAAAGATGCTTAGTTATATGGTTTCTCCTTGGAAATGATAGAGCTGGATGAGATACTCACAGGAACAGGTGAACAAATGATTTAAAAACTATATCATTACTTACTGAGTATTAAGCTAGAAGATCAGGTAAAAGAAATAATGATATCATGGACTAAGAATTTTGGATATACAATTGAATTCGACAAATGGCAGCAAATATGGGAAATAAATTACAAATTAACCATGTCCACAGCATATAAAGAAAATTTATTTATTTATTTATTTATTTTATTAAATTTGTATACCGCCCTTCTCCTACTGGACTCAGGGCGGTGCACAGCCAAAATAAAAACATCCCAATACAAAATTTAAAATTTGTTAAAAGAATTACACAACTTTGGCCTAAAATTTAAAACATCCCGACTAAAACCAATAGACAATTAAAAATCTAACATCTCAAAAATTGGGGGGGGGGGTTTACGCCAGCCCTGCTTGGTGGGAAAGAAAGGTTTTTAGGGCACGGCGAAAAGCCCAGAGATCTGGTATCATGTGTATCTCCGGGGGCAAATTGTTCCAGAGGGCAGGTGCCGCCACAGAGAAGGCCCTCCCCCTGGGGGTCACCAGCCGACACTGCCTGGCTGGCGGCACCCTGAGGAGTCCCTCTCTGTGGGAGCATACTGGCCAGTGGGAGGCTATCGGCGGCAGAAGGCGGTCCCGCAAATACCCAGGCCCAATGCCATGGAGCGCTTTAAAGGTGGTAACCAATAC
Source organism: Arizona elegans (assembly GCA_022577455.1). Taxonomy (NCBI): domain Eukaryota; kingdom Metazoa; phylum Chordata; class Lepidosauria; order Squamata; family Colubridae; genus Arizona; species Arizona elegans. Next base: position 23,443,595 of record JAKOOJ010000014.1, read on the forward strand.
CTCAATACAAAATGTTCTATAGATGGCACATGGCATCTGAAAAATTGGCAAAAATGTTTAAAGATAAATCAGCTAAATGCTGGAAATGCCATCAGATACCAGGATATTATCATATGTGGTGGACGTGTACAGAAGCAAGGAATTACTGGATTAAAATTAGAACATGGCTAGAGGAAATGATAAAACAACGTATTGATTTAAAACCTGAACTGTTCCTATTGGGCATCTTACCAGAGAAATATAGTAAAGAGAATACTTATTTGATTATACATATTGTAACTGCAGCAAGAATTGTATTTGCGCAAAATTGGAAAGCAGAGAAAATCCCTTGAGGGAGAAGTAATTAAGAAAATATTGGAATATGCAGAAATGAATAGATTAACAATGGTAATTAAAGAAAAGGAAGAATCGGAGTATTTTAAAGTATGGGGGCAATTATATCAATGGTTAGAGAAGAGATATATAAAAATTTAGATAATTGATGAATTAATATAAACATAAGAAATTTGGGAAGAATGATGTAACAAGCTAAATGAAAATATAAAGGTATGATAGAAATATGATAAGTTATTTTATTTCATCATTTACAACATATTTTTCCCTATTCCGCTTTTTAACATTTCAGTTTTATATCTTAATTTCAGTTATTTTCATTGTTAAACCGGATTACATTTCATATTACATCTGCTGATCCATTTTACAATAAACAATATACTTTTTATTTGCTTCTTACATACCATTTTTACTATTAACATAGTTCCCTTAAATCAAGTAATATATGCTTTATTTTATTTATTTATTTTTTTATTTTATTGGTTCGATTTATATGCCGCCCTTCTCTGGAGACTCAGGGCGGCTTACAATGCATTAAGCAATAGCCTTCATACTTTTGTATATACCTGCTTAGTAGGGCTTTCGGCCCACCCTAAGCAGTATTCTTTTTTATACAAAGTCAGCTTATTGCCCCCACAATCCGGGTCCTCATTTTACCTACCTCGAAAGGATGGAAGGCTGAGTCAACCTTGAGCCTGGTGAGATTTGAACTTGCAGTAATTGCAGGCAGCTGGTGCTACTTAACAGCACTTTAGTCTGCTTTGGCACCAAGGCTGTTTTTTCCCTTCCTTCTCGCCATTATTCTTCCCCTTTTAACCATTTTCTTTTGGTCTCTCCAAAATTCCACTTAATATTTTTCTCCCTTTATCCCATTCTCTTATCTTTTTTTGCATCTTTTGTATTGTATCTTTTCCCCTGAATCCTTTCTCTAACTTTTAAGACTGTTACTCTCATAATTCTCCCCATTTTTACCCAGTCTTTTCCCATTTCCTTATCTTCCCTTCTTTTTTGGGGGATATTCTCCCCTATCCATTCTGTTTTTGTCACTGTCAATCCCAGTGTAATTATCTATCTTTTTATCTTCAACATTGTATTCTTGCTTCTCATTTATATTCTTTTTTTTCCTTTTTTATGTATTCTAACCAGGCTTCTGCTTCTTCGTTACCCGTGAATGTTTCACGCACATTTTAAGCATCTCCATTAATTCCTCATACTCCCAATGCTCCATATTGTCAATTTTTTAAAAAAATTAAATTTTAATTTATGTTTAATTAGGATTCAAGTCCATATAGTCTCTTTTTTTAATTTCCAAATAATATCCAGTTCAAATATTTACTGGTCCACTACAATTTAAAGCTTTGATATTTTTCACCTTCTTTCAAAGACCCAGCTGTTTAAAAAGAAACAAATACTCCTTAAAGTTCCTCACGGTAGTCAAGGTGATTGCTGTTCCTTCAATTTTCAAAGCAATCATTGTAGTGCTTTCTTTTCACCAGCAGATGTATCTCTCCAATCCACAAATCCCAAGAGAACAAAGTAACACATTTACAAATATGTTTTAAATCCACATAAAAAATACTTTCTCTTCAATTTCCTTTTATTGTTTTTAATTTCTCAAAATTCCATTTTAAAACCAATTGTAAAATTTCCTTTCTTGTGTTTTGATATTTTAGCTTCTTTTGTTCTTCCTTCCAATATCAAAACTATCACAAATAATTCAAATCTTCATTAAAGACTGCTTTCCCTCGATTTTCTTTTTCCTGTATTATTTTTAATTTCTCCAAGTCCAATTTTAAGTCCAGGTAGAAAGTTTTCTTTTTTGGGGTTTAGTCCTTTCACTTACTCTTCATTTTTCTCCCTCCAATAAAAATTCCTAAGTGCCAATTAGCCACTTATTTCCGCACTGGGACCTCTTTTAAGATTTAAAAAAATTCCTTTTTTACCTGTGAGTTGGCCAATTATTTACCCGGTGCCAATACTCCATTCAAACATCGCTCCTGCACAAAATCTTAGTCCAGTTGCCCCAGCTTCAGAGCGGTCATTTTAATGGCCGCCACCCCCGCTGCCGGTTCAGAGAGCTGCCTCCGACCCTTCAAGGAACTTGCCTGTTCCTCTTGGTCATCCAAGGCGCCTCTTCTTCTTCACCGTCTATACAAGACAGTTCCGGTCCGAAGACTCACCAACAGTGGTTTGTCTGGCTCGTCGGAGGCCACTATTTTCCAGCCAGTCTCACCATGACACTTCCGGTTCCTGGTTTGGCGATGTTGTTACCATGGACTTTGGCACTTCAATCATTAGATATGAATACTCCAAGGTCCTTGACAGAGTGAGGGTCATCTATAAGGTCATGTCCACTCAGTTTGTATTTTGTGTTCTGGTTCTTTTTGCCAATGTGTAAGACAGAGCATTTGTTGGTTGAGATTTGGAGTTGCCAATTTTTTGACCATTCCGACACAAAGTCAAGGTCTTTTTGAAGCAGCATTGTCGGTGGTGTTAAATATTTTTACATCATCAGCGAAGAGAATGTAGTTGCTTATAATATGATCCCAAAGGTCATTTATGTATAGTATGAAGAGTGTTGGTCCTAGAACACTGCCTTGGGGGACACCACTATTAACAGGTGCAGGATTTGATAGGGCGCTCCCTATTTTGACAACCTGTTGTCTGTTTGACAGGAATGCAGCTATCCAATTATGTAGGGGTCCAGAGATGCTGTAGGATTTTAGACTTGGCCTGAGGAGAAACATGGGCCTTGGCATTTTGCTCTCATCCTTGGCTACAGAACTCCCTGAGTGTCCAATGCACATTTTAAATATGATCCCATGCCCAGTTCTTATTGTCACAGCAAAGGTGCAATAGTTCTTTTCTTAAAGGAAGGGGAATGTGTACATAACTGTTGTGAAACAGATGATCATCATCTGAAGTGAAAGGCAAAAAATCAATCTGGGGTGTCTTGGAGATTTGAGATGTCCATCCAGCTGAGCTCTGGTACATGAATCCAGTTGCTGTTACACTCAAATGGGATTTAACAGAAAGACCCATGTTCCTTTTCTGGTCCCCAATCTTTCAAGATACTCTGACTCCTGGAGAAGGGAAAAATGACTTGGCTGCAGGACTGGGATAAGGGGAAAGAAATGGGGAAGGTCGCTTTCAAGATTGTGTGATGGGGCACCTGGAAGTTTGTTCTGTGAACGACAAATATAGAACATTTGAAATGGGACATAAACTGTGCTCTACTAATTTGCCAAGATGTGAGAAACTATGCTTTGTGAAAAACTTTCAAATTCTTGTAATCTTTGACAACCAATCCTTGTAGGAAGCACCTCTATTATTGGAATGCTGTCTTTACAGCAAGCAATTCTTTATTGAAAATGTCATAATTCTGTTCAACTGGTAGAAACAATGTGGAATAAAACATCCTGATGGGAGATCTCTCCCCATTTCTTTCTTTGTCTACAGAACATCTCTAACTGCAACATCTGGACTGTACATTATGGCAACATGTGGTGACAAAGCAATAACACGGAGCAGTCGGAATTCTCTGTGGGTCATTATTTTCAGTTGCTAAGTAAAGTGCACTGTGATGCAGGACCAGCTTACAGCCTTTGCCCATTCATTTTTTTCCCAACAGCAGGTTTTTCTAGTTTTTCTTAAACCTCTGTACTGCAGTCTCATCAATGAAATGGTTCCCGAGTCTGTTAGGGCTAAGGTTTGTATCTCTTTTTTCCAGCTGACTCAGAAAAAAAGACATTTTGGAGCAGGAACTTCTTTTGGCCGGCTCCCAGTAAAGCACGATCCTGGCTCCTATGAACTTCTCTGGCAAACCCCACCCAGGAGTGTGCAGAAATATGAATGGCTGGGCTGCTGCTGCTCTGGACGAGCTGAGCTGCATGGCTCTTTGGAAATCTGCTTCATGGTAGAAGTGAGTTGGTCTGGATTTCATTTACGGCTATCCTCATTTCCCAGACTTAACGCTGTTTGTGTAGCTGCTGCCCCACGGCCGAGGGATAGTTCTGGTTATGTCAGAAGCTGAGCACCCACCTCCCTGCTTTGCCAGGCTCCCATCCTAGAGCCAGCAGAAATTATGCCACCCCAATCTGCACCGACAGGTCAGTGTTGCAGCTTTCTTGGGTGATCTGTAACAAACAAACATCCCCTTGTCTTTTCAAAGGATGTGACTGGGACACCTAAAAAGTCAAGGCTCACCAAATCTTTAAAAAATGTAACAATGAATTCAAAGTTGTTAAATATATTTATTTATATTTATTTTTATTTTATTAGTCATATTTCTATGCTGCCCACTCTCCGAGGACTCTAGGTGGCTTACACCAAAGACAGTTTACTAAATAGCATATGCCCCCAACAATCTAGAGCGAGAGAGAGCGAGAGAGCAAGAGAGAGAGAGAGAGAGAGAGAGAGAGAGAGAGAGAGAGAGAGAGAGAGAGAGGGCAAGAGAGCGAGCAGGTGCTCCGCTGGAGCAACACGCCAGACTGAAGGTCAGAGTCAGATTGAATGTGGCTCCCCAGAGTCTGCTCTTCTCTGAGATAAGCATAGCCAGGACCTCCAAACATTCACTGTACCTCCTTCTTCCCAGGGCCTTCATCATCCTGTGGCTGTCCATCCAATGTTTGTGTATGTTCTTCCTAAAATGTAGTGCTCAGAAACATAAAGTCTAGAGGCAATTCACCAGTTCCTGCTGCATAAAGTAGGTTGTCAATTTATCTGCTTGAGTAAGTGGCTTTTTTCCTGACTCTGGCTAGTGGTGAGAAGAGTGGAAATGAATGTCTTGTATTTTGGTATCAGTGTCACAAATACACAGATTTTGATATTACAACTATAACAGTATATATGAAGAATAAAACATGAGAGTATCTGATGGCTATCAGAAAGGCATCTCTGTCTGGGCAATCCCTCAATCGTCCGGGCAGAGTAATAAAATGGTTTAAAATTACATACTATGTTCCTAACAAACAGGAAGCAGCAGGTGAAGTTAAGCAGAATCACATCTGATACCTGTACAATTAGCACAGGGGCCTCCCAAGGCTGTGGGCTCCCCACTTCTCTTCTCTCTGTATACCAATGACTGCATCTCAAACGATCCATCTGTTAAACTACTGAAGTTCGCAGATGACACAACAGTGATCGGTCTCATTCGAGACAATGATGAATCTGCATACAGACGGGAGGTTGAACAACTAGCCTCGTGGCGCGACCGGAATAATCTGGAACTGAACACACTCAAAACCGTAGAAATGGTGGTAGAATTTAGGAGAAACCCTCCCATACTTCCACCTCTCACAATACTAGACAACACAGTATCAACAGTAGAGACCTTCAAATTTCTAGGTTCTACCATATCACAAGATCTAAAATGAACAGATAACATTAAAAATGTCATCAAAAAAGCACACCAAAGACTGTTCTTTCTGCACCAACTCAGAAAGCTCAAACTGCCCAAGGAGCTGTTGATATAGTTCTACAGAGGAGTTATTGAATCTGTCATCTGCACCTCTATAACTGTCTGGTTTGGTTCTGCAACCCAACAAGACAGACATAGACTTCAGAGAATAATTAGAACTGCAGAAAAAACAATTACTACCAATCTGCCTTCCATTGAGGACCTGTTTACTGCATGAGTCAAAAAGAGGGCTGTGAAAATATTTACAGACCCCTCACATCCTGGACATAAACGGTTTCAACTCCTATCCTCAAAACAATGCTATAGAGCACTGCACACCAGAACAACTAGACACAAGAACATTTTTTTCCCAAATGCCCACTCCCACACTGCTAAACAAATAATTCCTTCAACACTGTCAAACTACACTGCTCAAAAAAATAAAGGGAACACAAGCAGAAGACATCTGAGATCTGAATGAATGAAATAGCCTTATTAAATACTTTGTTCGTTACATACAGTAGTTTTGTGTTCCCTTTAGTTGTTTGAGCAGTGTATAAACTACCAGCCAAACTGCCAGCCAAAACATTATAGGCCCATATCACTCTTAAATACAGATTACAAGATTTTTGCTAAAATATTAGCAAATAGGTTAATGACAGTCATGCAACAAATGATTCATAATGATCAAACTGACGATAATGATAAATGGTAGACAAATGAAGAGTAATGTAAGGCAAGTTGTTAACCTATTGGAGTATTTGGGGAAGAACAACCAAATCCCTATGGTGCTGATATTTCTTGATGCAGAGAAAGCATTTGATCGATTGAATTGGCAATTTTTATTGAAAATAATAGAAAAGATGCAGTTTGGGGAACATTTCACAAAATCTATTAAGGCAATATATCAGAAACAAACAGCACAAATAACAATTAATGGTAGTTTAACAGACACTTTTAATATAGAAAAAGGAACAAGACAAGGATGCCCTTTGTCTCCATTATTGTTTATTCTGACTTTGGAATTTTTGTTAAGTAAGATACGTGGGTCGGACAAAATAAGTGGAATTAAGATTAGGCAATATGACTATAGATTACGAGCATTCGCAGATGACTTGGTTGTTACTTTAACCCAACCATTACAGTCGGTTGTAGGTCTAATGGATATAATTAATCAAGCGGTATGACTTATCCCTCCTCCCCCCTTGGACTGTGTCGACCTGGAGATGGACTTGGCCTCTGTTGTGAGAGAACAGCGGACTGGGTCTTGAATCCTTTTGTGGCTCCTGTCTTCTTATGTTCTCCCTCGGACTTTTCTGTATGGACCCTTTAGGGGACGGTCACCCCATCCTCGCGGCAAGATGTATGCAGCAGCGGAGCTTCTTGGTCTGCGAGATTCCCCCCTCTCGCAGGCTTGGCCCTCCACGTTATCAAGGGCCTACCTCGATGACGGATTTTGGAATCCCGAGAGGTGGCATGCCGCAAAGAGGGGGCTGAGGGGTTTTTTAAAATTGTCTTTGTGTAAATTTTTAAGGTGTTTGGGGAGGGGGTGGGGAGGGAGGGTGATAGGTCAGGCTTGGCACAGGGGCACGAACTGGGAGGTGTGGAGCCGGGCTTAGTGTAAGTATGGAAGAGGGCGATTCCATCAGGACCATGGTTGGGAGGGGCAGATACGGCGGGAGCAGGGGACCATATCGTGTTAGGGGGGCACGCACCCGCTGTCTTCAAGCGGTGGCATGCCTCGGCCCCCAAGGCTCATCTCGTTTCCCAGGTTGTCCAGAGCTTCAGAGCCCAGGCCTTAGGCTGATGCTGTGCAACGCCAGGTCCGTGGTTAATAAGGCCCCCCTCATTTGTGAGTTAATTCAGGAGGGGGGAGCGGACCTGGCGGGTATTACAGAGACCTGGCTGGGCCAAGAGGGGGGGTCCCCCTCATAGAAATGTGCCCACCAGGTTTCTGAGCATTTCATCAGCCGAGGGTCCAGGGCAGGGGTGGGGTGGGGGGGTGGCAGTTGTCATTAAGGAAAGTCTTGATCCGAGGGAGACCACTGTACCACAGATAACCGGATGTGAGTCTCTCCTGGTGAAGTGGGGCCATGGGATGCAGATGGGCCTGCCTATCACGTACCTGGCTCCCTGCCACGTGACAGCGGCCCTGCCCGAGCTTCTCAACCTTATTGCCGGAGTGGCGGTTGATACCCCCAGACTGGTTGTCATGGGGGATTTCAATCTGCCGTCGGCCGGTGAGGCGTCTGAGGTGGCCCGGGAGTTCATGGCTTCCATGACGGCCTTGGACCTGACACAACTAATTCATGGCCCTACTCACACGGGAGGACACACTCTGGACTTAATTTTTGTCTCTGGTCAGTGGTTGAATGGCCAGGTTATAGGGGATATAGCTATTGAGCCCCTGTCACGGTCGGACCATTCTCTCCTGAGGTTGGACTTTCTAACCGCTGCACCCCACCGCAGGGAGGTGGAACCGATTAGGTGGTTCCGCCCCAGGCGCCTGATGGATCCGGATAGATTCCAGAGGGAGCTTGGGCCATTTCCTGAGGCTTTGGCTCATGACTCGACTGAAGATCTGGTGGCCGCCTGGGATAGGATGGCCGCCGGGGCTTTGGATCGTGTCGTGCCTTTGCGGCCTCTGGTCCAGCGTCGCACCTGCCCAGCTCCCTGGTTCACCGAGGAGCTGAGGGGGATGAAACGCCGGAAAAGACACCTAGAGAGTGGTTGGAGGGCCAGTCGCTCCGAATCCGACCGAACACTAATTAGGTCTCATATTAAGACCTATTTAGTGGCGATAAAAGCGGCAAAGTGTGATTACTTTTCCACTCTTATTGCATCGGCAGATAACCGCCCAGCCGCCTTGTTTAGAGTGACCCGCTCCCTCCTCCATCAGGGAGCGTGGGAGGACCCCTTGCAAGGGCAGGCTGAGGATTTTGCACAGTATCTGCACGATAAAATCACTCAGATTCAGGAAGGCTTGGACTCTGACTGGGTAGATTCCGGCGGGGTGGCTGAGGCGGGTCTTGAGAATGTTATCTGGGATGAGTTCGATCCTGTGACTCTTGAGGACGTGGACAGGATTCTGGGGAGGTTAAACGCAACCACATGTTTACTGGACCCGTGTCCCTCCTGGCTGGTACTGGCTACCCAGGAGGTTACGCAAGGCTGGCTCCAGAGGATTATAAATGCTTCTTTGGGGGAGGGTTTCCTGCCGCCTGCTTTGAAAGAGGCGGTGGTGAGGCCCCTCCTTAAGAAGACTTCTCTGGATCCGGCTGTTAGGGCTAACTACTGTCCTGTCTCCAACCTTCGCTTTATTGCGAAGGTTGTTGAGAGTGTGGTTGCGCAACAGCTCCCGCAGTACCTGGATGAAACTGTCTATCTAGACCCATGCCAGTCCGGCTTCAGGCCTGGGTACAGCATGGAAACGGCATTGGTCGCATTGGTTGATGATCTCTGGAGGGCTCGGGACAGGGGTTGCTCCTCTGTTCTGGTCCTATTAGATCTCTCAGCGGCTTTTGATACCATCAACCATGGTATCATGCTGCACCAGCTGGAGGGACTGGGGGTGGGAGGCACCGTGTTGAGGTGGTTCTCTTCCTATCTCTCCGACCGGTCGCAGTCTGTGTTGGCAGGGGGGCAGAGGTCGACCTCAAGGCGCCTTGTTTGTGGGGTGCCACAAGGCTCGGTCCTCTCGCCACTCCTGTTCAACATTTATGTGAAGCCGCTGGGTGAGATCATCCATGGATTTGGGGTGCAATGCCATCTGTACGCTGATGACACTCAGCTGTACATCTCCAACCCAAACCACCCCAACGATGCCCTTGAAGTGATGTCCCAGTGTCTGCAGGCCGTGCGGGTCTGGATGGGGAGGAACAGGCTTCGACTCAACCCTTCCAAGACCGAGTGGCTGTGGATGCCGGCATCCCGATCTAGCCAGTTGGCGCCATCACTGGCTATTGGGGGCGAGTCATTGACCCCCACAGAGGGGGCTCGCAACTTGGGCGTCCTCCTGGACACACGGCTGTCTTTAGAAGAGCATATGACGGCCGTGGCCAGGGTGGCTTTTTATCAGGTTCGCCTGATACGCCAGTTGCGCCCCTTTCTGAGTCGGGATTCCTTATGCACAGTCACTCATGCTCTCGTCACTTCTCGCCTGGACTACGCTAACGCTGTCTACATGGGGCTCCCCTTGAGGAGCACCCAGAGGCTCCAACTGGTCCAGAATGCGGCCACGCGGGTGATCACGGAAGCGACATGGTGCTCCCATATAACACCTCTCCTGCGCGAGCTGCACTGGCTCCCGGTGGTCTTCCGGGTGCGCTTCAAGGTGTTGGTTCTCACCTTTAAAGCGCTCCATGGCTTAGGGCCAGGGTACTTACAAGACCGTCTGCTGCTACCGATAACCTCCCACCGGCCAATACGCTCTCACAGAGAGGGCCTCCTCAGTGTGCCGTCGGTCAAGCAATGTCGGCTGGCGGCCCCCAGGGGGAGGGCCTTCTCTGTGGGAGCACCTGCCCTCTGGAACGAGCTACCTCCCGGAATACGGCTGATTCCGGATCTCTGCACTTTCCGTAAGGCCCTGAAGACGTTTTTATTTCAGCAAGCCGGCCTGGCCTGAATAGGCTTTAGGGGTTTTTAATTGTATTGTTAGGGGTTTTAAATTGGGGTGGCCGTTTAATTTAATTTATTCTTAATTATTTTAACTTTTATATTGCATGTTATTTTAATTCTCGGCTGTTCACCGCCCTGAGTCCCTTCGGGGAGAAGGGCGGGATATAAATTTAATAAATAAAAATAAATAAATAAATAAATATGGACAAGTATCTGGATTTAAAATAAATGCAGGGAAAATGAAGATAATAACTAAAAATATGACTATAAAGCAAAAAGAAGAACTAGAAAGACTAACAGGATTTGAAATTGTAAAAAAGGTTAAGTATTTAGGGGTTTATATTATGACATCAAATGCGAAATTATTTAAGTATAATTATGATCCATTGTGGCAAAAAATACAAAGAGAGATGGAAAACTGGAAAAAATTACAATTATCCTTGCTAGGAAGAATAGCAGCAGTAAAAATGAATATTTTGCCTACATTTTTGTTTCTTTTTCAAATGATACCAATACTTAAAAAAGATGAGAATTTGAAGATATGGCAGAAGGGTATTAATAATTTTGTTTGGGCAGGGAAGAGACCGAGAATAAAACAAAAAATAATGCAGGATACACGTGAAAGAGGAGGTCTCAAAATGCCTAACTTAAGACTTTATTATGAGGCAGCTGTTCTATCAGCAATGAGTGATTGGATGAATTTAACAGAAGAAAGAATATTGAATATCGAGGGATATGATTTGGTTTACGGGTGGCATGCTTATTTATTATATGATAAGAAAGTGGACAAGACTTTTAAAAGTCATATATTAAGGAATGCTCTATTGCATGTCTGGAAAAAGTACAAGTATAAACTAAACGAGAAGTTACCATTGTGGGCAATACCCAGACACGCGATAGAGAATATAAGTGTAGAACAAAGGCAGGATGTGATTACATATAAAGAGCTTCTTAACAAGGAAAGAGGTATACTACAGTTAAAATCTCTAAATCAACTAAGAGAAGAAAGGACAATTCGAACATGGTTTCAATATGTACAGTTGCAAACTAGATGGAGAGAAGATCAGAAAATTGGTTTTCTGCAAAATGAGGAGAATTTGGTAAAACAGATTAGAGATCAAAGTCAAATGCATAGAAAAAGGTTGTATAATGCACTGCTAGAAATAGATTCAGAAACGGAGTTAGTTAAGGACTGTATGATAAAGTGGGCACAAAATATTGAAGAACCAATAATGATGGAAACATGGGAAAAAATATGGGTCAGAAATGTGAAGTTCACGCAAGCCCAAAACTTAAGAGAGAATTTTTATAAAATGTTTTATAGATGGTATTTGGATCCTAAAAAGCTAGCCTGTATGTATCCAAGTGTGCAACCTAAGTGTTGGAGATATGAATGTGATGATGCTACGTATTATCATATATGGTGGACGTGTAAAAAAATTAAGGCATTTTGGATAAAAATATGGTGGATTATTCAAAATATTCTCAAAAAGAAGATAAAATTTACTCCACAGTTTTTTCTGTTAGGCATAATTACAGATTGTACTGTTATAGAGACTAAGTTGATTTTAAATTTAATAATAGCAGCCAGACTCTTGGTGGCACAGTACTGGAAGAAGGAAGATTTGCCTACTATCGAAGAATGGACACTAAAAGTAGCGAATTTAGCAGAGATGGCCAAAATTTCAGCATATTTGAAGGACCATACAAATGAAAGATATATATCGGAATGGAGAAGATGGATTGACTATATTCAAAACAAATATCGGACTAAAAAGTTACAAATAGCTTATGAATGAAATCTATATTTCCTTTTTGAATATGTTTAGTTAGTTGAAGGGGGAGTTAAAGAGCAAGGGGGAGTTCGGAGACTACAGAAAGTTAGATTATTTTAGTTTATGTTTGTTATGCTATACCCTGTTTTTGCTCTGGGAAGTCCAGAGTGGGTGGGTGGGTGGAGGGGGATTGGAGGGAAAGGGGGGAGGGAGGGGAGGGAGGGGGGAAAATTGTTGTAATGATTGTTAAAACTTTTTTTTTAAAAAAAGAAAAGAAATCTCCTTTTGTTTTTTCCCACTTTAGAGGGTTAATCCTGTGTTTCCTAGCCTAATCTTTATTGCCCTGTTTACAGAAACTGCCTCTCCGGCAGTATGCCTAGACTTACTGTCACTTCTGGTTCTGGAGGTTCTCGGAGGTTTTTTTTTTTTTTTTTTTTTTGCTTGACTTTCTTAGAGGGGAAGGGTTGTTTTAAGCTTTTTACACCGCTGTTGGGAGGAAATACTCCCCTGTTGGAGTTCTTCCAGCCAGGGTGCAATGTTCAGCACTTGGAAGAAATAATTGAATAACGAAGCAGAAGCTTTTAATGACAAGGAACCAAGATTCAGCAAGGCTTATTGGCTAGCTAGAAAGATTGACATTCAAACGTGAGTTTACATACCCTTTCTGACTTTTGGTCTAAAACTGGTTTTTGGTGAAGTTTAATTCTGTGCTTGGTGATGTTTAATCCTGTGATTAGTGATGGGATAATTTTCCCTATTCATAATAATAATAATAATAATAATAATAATAATAATAATAATAATAATAATAATAATAATAATAATAATAATAATTTTATTTCTATACCGCCCTTCTCCCGATGGACTCAGGGCGGTGTACAGCCAATTTAAAAACACAAGACAAAACAATGATTCATTCTGGTATTCATGATAGCAGTGTTCCAATATCTCAGGGGTTGCCACAAAGAAGAGGGAGTCAAAGTATTCTCCAAAACACCTGAGGGTAGAACAAGAAGCAATGGGCGGAAACTAATCAAGGAGAGAAGCAACTTAGAACTAAGGAGAAATTTCCTGATAGTTAGAACAATTAATAAGTGGAACGACTTGCTTGCAGAAGTTGTGAATGCTCCAACACTGGAAATTTTTAAGAAGATGTTGGATAACCATTTGTCTGAAGTGGTGTAGGATTTCCTGCTTGGGTAGGGGGTTGGACTAGAAGACCTCCAAAGTCCCTTCCAACTCTGTTATTCTATTCTATTCTTACGATTTATATTGATATTGTTTCCTGATTGCTTATTTGTACCCTATGACTATCATTAAGTGTTGTACCTTATGATTCTCGATGAACGTATTTTTTCTTTTATGTACACTGAGAACATATGCACCAAGACAAATTCCTTGTGTGTCCAATCACACTTGGCCAATAAAAAATTCTATTCTATTCTATTCTATTCTATTCTATTCTATTCTATTCTATTCTATTCTATTCTATTCTATTCTATTCCATTCCATTCCATTCCATTCCATTCCATTCCATTCCATTCCATTCCATTCCATTCCATTCCATTCAATAGAAACAGTGTCATTAATACTTTCTCTAGCAAAACCCAATTTAAAAAGAGAGTTCCCGGTAGCAGAAGAATTGACAGTGTTTGCACTGCCATCTCTATCTGAAAATATAAAAAAAGCCCGCTGACTTCAGTCCCTCCAGAATGGAGTAAAAGGGGTGCCACAGTCACTGTCTAGAACTATCCAATGGCTATGAATGAAAGCACTGAAGATTGAGAAAGACATGAATCTCTTTGTCCCATTTCAGGATTCTGCTATGGCAGGAGTGGAACCCAACCTTCCTCTCCAGAAACCTAAAATAATCTACTGCCCCTTTTGGTCAGAGTTTATGAGAGAAAAGGAAAGCATTCAAAGAAAATAAACTGGGAATGATAACTCTAACCCTGACAAGACATACCTCTTGTGGACAACAATAATAAAACCTCTTACCACCAAGACTAAAATACCTGGTTAAGATGAAGATGAAGCTGCCAGAGACAAATTGCTGGATCTGCTATTTGTGAACAGTATTCTCTTAACATTAAACATCACATTCTTAATCCTATGAAAACCTCCTTTAAGGAGCCCTGAACTCTGGGGCCAAGCATATCATAAACTCAAAACTGGGTAATTTTTTCAATGCATATTGCCTTTGTTGCAAAGGTAAAATTGAAGTACACTTGGAAAATCAGAACTGCATAATCATAACACTTTCTAAGGCTTTGGGAAATAATTTTATTTACTGATGGTTTTTTAATTTATTTTTAAACTTTTACTGTTGGAATCTGTGGCTCTACAATTTATAAGCAAGACAATCAGACTAGCAGAACGAACCTGCATGTTTATGGTATAGAGCAGGGGTCGCCAACCTTTCAGACCTCAGGGACTACTAAATTCATAATTTTAAATTCTGCGGACCACTAATATGAATCTTTTAAAAACATAAATAGTATTTAGTGCAATATAAAAATGCAAATAATTTTTCTGCGGACCACCAAAAATTTTTCACGGACCACTAGTGGTCCATGGACCACCGGTTGGTGACCGCTGGTATAGAGGATGCTTTTAATAACACTCAGTGGGTAAGTAGACTTATCTACAAATGTACAAAAACACATCAACAGTTTAAAAACTAACAAAATATAATGTTAAGAATAAAAGATGCAGCATGGTATTGGCAAAATCTTTTTTTTTAATTGAAAAGTTTTAAAAAATTTTACACATATTTTCCCTTCCCTCCTCCCCCCCTCCTGCCCCAACCCCCCCCCCCCCCCGGACTTCCCTGAGCAAATACAGGATATAGCATTTAACAAACATATATATATATATATAAAAAAACATAAGCTAACTATCTATAGGTTTATCTCCCTTTTGCACTTTAACTCACCTTGTTCATATCTGAATATAACTATTTAAACCAATTATTGCTTGAAAATAATCAATCCAACTTCATTCTTGTCTGTTCTTCAATAATAAGCAAGTCTTCTTTCTTCCAGCATTGCACAATCAGAGCCCAATTACAATTAACCATCACATCTCCAACCCTTACATATATTAAGACATTAACAAAATATTTTAACTAATCTCAAATAAATTATATTATAAAAACCTTACTTTTACTTTTTACCTCATAAACTTATATTGATTCTTCCTGAAAACATTCCTTACTTAATAACTTTGCATAAACTTGTTCATCTTATTCTCTACACTTTAGTGTTAATATATTTCAAAACAAAAATGAAAGTTTGGTTAGTAACCCATAACAATTCAAACATAACATTACTTAATATAACTTTTCAAGACAAATCACGTCCCTAGCTATAAGCAAATCATTCATTTTCACTATAACATAAATTTTCAAAACAAATCATATCCCTAGATACAGGTATAGTCATTCATTTTCACTACTACTATCCTCCCCAGACAAAATGATTGTAATTTTTCCATCTCCATTTTTTCCTGACTTTTTTGTGAACCTTCTTCTTCAGTCTTATTCCTCCGCCTTCTTCTATTTTTATAAGTTCTTGAATTTTCAGTTGAAATTGCTGTACCTTACAATCTTGTTCTCTTCGCAAAGTAATTCCTTTCAGTAAACACACCTCTTTAACTGCGCTTGAGAGTCCATTTTTGTAAAAAAGTTGTAAAATTCCACTTCGAGTCCACCTTCTTATATTAGAAATCCCAACGCCTCCTGACAATTTTCCAGTTGACTGTGTCAAAGCCTCTGGAGAAATCTCTCTCAATATTTCCTGGTTACACTCCTTCAAACCTCTCAGCCTTTCCTTCTTAATTTGAAAAACATCCATTCCATTTTCCAAAGGCACATTAAACTGGATTGTTTCTTCCACCTCTTCATTCAGCAACTCACTATTATTTGGCAACTGAAATACCGCTACAGTATCTTCACTTGCAACTTTGTTTCGAACTTGAATAAAATCCTTGTTGAAAAACCCTTCCATTCTTTCCACCAACACGGAGGTAAATGATTCTAAAATTTCTTTAAAAAGATCCAATACCCAATCAGTATTTGTGTTTTTACTGATGTTTGTAATAGTGAGCCTTCATCACTTTCAAAAAAGCCAGCCATTTTTTTTTGTCCATCCACCTTGAACAATGCTGGGTGTTAACAGCTTTATCGAGAGTTAACTTTCACTTTCACACCCTAATAAGCACAAGCGCCATTTTCTTCACTCCTTTAAGCAGCTTCAAAAAGTAGCAATTTAAGCGTGGAATTAAGAGTTTGTTACTTACGATTGCTTGCTCTCCTGTCTTCACTCCGTCTGCGTATAATCAACTGAGTCCCTGAGTGCACCGCCCTGAGTCCTTCGGGAGAAGGGCGGTATACAAATTTAATAAATAATAATAATAATAATAACTTGGATCTCAGTAAAAATTGCAGAAGTGGTCGCGACGTTTTTTCTGCTTAAAGCAGAAGCGCCCTGGATCTTGGAGTTTCACCGGACTTCCTGGGGAGCTCTCACCCTTTGAGCCCCCAAAACTATTTCAGGGGCTTTCGGGGAGCTCTACCCCCATCCGATTGCTCTCCTTTCCCTCTTCTCCCAGGGGAAAGGTTTTCCAGCCGCCAGACAGCTGATTTGCGCTGTCAGGGCGGCTTTACAAGATCACAGGGCTGGCGCTCCAAGAGAGAGCGTCCAGCAACGTCGGCGGTGCCACCGGAAGTCCCGTATTGGCAAAATCTTTGCCAGCTATCATCAGCAATCTAGCTAGCCCATCAAAAACAGCCTTTAATTATGGTAATTGAAAAGGACGAGGGCCATCCCAATGCTCTCTCCATTCATTCAGCATTACAGGGCATCATCAGACCTAAATTGGTTAAAAGATCATGTGCCACAAATTATTTGGACTCCCAATTGCAACAATGGATCCAAAAACACTCCGGAGCGCTTAGTCTGTTACTTTAAGGAAGCTTAAACCCCTTCTAAACTAAGGTGAGTAGGACAGATACCACCATTTCTGCTTTGCTGGGAACAAGTCTCAGTCTATCTAATCCAGGAGTGGGCAATTGTAGCTCTTTTACAACCTGTGGACTTCAACTCCCAGAATTCCTGAGACAGCTTGGCTGGGAGTTGAAATCCACAGATTGTAAAAGAGCCACAATTGCTCACTCCTGATCGAATCTATTGTTCTGCTTAAGCTCTGATAAAGAGCTTCAAGCAATGGGTTTATATTAGATCAGTGGTTCTCAACCTTCCTAATGCCACGACCCTTTAATACAGTTCCTCATGTTGTGGTGACCCCCAACCAGGGGTGGGTTCTAAATTTTTACTACCAGTTCTTTGGGCGTGGCTTATTTTGTGGGCGTGGCTTGGAGGTCATGTGACTGGGTGGGTGTGGCTAGCTGGTCATGTGACCGGGTGGCCATGGCTATGTGTATAGGGACTACTCAGAGGGTTGAAAAAAGTCATTTCTGACAGGTCCTCGCACTTTTGACTGGTCCTTACACTTATGACTATCCTCACATTTATGCCTGTGCAGCATTCTTAACAACCATGTCACTCATTTCACAACTGCTTCTCTTCAACATGGTATAAGATAGGGCAAAAAACGTAAAATGTGAGGACAGTCGTAAATTCGAGGACTGGTCAAAAGTGCGAGGACCAGTCAAAAATAACTTTTTCAGCCCTCTGAGTAGTCCCTGTGCACAAAAGGACTACCCAGAGGGCTGAAAAATGTGATTTCTGACAGGTCTTTGCACTTTTGACCGGTCTTCGCAGTTATGACTGGTCATCATTTATGCCCATTGTACCATTCTTAACAACCATGTCACTCATTTCACAACTGCTTCTCTTCACCATAGTGACAAGATAGGGCAAAAACGTAAATTGTGAGGACAGTCGTAAGTTCGAGGACTGGTCAAAAGTGCGAGGACCAGTCAAAAATAACTTTTTCAGCCCTCTGAGTAGTCCATATGCATAAAAGGATACAGCAATAGAGAGGGATGAAGGAAGGGAAGGGAAATTAGAGTAGGAGTGAAGGTAAGAGAGGGAGGAAGAGAGGAGGAGAAGGAGAAAGAAAGAGGAAGTAGGGAGAAGAAGAAGGGGGGGAAGAGAAAGTAAGAAAGAAAGAAAAGACAGTGGTGGTAGGTTTGAGGAAAAAGATTGCTGTACAATAAAAAAGATGAAAGGGAAGAAAGCCAACTGCAAACAAATATTAAGATATTAAGATAAAGAATGAATTGTTAAACTTTAAAGAATAAAAGGGAACAAATAGGAATAAATAGCAATAATTAGAAACACACATACAAACATACAACGTATTTTCTTTGAACAGAGTATTTGGCCGGTTCACAAATTTAAACAGTTGTAGGAGGTTAGCACCCACCCCTTTTCCTAGAAGAATGAAATATTTTGGGAAATATTAAAAAGGCAGAATATTATATTTCCCTGGATGAGAAATGGAGAAGCATATTTTACAGACAAAGCAGCTCCCACCTTTGTGCCCCCCACCCTTTGTTAATGGGCCAGAGGCAGAAAGTCAATCCTTTGTCAAAGGACATTTGCAACACAATAGCAACAGAAACTAACACAATGGGCCTCATCAAGCCATGTGATCCTGTCCACCATTAAACCATCTTTCCAAGCAGTCTCCATGTTTCCAGTGTCTTTTTCCCCACTTGGAGCAGAACCCAGAAGGATATTTCTTCCAACACAGTATTTAGTCATTTCAATTAAATTTACAATTTCTATATTTCCTTTTTACCATATTTATTCCTCATCTATTTTTTAAAAAAAAATATTACCCTTCATCCTCATCTCTAATCTTAATCTAATTCAATTTTTCCCTTCTATTCTGTATTATACCCCTTTGCATTGTCATCTATTTTTATATCTATCCTCACATTGGTTAATTATGTAATATAGTTGTTTAATACAAACTCAACATTTTAATATAAATCAATTAGTTATATAACTATCTTTGTTGTATATTAATCAATATGAACATGAATATTCCAATTATTTCCATGCAATCCAATTTCTTACAAATCAATTAATTATATTTACCAATAATAATAAACCCAATAATTTTCCCCATATATTCCTCCAAACCACAACTTAACCATTTCTGCTTTCAACACAATATGCAATTAATAGTATCTCAATTATTACAATTCCCTAGTTAAATAGAGCTTTTTTTCTTTTGTGTTTTAAAATCTTGAACCTCCTCTTGCCCTAAATTTCCCATTTTTTGCAGTTTTGCACCTACATTTTTGGTGAGGAAAAAGAAAAAGAAATCTCTCTGCCTCCTTTTGTCACGTTGCAGCAAAGACCCTTCTTTACTTTCAATTTCGCTTTTCAGCATAGCTAGGGGGAAAAAAATTTGCTCCAGGAATTTACCTCTTTGCAGCTAGCTCTTTGAAGCCCCGTGGCAAGAATTTAAAGTTTTTTTTCCCTCTAGCCATCAGCTGGGACTCCGGAGGCAGCAATAGATTGGGGTAAGCGAACGGCGACCGGGCGATTCAACAGAGGCAGAGGGTGAGGGTGAGTGAAGGCGTGGGGGGGGGCGAGAGAGGGCTTTGGCGACCCCTGTGAAATGGCCGTTCAACCCCCAAAGGGGTCGCGACCCCCAGGTTGAGAACCGCTGTATTAAATGAAAAGGGCTGTAGGGGATGACCAGGCTGAGCCTGAAGAAGGGGGTCAAATGCGTCATGAGTCCCTTCATGCACACAAGAGATCTAACTCCAGCCCACCTTGAATTCCTTTCTATTCTTAACTCCCACTAATTTCCCTTAACCATTAGTAGTTCGGATTCTTGTAGAGAGCTTAGGTTTACAATAAATCTTTATTCACATTTGAACTGCCTGAATCTCTTGATTTCCCTGGTGCTTGACATAGCCATCCACACACCACCACCACTCCAGCATCTGAAGGAATGCCTCTCCTTCAACTTTCACATCTGAGCCCTCAGGTCCCTAATGAAGGCTCTGCTCTACATAAAAAACATCTGAAAAACTTTAAAAAAATATATCGTACCACCCTATTCCCTTGCCCCTCCCCACCCCCTGGTCATATGGTATTTCTCACCAGAGGTTCAATGGAGAAGACTTTATTGTTGAAGAGCATTGCATCTTCATGGACAGTTACCCGTCGGTTCTCAAAGGTACGGGTGACAGTGGAGAGATGCTCACGAAGTGCGGGATTCATGTTACATTCCACCAGAAGCTGATCAAGCACACTGTTTTGTTCAGCCTGCAGGGTTCGACACATCCTAAGCCCCAGGAAGAAAGAGATGTTTTGTAACAGACTCCAAAGAATGCTTGGTTAAGAACCAAAGGGGACTGACACCATGAAGATCACTGTTTATCTTTGCATTCATAATATTCAAAGGAGTGATAACTGAAAAGGACTGGATCTGTGAGGAGGTGAACCATAGGAGAGCAGAGTTTGATAAACTGGTATGTTGTCTCCAATGACCTAAAATCCTAAAGGAGAAACTTGTCCAGAATGAATGGGAAATTCTGTGAAATGAGTTGTTTGTGCCCTAGAGGCACCTTGACTCCTGGCAGCCCTGGGGACAAATCCATGCAGCTTTTCTCCTGAGGTCAAATGAGTGAAAGTCACTCAGTTGGTTGCCCAGCCTAAAAAAGAGTCAGGATTCAGGTGTCTCTTCTCCAGTCCAGCACCTTAGCCATTAAGACTAACAGAGCTCTCATAAAAGGAAATAAGGAGGGCAGAAATACATACAAATAAAACCCCACACAAGAAAAAAATGGAAAGAAATTTAAGAAGGTCAGTACATATATATTCAAAAGCTCTCTCAAAAGCCAAGGAAAGAACGAGACATGTACAGAAAATGTTAAGAAGGTAAAATAACTAAAAAAGAGAGTAGTTTCTAGAAACAGCAGAAACTATATCTAGAAGGCTAAAGCTCAAAATGACCTAAGGTTTGTGAGGAATACCAAAAACAGCAAAAATGTGCTCTTTCATTATTAGAAATAAGAGTAAAAAATCATAGAATGCAAGAAGAAAGTGATAAATTGCTAATCAATAATGGTGAGAAAGCAGGACTTTTTAAAAGATACAAAACCTATTTTGCATCTGTCTTTTGTATATATCTTTTCATGCCCCACTGAATGCTTGAAAGATGATTACAGGGTGTGGATTTATTCCCCAAGGCTCCTAAAGGGAGGACAAGGATCTTTAGATAATAGAAGCTTTACAGACTCAAAATAATAAGGATTTAAGCAGTGGAACAGACTGCCTCCTGGGATTATGATGTTTTGTCACTGGAGGTTTTCCAGGGTCGAGCTAAGGATTTTGTGCAGTATCTGCATGACAAGATCGCTCAGATTCGGGAAGGCCTGGCCTCTGACTGGGTAAGTCCAGACGAGATGACTGAGGCAGGTCTTGAGAGTGTTATCTGGGAGGAGTTTGATCCTGTGGCTCCTGAGGACGTGGACAGGATTCTGGGACGGCTGAACGCAACCACATGTTTATTGGACCCGTGTCCCTCCTGGTTGGTGCTGGCCTCCCAGGAGGTTACACGAGGCTGGCTCCAGAGGATTATTAACACTTCTTTTAGTGAGGGTGTCCTACCGGCCGCCTTGAAAGAAGCGGTGGTGAGGCCCCTCCTCAAGAAGCCCTCTCTGGATCCGGCTGTTTTGGCTAACTATCATCCAGTCTCCAACCTTCGTTTTATTGCGAAGGTTGTTGAGAGTGTGGTGGCGCGGCAGCTTCCACAGTACCTGGATGAAGCTGTCTATCTAGATCCGCTCCAGTCCGGCTTCAGGCCTGGGTACAGCACAGAAACGGCATTGGTCGCGTTGGTGGATGATCTCTGGA
The DNA here is from genome assembly GCA_022577455.1 of Arizona elegans. Classification (NCBI taxonomy): domain Eukaryota; kingdom Metazoa; phylum Chordata; class Lepidosauria; order Squamata; family Colubridae; genus Arizona; species Arizona elegans. Next base: position 23,465,566 of record JAKOOJ010000014.1, read on the forward strand.
GGGCTCGGGATAGGGGATGCTCCTCTATCCTGGTCCTGTTAGATCTCTCAGTGGCTTTTGATACCATCGACCATGGTATCATGTTGCACCGATTGGAGGGGTTGGGGGTGGGGGGCACCGTTTTGCGGTGGTTCTCCTCCTACCTCTCTGACCGGTCGCAATCTGTGTTGGCAGGGGGGCAGCGGTTGACCCCGAGTCGCCTTGTTTGTGGGGTGCCACAAGGGTTGGTCCTCTCACCTCTTCTGTTCAACATTTATGTAAAGCCGCTGGGTGAGATCATCCGTGGCTTTGGGGTGGAGTTCCATCAGTACACTGATGACACTCAGCTGTACATCTCCACCCCAGGCCACCCCAACGATGCCCTTGAAGTGATGTCCCGGTGCCTGGAGGCCGTGCGGGCCTGGATGGGGAGAAACAGGCTCCGACTCAACCCTTCCAAGACCGAGTGGCTGTGGCTTCCGGCGTCCCGATATAGCCAGCTGGCGCCATTGCTGGTTATTGGGGATGAATCATTGGCCCCCACGGAAAGGGCTCGCAACTTGGGCGTCCTCCTGGATACACGGCTGTCTTTAGAAGAGCATATGACGGCCGTGGCCAGGGGGGCTTTTTATCAGGTCCGCCTGATACGCCAGTTTCGTCCCTTTCTAGATCGGGACTCCCTACGCACGGTCACTCAGGCACTCGTCACTTCCTGCCTGGACTACTGCAATACTCTCTACATGGGGCTCCCCTTGGGGTGCACCCGGAAGCTCAAGTTGGTCCAGAATGCGGCCGCGCGGGGGATTATGGGAGCGATGGGGCGCTCCCATGTGACACCCCTCCTGCGCGAGCTGCACTGGCTTCCTGTGGTCTTCCGGGTGCGCTTCAAGGTGTTGGTGACCACCTTTAAAGCGCTCCATGGCTTAGGGCCGGGGTATTTACGAGACCGCCTTCTGCCGCCAATAGCCTCCCACCGGCCAGTTCGCTCACACAGAGAGGGCCTCCTCAGGGTGCCGTTGGCCAGACAATGTCGGCTGGCGACCCCCAGGGGGAGAGCCTTCTCTGTGGCGGCACCTGCCCTCTGGAACAACCTACCCCCAGAGATATGCACAATACCAGACCTCCGGACTTTTCGTCGGGCCCTGAAAACACATCTATTCCATCTAGCCGGGCTGGCTTGACCCCATCCTTACAGTTTTAAATTTATAATTGGTTTTAATTGGGTTATTTTAAATTGACAGCCAAAAGTATTTAATGTTTTTAAAATTATTTTTAAATTTTATATGTTGTATTTTTACCATGGCTGTTCACCGCCCTGAGTCCTGTTGGAGAAGGGCGGTATACAAATTAAATAAATAAAATAAAAAACAAAGGTTGGCCATCATTTTTTCTGAGGTTATGAGAATTCCTGCCCTAAACAAGATGTTCGTCTAGAAGGCCTCTAAAGTCTCTTCCATCTCTATGAGTTTGATTCTATGATTCTCAATCAATCAATCTTTATTACAATCACAGACCACACTTAGCTAATTTAAACAAATTCAAGGCTTCCTGGCCAGGTAGATTATTCTGCTAGGAAGTAGCAGAAATGATCACAGAATCATTCTTTGTAATCTTTGAGCGCTCTTTTCCCTTGCAGAACACATCTGCTTAGGATCCTGCCCTCATTGAACCAATTATCAGTCTCCCAAGCGTGTAACTTCAAAAATGTAAGCTTTTAAACATTTATGTGTTGCCTTTGAAAAAGCCTTTCTGGATTATTTTTCTCCTTATGCTTGCAAAGAATTATTCTTTAGTGATGTTTTAGGATATCAAGACAAATTAGAATATTATGAAGCACATCCAGAAAAACAAATGGTGCTGATGTTTCTTGCACAGAAGGCGTTTGACAACGTGAATTGGCAATTTATGATAAAGCAATTAATGATATTTTTAAGTTTAGTAGTTATGCAGCCATTATCTGCAGGAAAAAACAAGGTTGCTTCTAAATAAAGAAAATTTTCAACCAACAGGCTGAGGGTGAGTAGTGTTGAAATGAATATGATGGAAAAAAATAGGGAGAAATATAGAATTCTGCAATTGGATAAAAAATGAAACACAAAAATATTATAAACAGCTATGTGTTGTAAAATTTGCAACACATTTAATAAATAGTCCATTACTCAAAAACAAGATATCATACCAAACTTACGTCTGTTTTTTCTCTTCTTCCTTTTCGTGTGTTGCAAATGCTTTCCACTGAAAATGTGCAATGATATCACTCCGATTGTGTATGACCATAGACCTCTGGTTTGCTAAAGTGATATAAGTCTTCTCGATTGTCAAGGAGTTCTTATCCAGTCTCACATTGACATCTGTAGCAGCTCCATATAAACTGACATGAATGTCTTCTCCTTGGAAGGTTAGAAAATTGTAAAATCAACTAAGTTAGCTATGTCTTGTAAAAAGCATTTGATTTAATTTTACAAAACATGATTTTATTTTACAGTAATTCAAGCAAAGAACCATATTCTTTAAATTAATTTTTTAGCACAACCAAGTTTATGAAACCTTTTGAATTTTCAATATTTCTGCACAAATATGACCGAAAAAATTCATACACACATCCTAAAAATAGAGAGAATTCAATTAAATAATAATAATAATAATAAAATAATAATTAAATAAGTCAAAAACATTATGCTTGTATAAGTAAGTGAACCTCTAGGACATGGGTCTCAAACTGGCGGCATCACGTTGCCATCACGTGACGTTTTGCAATGTTTTTCCCCTTCATGGAGCTGGAGTGGATGTGGCCTGCACATGGCGCATCTGGCCCACAGGCTGCCAGTTTGATACCCTGCTCTAGGATTATAGTTCATTTGAAGAGGAAATTAGTGTCAGTTGTTTTAATCAATGGGTGATAATCTGGTGGGAAGGTGGGAGGTTCTGCTTTATTTAAAGAACAGCATTCTGAATATGGATTATCAAAGTCTGATCTTCACACATTGATCAAAAAAGCAAATTTTTGAGACTTGGAGATTTGGAAAAACAGTTGTTGATGCTCATGAAACCTAAAAAGATCACCAAACTATTTCCCAAATGGACATCCACTGTCAAGCACATTATATAGAAGTGGAGGCAATTCAACCCCTTTGTTACCCTCCCCAGAACCCCCAACCAAGATCAAACAAGAGCAAAGGGTGCAATACTCTGGGGGAAACCCTAAGTAATTAAAGGTCTCTCTTGATGTGAAAGAATGTAGTGCAGGTAGTCCTCAATTTACAATCACAATTAAGCCCAAAAATTTCATTGTTAAGCAGAACACTTGTGAAGTGAGTCATGTCCCATTTTACAAACTTTCTTGCCTCAATCATTGCAGTTGGTTTTTTTTTTTTTTTTTGCAAAAAGTTTTTTTTATTTTTTTTTTCAAACACACAAATTACATCTTTTCGGAACAAAGCTTTGATCCAGTCATCAATTTGTTCAATTTTTTGTCATCTTTAACCAAATTTTATATATTCTATTTTGTCATATCACTTATTTCTTAGTCTTAGATCACATATTCCAACTAATACCATCTTAGAAAAAATTTACTCAAATTTACTTAATCAAAAAACAACTACCCTTCTATTAACCCACCTTAAATCTTAACAATTAATACCCCATACATTTCACAATTCTTACCCTAAGTCCTCACTGTTAACAATACAGTTCAAACATGTTTATACATGTCAAAATTATTTCCATTTCTAAAACTTCCTTACGTTTATTTATAACTTCATATAGTTCTCATTAAATCTTTATTCCAGTATTACTTTATCAAATTTAAATCTTATAAACACCAATTAAGTAATTTTTGTTTATAAATCATAATCATATATTGTTTCAATTTTTCTTTTCTTTTTTGCTTTTTTGCTTAAGTAAAAAATGTTCATTTTTTTATTGAACATTTTTATCCCAATTATTATGGCTATCAGTTTTCTCAAATATACCATCCAGCATCTTAATAAAAATTGATTCATTATATCCATTATTATATTTTCTTTTTACTTAGTCTAATTTAACCTTTCCTTTTATCATTCCACTGCTATTCCCAGTGTAGTCATCTTTATTCCACTGTTAATCCCAGTGTAATCATCTTTGTTTTTTCCACTGTTAATCCCAGTGTAATCATTTTTTTTCACTGTTAATCTGTGTAATCATCTTTATTTTTTTCCCACTGTAAATCCCAGTGTAATCTCTAGAAACCTTCTTTTATCATTCTACTGTTAATCCCAGCATAATAATCTTTTACTTAAATAAATACATTATTAAAAGTATTCAAACTGTTACAATTGTTATAGTTATTTAAACAACATCCCAGTTATTATAGCCATCAATTTTTTTTTTAAATTTGATTTATATGCCGCCCTTCTCCGGAGACTCAGGGTGGCTTACAATGCACTAAGCAATAGCCTTCATCCTTTTTGTATATTTATACAAAGTCAGCTTATTGCCCCCACAACTGGGTCCTCAATTTTCCTACCTTAGAAAGGATGGAAGGCTGAGTCAACCTTGAGCCTGGCGAGATTCGAACCTGCAGTAATTGCAGGCAGCTGGTCTTAATAACAGGGTGCTTTAAACCACTGTACTACGAAGGCTCTCAAGTAATACCTTCTAACATCTTAATAAAAAATTGATTCGGACTTCCGGTTTCCTCGTCTTCAGCGACGACGGTGCCATTTGAAGCACCGCCAGCCCAGCCGCTTGTAGAGCCGCTTCCCGATCGAGAAGCGGCTTGAAAGCTTCAAAATCCTTAGGATTCTTGAAGAAGAGGCAGCAGGGCACAGGTCGAGCCCCTGCAACCCCCCCAGGGAATTGTTTCTGGGGAGGAAACAGGCGCGGCTCCCTCCCAACCTGCTGAGACTCCGGGCGGCGTGGGACGTTTCTGCTCTTGCAGAACAAGCCGGCTGCAGGAAACTTCAATAGAGAAAGGAAATAACCTAAGCAAGCAGCCGAAACTTACTTGAACCCTGAAACTCGGAACTGCAAGTATTAGCACTTTGCTGATTTCTTATCTTGAAGGGAAAATTTTTGAATGAGTGAAAGTGACTGGAAAAAAATATGGCGCTCAGCATTAGAGTAAACGAATCAGCGAGTGTGGATTGGTGAAGTCATTTTGCTTTGTTACAAAGTTAACAAGTTGCTAAAAAGTTGCTTCGGCTGTAACAATAGAAACAAGAGGAAAATCTCTCCCTTTTTAATACTTGACTTTGCATCACCACAGTTTTGCCCTGATTAAATCTGGGGGACTTTTTTAGAAGGCTTTGTGGAGGTGGCAGAAGAAGAGGAACCTCCCTCTTCAGAAAAGCTAGCTTACGTGGCAGGATGGCTTCAAAGAAGCAGGAAGGCAAAACAGGGGGGGGGGGATCCCCCACACGCAAACAGGATATGCAGTCACAAGCTCAGAAAAAAGATTTTGATATGGGAGATTTAAAAGAATTTATTTCAAAAATTTTGGATGATAAATTTCAAAAAGCTCAACAGGAAATAGATGATAAAATCCAAAAGTCTCAACAGGAAATTATGCAGGAAATGCAGCAGAACCAAAATAAGGTGACCAAAAAAATATCAGATGTGGCGTCTGGCCTGGCAGGATTTATTATGAAAGTTGATTCAAAAGTGGATGAATTTAAATCAGAAGTTAATGTTAAGATGAAAGATAATGACCATAAATTTTCTGATGTAGATGATAAGATGCAGAGAGTTGAGAACGAAATTGTTATGATGCAATTCAGGGCAATGGAATTCGCTATACGGCTTCGAGGAATTAGAGAAGAGGAGAGACAAGATTTGAGACAGGTCTGTGCTGAAGCCCTGGCTGTGATTTTAAAAATTAATCCTGATATGGTTTTCTACAAAATAGACAAAATTTACAGAGTGAATTCCTGGGTGGCCAGACAAAGACAATTGCCTAGAGATGTGGTCATATATTTTACAGATAGAGCAATAAGAAACGATATCCTGCAAAAATCTTTTCTTACCTCTGTGCAAGTGGGAGGTTCGAAGATCACAGTTTACAAAGAGCTACCACCTAAGATGTTGAAATCCAGAAAAGACTTTGGCTTTCTTGTTAAAGAACTGCAGAATAATCAGATACCATTTCGTTGGGATGCTCCAACTGGTATAATTTTGAGATATAAGGGAGAGAGATACCGTTTGAATACTGTGGAGAAGGCGGAGCAATTTTATACTGATATCCTTAAAGAAAGAACACCATCCCCACGTACATCTACAGTTTTGGAGATTAAAGAGAGTGATAAGAAGCAACTTCAAGAACCGCAAGAACAATCTAAGCAGGAATCAGAGGAGTTGAAGGGCGCTGAAGGAGGTCTCCTGGATGAGCCTTTGTTGGAATCTTCTTCAATTTTGGAGCCGGTCTGGATGGCTGAAGTCAAGGACCAGCGTATAACCCGAGCAAAATCCAAGCAACTTAAAGAAAAGTTACAACAGGAAAGACAAGATGAAAAGGGGGCTAAAACTATACAAGAGACTGGAGCCGTGGGGAATGCAGGATTGAAGATTTCGGATGAAATCCGATTATTCTGCTCTTTGCTCCAGAAAGATAATAATGATGATTAAATGCTTATCTTGGAATGTGAATGGGTTGAATGCAACACAGAAAAAGAAGAAAGTATTTGCATATTTGAAACAATTTAATAATGATATAATCTGTTTACAAGAAACGCATATTACAGTTCAAGATCAAAACTATTTGAAAAATCCCAAATTAGGAACACATTTTATATCTTCAACTAACCAAAAAAAGAATGGTGTGGTTATCTATGTAAATAAAAAATTAACAGCCAAACTTATAGAAGCTGATCAAGATGGTAGGTTTGTAGCAATTGAACTACTTTCAGCAAATAGTCAAATTCTTTTGATAGGAATTTATGCTCCCAATCAACAACAGGACTATTTTTACAAAATGCTACATACTAAAATACTACAATGGGATTATAGATCTATTTTAATTATGGGAGATTGGAATGGAGTAATTGATTCTAAATTAGATAAAAAGACTTTGGCGAAGTCAAGGATTAGACTACCACAGACTTTTTTTGATATGAAAGAAGACTTGGAATTAAAAGATATTTGGAGAATACATAACCCAAAAGAACTGGATTATACTTTCTTTTCTGATAGACATAGATCCTTCTCTAGGATTGATTTCATTTTGTTGTCAGATGACTTACTTGTTAGGACAAAAAGAACAAAGATTTTGCCAAGAACCTTGACTGATCATAGCCCAGTGTGGATAGAAATTGAGACAAGACTGAGAGACGCTCTTGGAGATTAAATGAAAACTTGTTCAGATATGAAAAAAATATAATAGAACTTAAAAAGTATTTGAAAGAGTTTTTTGAAATGAATCTGAATAAAGGCACTCCAATGGAAATTGTGTGGGACGCAAGCAAAGCTTATATGAGAGGGGTGCTTATTTATATGAACTCTAAACATAGATTGATCCGACAAAAGAAAAGACTTGAATTGGAAGCAGAAATAAAGAATAAAGAACAGTTACTTATTAAAAATCCAACAAATGAAAGAATACGTGGTGTCATAAAACTTTTGAAAGATCAATTCCAAATGCTTATAGCGGAACAAGTTGCAACAAATTTACAATACGCGAAGCACAAGACATTCTGCAATGCCAATAAACCGGGCAGGTGGTTGGCCTACACATTGAGGAAGAAACAGAGTATACGGACTATTGATAGTATTGATATTGGAGGGAAAGAAATTTTTCAACAGAAATTAATTAAAGAAGCTTTTCTTGATTACTACACTAAATTATATGCCAAAGAGGAGGTGCAGAATGGACTTATAGAAAAATATTTAGATAATAAAAGAGTTACAAAAATTACTGAGCAACAAAAGGAAAGAATGAATTATCCTATAGCAGAGGAGGAGATAATAGCAGCAATAAAACAATTAAAAACAGCCAAAGCTCCTGGAACGGATGGTCTGACTGCAGTGTACTATAAAACTTTGCAGGCAGAAATGGTGGAACAACTCAGAGACTTATTTTGTAACATACAACAAGGGGGAAAAGTACCCCCATCATGGACTACAGCTTATATTTCTTTGATACCAAAAGAGCAAGCAGGTCCCAAAAAACTGGAGAATTACAGACCAATATCTCTATTGAATACGGATTATAAAATTTATGCAAAAGTATTAGCCAACAGATTGATGCCAGTAATTCAAAAGGTGATTCATGATGATCTTATTTTGGAGGGGGGTGCAGACCTGGCAGGTATTACGGAGACCTGGTTGGGCCAAGAGGGGGGGGTCCCCCTCGTAGAGATGTGCCCGCCAGGTTTCCGTGCATTTCATCAGCCTAGGGCCCAGGGGAGGGGTGGGGGAGTGGCGGTGATCATTAGGGAGAGTCTTTGTCCGAGGGAGACCACTGTTCCTCAGATAGCCGGATGTGAGTCCCTTTGTGTGAAGTGGGGCCGTGGGGTGCAGATGGGTTTGCTGACTACGTACCTGGCTCCCTGCCACGTGGCAGCGACCCTGCCCGAGCTACTTGACGTCATTGCCGGGGTGGCGGTCGATACCCCCAGACTTATTGTCATGGGGGATTTCAACCTTCCATCTGCAGGTGAGGCGTCAGAGGTGGCTCGGGAGTTCATGGCTTCCATGACGGCCTTGGACCTGACCCAGTTAGTTCAAGGCCCCACTCACATAGGGGGACACACTCTAGACCTGATTTTTATCTCTGGTCAGTGGTTGAATGATCTTGGTAGAGGGGACCTAGATATTAAACCCTTGTCATGGACAGATCATTCACTCCTTCAACTAGACTTTCCTACCGCCTGCCCCCACCGCAGGGAGACGGAACCGACTAGATGGTTCCGTCCCAGGCGCCTGATGGATCCTGAAAGGTTCCTGACGGAGCTTGGGCCGTTTCCTGAGACTCTAACACACGACTCGACTGAAGAGCTGGTGGCCGCCTGGGAAAGGGCAGCCGCTGGAGCTTTGGACCGTGTCGTGCCTTTGCGGCCTCTGACCCGATGCCGATCTCAATTAGCTCCTTGGTTCTCTGAGGAGCTGAGAGAGATGAAGCGTCGGAAAAGACGCCTAGAGAGCATTTGGAGGACTAGTCAATCCGACTCCGACCGGACACAGGTGAGGTCTTATATCAAGACCTACCTAGTGGCGATAAAAGCGGCAAAATCTAACCATTTTTCCGCTCTTATCGCATCTGCAGAGAACCGCCCAGCCGCCCTGTTTAGGGTGACCCACTCCCTTCTTCGGGGGGGAGTGCGGGAAGATCCCTTGCAGGGTCATGCTGAGGACTTTGTGCAATTCCTGCACGATAAAGTCGCTCGGATTCGGGATGGCTTGGACTCCGATTGGATGAGTCCACGGGAGGAGACCGGGGCAGGTCTTGAGAATGTTATCTGGGAGGAGTTTGATCCTGTGGCTCCCGAGGATGTGGACAGGGTTCTGGGTAAGATTAGTGCCACCACGTGTTTATTGGACCCGTGTCCCTCCTGGTTGGTACTGGCCTCCCGGGAGGTTACACGAGGCTGGCTCCAGGGGATTATAGGTGCTTCTCTGAGTGAGGGTGCCTTTCCCGCCGCCTTGAAAGAGGCGGTAGTGAGGCCCCTCCTCAAGAAGCCTTCCCTGGACCCGGCTGAATTAGCCAACTATCGTCCAGTCTCCAACCTTCGTTTTGTGGCGAAGGTTGTTGAGAGCGTGGTGGCACGACAACTTCCCCGGCACCTGGATGAAGCTATCTATCTAGACCCGTACCAGTCGGGCTTCAGGCAGGGGTACAGCACAGAAACGGCATTGGTCGCGTTGGTGGATGATCTCTGGAGGGCTCGGGACAGGGGTTGCTCCTCTGTCCTAGTCCTATTAGACCTCTCAGCGGCTTTTGATACCATCGACCATGGTATCATGCTGCAGCGGTTGAGGGGGTTAGGAATAGGGGGCACCGTTCTGCGGTGGTTCTCTTCCTTCCTCTCCGACCGCTCGCAGTTTGTGTTGGCAGGGGGGCAGAGGTCGACCTCGAGGCATCTCGCATGGGGAGTGCCGCAAGGGTCGGTCCTCTCGCCTCTCCTGTTCAACATTTATGTGAAGCCGCTGGGTGAGATCATCCGTGGTTTTGGGGTGAAGTGCCATCTGTACGCTGATGATACTCAGCTGTACATCTCCACCCCAGACCACCCCAACGATGCCCTTGATGTGATGTCCCGCTGCCTGGAGGCCGTGCGGGCCTGGATGGGGAGGAACAGGCTCAGACTCAACCCCTCCAAGACCGAGTGGCTGTGGCTTCCAGCGCCCCGATATAGTCAGCAGGTGCCATCGCTGACTATTGGGGGTGAATCCTTGTCCCCCACAGAGAGGGCTCGCAATCTGGGTGTCCTCCTGGACACACGGCTGTATTTAGAAGAGCACATGACGGCCGTGGCCAGGGGTGCCTTTTATCAGGTTCGCCTGATTCGCCAGTTGCAGCCCTTTCTGGATCGGGACGCCTTGCGCACGGTCACTCACGCCCTTGTCACCTCCCGGTTGGACTATTGCAATGCTCTCTACATGGGGCTCCCCTTGAAGAGCACTCGGAGGCTCCAACTGGTCCAGAATGCGGCCGCGCGGGTGGTTATGGGCGCGTCCCGTTGTGCCCATGTGACACCCCTCCTGCGCGAGCTGCACTGGCTCCCAGTGGTCTTCCGGGTGCGATTCAAGGTGTTGGTTACCACCTTTAAAGCGCTCCATGGCATAGGACCCGGGTACCTCCGAGACCGTCTTCTGCCACCAATAGCCTCCCACCGACCAGTCCGTTCCCACAGAGGGGGTCTCCTCAGGGTGCCATCAGCCAAGTTATGTCGGCTGGCGACGCCCAGGGGGAGGGCCTTCTCTGTGGGAGCCCCAGCCCTGTGGAATGAACTGCCCCCGGAAATTCGTAAGATCTCCGACCTCCGGGTGTTTCGCTGCGCATTGAAGACCCTGTTGTTCCGCCAAGCCGGACTATCAACACAATAGTTTTAAATTGGGTATTTAAATTTATTGGGGTTTTAAATTTGAGCCACCTATTTAATTATTTTAAATTTTATACTGTTGTTTTGTCTGTGTTTTTAAATAGGCTGTACACCGCCCTGAGTCCTTCGGGAGAAGGGCGGTATAGAAATAAAATTATTATTATTATTATTATTATTATTATTATTATTATTATTATTATTATTATGATCAAGCGGGATTTATCGAGGGTAGGCACATGAAGGACAATGTAAGGCAAGTAATAGATTTATTGGAATATCTTGAGAAGAATAAACAGATCCCTGCAGTGCTGGTTTTCTTGGATGCAGAGAAGGCCTTTGATAAAGTGGACTGGAATTTTCTACTAAAGACTTTAAAAAAGATGGACTTTGGGGACCAATTTATACAGGCGGTTTCAGCAATTTATCAAGAGCAAAAGGCACAGATTATTATTAATGGAAGTTTGACAACAGAGTTTAAAATCGAAAAAGGAACAAGACAGGGATGTCCGTTGTCCCCACTGTTGTTTATTTTAACACTAGAAGTCTTGTTAAACACAATACGGGACTCTAATATCTTGAAAGGTATAATGATAAGGCAAGAGGATTACAGAATAAAGGCATTTGCAGATGATCTGGTCGTTACCCTAACACAGCCAATGGAATCAATAATCCAGATGAAGGACATTATACAAGACTATGGTAAAATTTCAGGTTTTAGACTGAACCAGAAAAAAACTAAGATGATAGTCAAAAATGTGACACAAGATCGTAAACACGAGCTTGAAAGGAGGGCAGGTTTTGAGATTGTACCAAAGGTAAAATATCTAGGAGTTCAGGTTGCAGAATCAAATATGAAATTGTTTCAAAATAATTATGAGGTGTTGTGGCGAGAGGTGCAAAAAGACATAGAGACTTGGAAAAAACTGCAGCTGTCTTTACTTAGAAGAATAGCAGCAGTTAAGATGAACATTTTGCCAAGATTTCTTTTTTTGTTTCAAATGATTCCGGTGCTTAAAAGTGATAAACAACTAAAAGTGTGGCAAACTGGAGTGAATAAGTTTGTCTGGAACGAGAAAAAACCAAGAGTAAAATTGAAAATTATGCAAGATGTTCCAGAAAGGGGAGGTCTTAAACTTCCAAACCTACAGTTATATTATGATGCAGCAGCTTTGACTTTAACAAGTGATTGGTTTGGAGGAAAAAAGACTGGAATACTGAATGCAGAAAGTTTTGATTTGGAACTTGGATGGCATGCTTACTTATTTTATGACAACAAAGTGGATAAAGCATTTAAAAGCCATATACTTAGAGATTCTTTGTTGAGAGTTTGGAAGAAGCACCGACTCAAATGGGATTATAAAATACCGCTATGGCTGGATCTTGGTCATACTTTGTGGAATACAAATGTAATGTCACTCGGGGGGGTTTTATATAAAGAGGTTCTTTTTACAGATGCGGGCAGATGGCAGCTGAAGACATTACAGACATTGTTGGCTGAAGGGATTAATCTAACTTGGTTACAATATAATCAATTGCAATTGAGATGGAAAGAGGACCAAAAAACTGGTATTATGATGTATGAGGAAGAATTGGTCAGACACATAAAAGAGAAAGGTCCAATGCATATTAAAAGACTTTATAATGTCTTGTTAGAAAGGGATTCAGAAACTGAACTAGTTAAAGATTGTATGATTAAGTGGGCACAAAATTTTGAGGAACCAGTGATGTTGGAAACATGGGAAAAAATTTGGGTTCAGAATGTTAAATTTACACAGTCGCAGAATCTGAGCGAAAAGTTTTATAAAATGTTTTACAGATGGCATTTAGACCCCAAAAAATTGTCGTGTATGTACCCTAATGTGCAGCCTAAATGCTGGAGATGTCTAGATGCTACATATTATCATGTTTGGTGGACCTGTAAGAAAGTTAAGGCTTTTTGGATAAAAATTTGGTGGGTCATGCAGAATGTTTTGAAGAAAAAAATTCAATTTTCTCCACAATTGTTTTTATTGGGTATAGTTAAGGGTTTTACATTGGGTGAAACAAAATTGATATTGTATATGATAACAGCAGCAAGATTGTTGATAGGTAAATACTGGAAAAATGAAGCGCTGCCCACGATTGAGGAATGGACTTTGAAGATGGCCAGTTTTGCAGAGATGGCGAAGATTTCAGCATATCTAAAAGATTGTTCACAAGAGACTTATGAATGGGAATGGAAGAAGTGGATAGATTATGTTCAGAACAAATATCAAACTAGGAAGTATCAAATAGCTTTTATTTATTGTAACGCTCTCTACATGGGGCTCCCCCTGAGGAGCACCCGGAGGCTCCAGCTGGTGCAGAATGCGGCCGCGCGGGTGATTATGGGAGCGACGTGGCGCTCCCACGTAACACCTCTCCTGCGCGAGCTGCATTGGCTCCCGGTGGTCTTCCGGGTGCGCTTTAAGGTGTTGGTTCTCATCTTTAAAGCGCTCCATGGCTTAGGGCCAGGGTATTTGCGAGACCGCCTGCTGCTACCGATAACCTCCCACCGGCCAATACGCTCTCACAGAGAGGGCCTCCTCGGGGTGCCGTCGGTCAGGCAATGTCGGCTGGCGGCCACCAGGGGGCGAGCCTTCTCTGTGGGGGCACCCGCCCTGTGGAATGAGCTGCCTCCCGGAATACGATTGATCCCGGACCTCCGGACCTTCCGTAAAGCCCTGAAGACGTTTTTATTTCATCAAGCCGGCCTAGCCTAAATGGTTTTTAACTGGGATTTTAAATTTTATGGATTTGGGGTTTTTAAATTGGGTAGCCAATTATTTAATTTTTTTAAATTATCTTAACTTTTGTATTTGTATGTTTTTTAATTTTGGCTGTTCACCGCCCTGAGTCCCTTCTGGGAGAAGGGCAGTATACAAATTAAATAAATAAATAAATAAATAAATAAATTTGAAAATGTTATATTAAGATAGAAATATTTTAAGGTAATGAGGATGAAAATTTATTTGAAAATGTTATATTAAGATAGAAATATTTTAAGGTAATGAGGATGAAAATTTATTTGAAAATGTTATATTAAGATAGAAATAGGTTAATGTAATGAAGATGAAAATTTATAAGGGGGAGGGAGGGGTTCAAGTTTTATATACAAAGGAGGGTTTTTCCTTTTACTTGATATGAGTATACTGTGTGGAAGTCTGGGGGGGAGGGGAGGGTTAGGGTGGGTTAGGGAGGTTGGGAAGTTTGGGGTGGGTTGAGGGGGGGAAAAAGGGGTGAAAATGTAATTGTAAAACTTTTGCAATAAAAAAAAATTGATTCATTATATCTATTAATATATTTTCTTTTAACATAGTCTATTTCTTGTATGTTTTAACTTCAATCCATATTTCATTTCTAAGTATCTGTAACATGTTTCTTCTCACATTTATTAATCTCAATATAGTCATTTTATAAATCCAAGTCCTGAACTTTTTTATTTTCCTTAATATCTTCCAACCTTTTATTCTTTTATCGTCCACTGTTAATCCCAGTGTAATCATCATTATGTTATAATCTCAATATAATCTCCAGAGACCTCCTTTTTATTATTACTATTCACATGATCAATTACTTATTTATGTAAGTAATTTAAACACATTGACTTTATCTTCTTTATTCTCCACGTCTATCTCTTATTCCTCCTTCTTCATTTTCTTGTCCACTTATGTATACTCCATTTCAGCTTCTGTATCCTCGAATTTTTATCCTATGTGCAATATTATAGTTATTTCTCTTATTTCCATTGTCCAAGTCAAATAGATCAATTTGTTCCTTCTCTAATTCCTGCGCCATTTTCCTTTTTAAGTTAATATTATTCCAATTATAAGAGTTCTGTTATGATAGCTTCTTTTTATTTTTTTTTCTCTCAAAGTCAAGTTTCTGTAGACAAGAAAATCCTCCCCCATAAGTTCTCATGGATGTTATCTGTGAAGTCCACATTTTCCATAACAAAAACCAAGTTGCAATATTTCTTTTTACTCCAGATGGTGTCTCTCTGCAATCCACAATTTCCGGTTGTTTAAAAAGTATCCATTTTGTTTCAATTACATAAGAATCTTATTTAGCTTTTCTTTTTCTTTTAGGTTTAAAAGTATCAAATCATATTTAAAGTCCAGTCCAAATTTAAATAGCTCTTTTCACTTCTTTTTTCTCCCTTTTTTTCCTTTTATTTGTACATCACTTTTTTTAAAGCTTATTATCCATTCTCTTTGTTTTTCTTAAAATTTAAAAAGAACAAAGAAAAAAAAAGATCTCTTTATTTTTTTCTAATCCTTTGACCATTATCTAACTGTTTAAGGTTTCCAAATAGTTTATTCAAAAATCAATTTTCTATCGGGTTGTTGTCTCTTTAAAGTTACATTTCAAAGTCTTCTTTGCACCCTCGCTCCTTAGCTGCTATTTATCATTAGGGGTCTTATAATTGAAAGATGTTTTCCTTGTTTTTGTTTCATGCCTGGGTTGACTGTCACTCACCCGGCTTCAAAAAATTCTGTTCCGTTCCTCTCCAGCTCTATACTTAGTCCGGTTGTTCCAGCTTCGTGGCAGCCGCCATGGCTGCCATCCCCCGCTGCCGAGTCACAGAGAGTTCCCTCCGACCTTTGAGGAACTTGCCTGTTCCTCTTGGTCGTCCGAGGTGCCTCTCTTTCTTCCCCTGCAGGACAGTTCTGGTCCACAGACCCCTCGGCAGCGGTTCGTCAGCCGGGGTTTTTGCGGAGCTCATAAGAGCCCGCTAATTCCCCAACTGTCTCACCACGATGCCAAACCAGAAGTCAATCATTGCAGTTGTTAAGTTAGTAACATAATTGTTAAGTGACTCTGGCTCCCCCACTGACTTTGCTTGTCAGAAGATCACAAAAGGGAATCACATGACCCCAGGATGGTGCAAACATCATAAATATGAGTCAACTGCCAAGCATCTGAATTTTGAGCACATGATCATGGGGATGCAGCAGTGGTCGTAAGTATGAAAAGCAGTCCGTCACTTTGTTTCTTTCAAACCTTAACATTTTTCAATTTGCCAATGAACTGTGGGGAGGGAAGGGGCAAATAGAATGTTGAGAATGTGTGCGTAGACCATAAGAGCCTGGCAACCATCAAGGTTACCATTGCAGGTGTTTGAGAAAGAGATGGACTGTTCCCATAACAAAAGAACATCTCATAATTGGGCAATGTGATCATCCGGGGTGGAGAGAAAGGGAAGTTGTTGTTTAACTATGCAAGTATTTGCACGGGAAAACCAGAGCTGGTTTTGATTCTTCAGTACCAAAAATGGTGTATCTAATAAAGTTTTACTTCAAAGCTCCCGAAAGTGTTTTCTTATTTTGGATTCACTAGTCGGACAGTTGATAGTGTCATAAGTCATTTTTTTCAGTGCTGTTCTAACTTTGAACAATCACTAAACAAAATGGTTGTAAGTCAAGGACTACCTGTATTTTGAATTTCCTGGAGGGAAGGGGTGCATTCCAGAGGAATAAGAGGCAGCGTAGTGCTGGTATATTGTGTGAGAGGAGGAGGGTGAAGACATCTCCCTAACAGTTCTCAGAGTAGATGGCAGAGTTTCTCTCTCATTGGGAGTGGCTTATCTACAGTATCATCAGCTGCAAGGAAAATCTAATCCAGCAATGAAAGGTAATCATAGGTCACTTTAGTATTATGAACTAAAAAAGGAATAATTGTAGGACACACTGCTAGGATCCAGACTCTGAAATCTCAGGATACCATAAATGGAAAAAAAATGATTTCCCTGTTCTTACCTGTATCATAATGTATAACAAGGTCTTTACAGTGGTTGCCACTTTTTTCTGGATAAAAGTCAATAGTGAATTGTGTGGTTTCATTTATTCCAAGAGTCCCAATGGAGGGTTTGACAGAAAATGGTCTGTAATGCAAAGAAGGAACATATTATGGTCAGGTTTATCTGATTAAATTATACATCAAAAAATGGTGGCTGGAAGTGAAATCGACAGTAGATGAGTCCTACAAGAACTTTACAAGAAGTTCTTTCTCTTCTCACATTGAAACAATGGTTTCAATCAGACTTATGCACGAACCACACCTCCCCACCTCAATCACAGTACCCTTCCCTGTTTTACTTCTATATATTTTTACACAGCAGTCCCCACAGATACAAACCAGGATGCAATCACAGTTTTTTTCCTCTCTATCTACTACTAAAATTCTCTTTATAGCCATTAAATGAACAAAACACTGCACTGTAGGACCTTTTTCAAACAAGGGCTAATTTATAGGATATATCCAAAATTGAAATTTTACAAAATATTTTATGGCAGTAACACAAAGCAGTTTATCACATACATAATACAAATGTCAAAAGACATTTCTTGTGCTCATGTTTGACTGTGCTATATAGTTCAACATGGGTGATCTTCAAGACAGACACAGCTCTGCATTTATCCCAACTTTTCCATTGAGGGCAGCACACTGCAAGTTCTGTTATTGCTGAAGGTATAAATGCTTCTGTGCTGCAGCCTGGAGGTCTCACCGTAGCCTTCTGGAAGCTTTATTTTTCATTACAATTTCATTATGCGTTAACTTCATTGCAATCTAAACTGGCCAGAGAGATATCATGCATTCATGCTCACACCTGCCCATCAGAACAGGACATTCGGCTGAATTTATTCTTCAGCTCACCTGCAGATTATTTCCTTTGGCTATCTCAAGCAAGATAGCATAAGAGGGACCCTCTCTCAAAAGAGCTACAGGATCTCTTCTTTCACGTGAACTATGAATCACTGGGTTGTCATTTTGCTTGGGAAGGAATGCCTCAGGTTTGCTCTGCTTGGGGATAAAGGGGCCTGGAAGAAATGATTCTCCATTGCTTGCCCTAACTCTCTGATGTATCCAACTAACCCCAACTTTAGCCAGCTTTTGGGGCTTAAACTAGGACTTTTCCATTAGATCCAACCATATTTCATTTCCTAGCTGATCACCAGTGAGCTATTTTAAAGCTTACTGTGTTTAAAGGAATTTATTTGTTTATGGTTTGCATTATTATGATTTGATTTGTTAATCACCTAGAGAAGTATAAACCAAGGCAATGAAAAAATAAATTCCACATAAATAATAAATATTGAGGATGAACTGGGATAGTCAATTTTGTAGAAAGCAAAAATAAAATTCTAAATGATCAAGACAAAGAGAAATGAACTGAAAGTAATAGAATAAAATTTAACAGAATAGAAAATTGTTCAGCTTCAACCTTAACCTTAACCATCTACCATGGACCTCACCCCATTCCTAAGAGGTCCGTAAAGGGGGCGTGCATAAGCGCACCAGCGTGCCTACCGTCCCTATCCTACTGTCCCCGTTTATCTGTATTCATTTCCTTCGTTTGTGTCCTTGTTCATATTCATACCTGCTATCTTGTACATGTTTGACAAACTAATAAATAAATAAATAAATGGAGCTTGGCTTTCAAAGAAGCCTCATTCAGACGCATATGAGGGGAGTTTACTCTTCTCATGGCGTCTCTTCCCCCTTTTCATTGCTACATTAGTTAGTGGTAAACCATTGTTTGCCTCATCTGGAAGCACAGGAGGGGGTTGACACACAAGAGGAGGGTGGCAAGGAAGGTGGCAAGTGTGAGCAAGAAGCAAACTCACTCAGATTCATGGCCTGCTGGAATACTTGAGCAGAGCCACTGTTTTGAAGGAGGTTAAGTGCTGCTCAATGGAGTGAGCTCCCGTTACTTGTCCCAGCTTCTGCCAACTTAGCAGTTCAAAAGCATGTAAAAAATGCAAGTAGAAAAATAGACACCACTTTGATGGGAAGGTAACAGTGTTCTGTTCAGATGATCTGTCCCCGTCCACACACACACAAACACAGCCAGCCGAGGGTTAAGGAAGCACTTGGCACACACCCAGGTCTTTATCTCCAACTTGGCAGCAATATACACACCGTCTGCCAAGTGCTTTATTTCCACAGAAACAGAAAGATAATATACTCAGCGTACAAGAGTCCAACAAAAATAAATATTCCTCTCAGCAGTTTCGGACGAGGCTTTAGTGACTATCCAAGGTTTATTTTTGTTCGTCACAGGAATCACTGGCCATCACCCTCTATTATATAGTCTCTGGGATGTGGTCCAGTGACTCAGTTCTAATCCCTAGCACGCCTCCTGAGCTGCTGCAATTGTTTATCATGCCTTCGGAGGCGTGCATCCAGGAATGATGTCTCTCCTTCACTCTCATCCGAGACACCTGTCTCCCTGCTAATCTCCTCTCCCTCGGCCGGCACCTGAGATAGTGCCAGAGGGGAGGGGCCTGGAGAGGGAGGCCTGGCTGACTCCTCTTCCTCATGCTCGGAGCTTTCTTCCTCCGATGGGATAGGCTTAGAGGGCGGGGCCATAACAGCACCATTGGTGTTGAGTCATGCCGGCCACATGACCACGGAGACGTGTTTGGGCAGTGCTGGCTCTTCAGTTTAGAAAAGGAGATGAGCACCACCCCTAGAACCGGAAACGACTAGCACACATGTGCAGGGGAACCTTTAGCTTTACCTTAAGTGCTGCTCAAAGCCACCGGATATTGGATAGAAGAACATTTGTAGCTCAGGATGGGCACTTTCTAACATAGCACAAAAGAGGCTTTTGGTGCACTATGCCTCTATATCTGTCAAATCTGTTATTTTGGAAGATAAAAATCCAAACCACTGGCAAACTTATTGCTGATGTATATTTCCCTTGCCTAACCCTTTTGGCCTAGGGAGAAAATTCAAGACCTACCTCTGGGTGGTAATCTGGTAGTAGGCATCTCGGTTGCCAATGTTCCGAACAAGCAGGGTTTTCTGTGTATTGTACTTGACGGGAGATGTAGAGAAATTCAGTTGGTCTGGGAAATCCAAAATGCCTCGGGCACCAATTGCTCGGATAGGCACAATGAATTTTTCCCTCTCAGTAATGCAAGTTAATTCATGGAAATAATCCTGGGTAGATAGAAGAATGTGAAAAATGAGAAATCCCTCCATGACCCTTACAGTTCAGGGCCCTTGCAAATAGGTAGTCTTCGTCTTATGACCACACTTGGGACCAGAATCTTGGTCGTTGGATTTGACTTCTCCCCCCCCCCATACTTTCCCCCCTTTTTTGAATTTTTTAAACTCAAATTTTAATTCGTTTTAAATTATTGGGAGTTTTAAATTGTCTCAGGCAAAAATTATTTAATTGGGTTTTAATCATGTTTTAACTTTTGTATTTATGTGTTTTATTTCGTGCCTGTTCACCGCCCTGAGTCCTTCGGGAGTAGGGCGGTATACAAATTTAATAAAATGAAAATGAAAATGAAATGAAAATGATGAGTTTCTCAAAAGGAGAGGTGAAAAATTTATAGAGCAAAAAGCAATGTATAAATTGATGTTATGGGAAAAAACACAATTTGCAAGGATAGGGAAGTATGGAGAATCTCCACAAACTCATGGAAAGTTGGAAATATCCAGCAATCTTCTTGCAATACAGATATTCACTGTAGATAGATAGTCAATACAAGTACAAAGCCTGCCATTGAGGCTTGTTTAATAACCCATGGCTCTCTTCATACATGTTAACTAAACCAGTCAGACCAGTTTCTGTCTATCTTCTCTTCTAAGACTAATTCTCTGTCATCTTGTTTGAAGGCAGCAGTGTCCAGAAGGGGAGGGAAAGTAGGACAAGATAAAGGAAGTATTATTGTGATCCAAGACTTGCCTCCTTTGTATATGCATTACTTTCATCATAATATTGCTTCCACCATCCTTCTCTCTCCCTCTCTCTCTCTCTCTCTCTCTCTCTCTCTCTCTCTCTCTCTCTCTCTCTCTCTCACACACACACACACACACACACACACACACTCACACACATGCACACACACACTGCACACACACATACATATGTTGTGTGTTTCACAGATTTGTATTTTAGTACTGCTAGGATTCATGCATTCAGTCTGCCAGTTTTGTAATCATTATGACAGAGAGAGGGAAAAGTGATTTTCTGTCAGCCTGGGGGAAACAGAGGAAGGGGGTTGGCATATTTATAGAGAATGGCTTTGTAGGTGCATCAGAAAAGAGTTACCTTGTTTTCTTCAGGAGTGAAGAGAATGCGGAATGTGGAGGGCATGCCGGGTGCAACTTTGTTACACACATCGTTGGGGCTGATGACTCTGAAGTAAGGTGAACTCTCACAAACAATCTTTACAAGCCGTGGGATCTGCAGGAAGTAAGGGAGGCATTCAGTGAACAGATTAAATCAAGACCGCAAGAAAACAGTGGGTAAATGGTGGGGCTGGTGACAATTGAAGTATTTAAACCTACTTCAAGACATAGCAAACAGGCATCTTGAGCAAGAAAAAATGCCCCGGGCAAATGGGCAGTCTTTTTTATTTATTATTTATTGTTACACTATAATCTTACCATCCTGGATTGCCACTGGATCGATTCTGGGATTTGTGTGGTGAGGACACCAAATAGAATTACACAGTCCACTCAACTAACTCTAAGAGGCTTACATTTAACCCGGAACAAACAAAATAAAGTCATGCACAACTAAACCAACTTAATAGCAGTGACCTGATAGACAGTGACATGATAGCAGTCTTCTGATATTTGAGGCGCTGCTACAAAGAAGAATTTATTCTCCAAAGCACCAGAAAGCAGGACAAGAAGCAATGTATGGAAGCTAATCAAGGAGAGAAGCAACATAGAACTAAGGAGAAATTTTCTGACAGTTAGAACAATTAACCAGTGGAACGACTTGCCTCCAAAAATTATGGGTTCACTAGAGGCTTTTAAGACGAGACCGGACAGCCACTTGTCTGAAATAGGATAGGGTCTCCTGCTTGTGCAGTGGATTGGACTAGAAGCCCTCCAAGGTCCCTTTTAACTGTTAGTCTCAGTGACCTAATCATTCTGCTTCTTTCCGCTCAGCCAATGAGCCAATCAGAAAGTCATGATGCTTCCAAGTGCATGGATCTCTCTTTATAGAACCTAAGAGGTCATCAAGTCTACTGCACGATTCAGTACACCATTTCCTATCCAGCCTATTTGAAAATCTCCAGTGAAGGGAAAGAAGAGATACCTCCATGTAACCTTTTTGGGTAAAGACTTACTCCTTATACTTTTTATGATGATCAGAAGTCACTTTTTTAAATATTTCTTTTTTTTTATTCTTTCCTGTTTCTTTTTTTTTCTTGCACTTTTTCTTCTCTTTATTTTTATTTTCCTTTCTGTGTTTAGTTTGTATTGTGTTTTATTTATTTCCCTTCTACTGTTGGAACATGTTGGACTTTTATTAGTACACTAGTACACCAAAGTCCTCCTCCTGAGTGCCGCTCATGAGCAAATTTCCCTTAATCTGCACATCTTTCTTTCATTTTTCTTAACAAGATGCCAGCAAGATGCATGATTTTACATTTCTCCCTGTTAAGTTTCATTCTATTTGTTTACTTCCAGCTTGCATTCGAGTTTCCCTTAACTTTTTCCTTTTCAAGTATTAGTCACCCACACTAGCTTTGTATCATCTGCAGAATTGGTAACCATTTCCTCAACTCTCTCATCCATTTTATTTATCAAACCACTGAACAGCACCAGGCTCACAGACCTGTGCCATCCCACTTGAGATGTCTCTCCAGATAGCTTGAACACCATTTATAACTACCTTTGAAAATGATAAGACAAATAAGAGAGTTGGAAGCAATTTTCCAAGACTAGAGGTCATGTAGTCCAAACCTCTGCTGACACAGAAGACCCTATACCATTTCAAAGAAATGGCTGTCTAGTCTCTTCTTGAAAGCCTCCAGTGATCTTTGAGCTAATTTTGGATTAATGAGTTCGCAAAGCCATAATTTGACAACGTTGTTAAGATGCTTTGAGAGACAATGTCAAAAACTCTGAGGAAGTTAGATGTACTATATCTACAGCATTTGCCTGATCAAGCTAACAACTCTGTCACAAAAGATGATCACAAAATTGATGTGACTTCAATTGTAAACTAATGAACTAAGTAATTAACTGACAGGCAGGGCTATTCAAAGTACTTGATGTCAGGTTCATGGGCCTGTCATTTCCTAGGTCCTGCCTCTTCCCCATTAGCCCTTCTCCAGTGTTCTGGGACCATACCTGTTTTCCCAGAGGGGTTCTGCAGTTACCCTGCTAGTTCTTTCAATATCCAGAGATGTAGTTCACATGATCCTAGAAGCCATAATCATTTAGATTAGCTAGGCACAATTTCTAAGCTTCTCATCTTTCTCACTGCACTTCTCTGAACCTATCTGAATATGGTTGAATTCTTCTTAGGTGGTCCACTAAACGGACTTAATATTCAAGAGAAGAGGATCTGATCAAAACAAAATAAGTGGAATCACTACTTCTCATTATTTGGAGATAATATTTCTGGGGATATTAAACACAGATTTGTCTTTTCTGCAGCAAAATTTAAATCCTATTCGAACATAGAAGCTCTTGAAGTTGTATTTCAGTGCTGGCATGGTTCAGGAATGTTGCATTAAGATTTTCTTTATCTTATTTCCACTGCACAGATTTTATAATGAAGTTCCAAAGGTAGCAACTTGATTAAAATTGGAAATAGAAAGACTTCTAAGTATAAGGTTTAAACTTTATTCCCTTTTAGCATAATCTTTTTAAAGATAAAAGGTATAAGAGTTAGTTTCAGATGAGATGGATGTATTTTTCCAGAAATAGAACAGAAGACAAAATAATTACAAATTAAATAACCTTAACATGTTGTGCAATTCTTTGCTTAACTGAGAAAAAAATGATGAGAAAAATAACAAGAATTAGAATAATTCTGCACTGCATTTTATTAATGTAAAGTAACTTATTATAAAACTGGAAGGAAACTAAATACCCATTTGAAGGGTAGGAAAATTATTCTGGACTATTTGTGACTACAAATATAAAGGATGCAGAAGCCATTTAATCTCATTACGATTGTTCAATTAAGTAAAAAAATTTACTACATAACTGTATTAACTCAGCTATTCTGATAAAAACCCAACCCCAACAGAATGTCTGAATATCTTAGGATCCCGAGAGTAAATTCTGACAGTTGAAGTAAAACCAGGAAGCTGAAGTTTAAAAATAAACAATAGCACGAAATTCTACTTCACTCTCTCCATCCTTAAATAGTTCATTGCGATTCAAGTGTTCTTCCAGAGGACAAAACTGGCAGTACAGAAGTTGAACCTTCTGCCCCTGCAGTCTCAAAATGGGAACCAGAAAGAATAATTAAAATAATCTTGCTAGGATTTTTAACAGTGAAGTGTTCAAAGTATGAGTGAAGCCTTAAATTTTCATTAAAACTGGAAATCTTTCAATTCAGAGTAGTAAGAAAAATACAATAAAGAGATATTGTTATAGCTCATCTTTCAATAGGTTGCATTAAAGCAAATCTTTCTCTTGAAAGAGCTTATCAGGAGGATTATCAATCCATAGGAAAAGCTCCCATTGTAAAGTTCTTATCTTTGAAACCTAAGAGGTTTTCCTCCCATGACCCCCTCCTCCCACAAACTATATCCCAATTCTGTTGATGAAGACTACCTTGTCGTTGTTCCTCAGGATCAGTGGTACTTCGTACAGCTCACAAGAGGCATAGTTTTGAAAAACCACTTCTGATGGGAACGGTTGAAACAGAGTCCGATCCAGATCAACAGAGGAGAACTGAAGATGCAGAGCAACAGATAGAAATACTGGGGCTGCTTAGTGCATACACTGTATCTATAACCATTAAGGGATCAGGTAAAGAGTAGCTAACATTGACAATAATATCCATTAAATAGACCAAAACAGTATACTTGACCAAAATATACTGTTACAGTAATGTCAGGCATTTCATATGTGCATAAGGTGGCAGACAGGAATACATCCGAGCATGTAACGCATGGCATACCTTATTCAGATGCATGTTTGTTCTCCTTTATTGGAGTGTCAGGCCCTTTGCTCCTGAGCCTGTCACTTCACCATATCTAACTGGAAGGAGGGCAGTCCAGGTTGCCCCCACCCTGTGGCCTAGGAAACAATAGTCTCCCCCTTGGCTACTGCAGCCAAATCTCAGCAGCTGGGAATCAGCCCTAATTCTTTCTGCCACAGAATGAAGCCACTCCAGGCCACTGATTCATCCAGCCATCAGTTCTTCCTTAGCCATGCAGAGCACAAGCTTGCCAAGGAAGCCACAAAGCATGAGGTGGGCCTGATTTTTTTCCCTACAAGATACTCAAATAGCAAATACATGCAGTCCTTAACCTACAACCACTATTCAGCTCAAAATTTCCATTGCCAAGCAACACAGTTGTTAAGTGAATTTTGTTCCATTTTCGACTTTTCTTGCCACAGTGAATCCCTGCAGTTGTTAAGTTAGGAACCCGGTTATTGAGTGAATCTGGCTTCCCCATTGACTTTGCTTGTCAGAGAGTCACAAAAAGGAATCACATGATTCCGAGACGCTGAAACCATCATCAATGCATGTCAGTTGTCAAGTGCCTGAATATTAATCACATAACCATGGGGATGCTGCAACAGTGGTAAGTGTGAAAAACTACATATAGCAATCACATAAGTCAATGTCTGAGGACTACAGCTTGGAATCTATCAAATCTTCTGGGCTATCTAGTAGTCAGAGATTTCCTGGGGAGAAAAGCTTTTGGCTGCCTCTGCCTCTGACAGGGCCCTTCAAAGCACCAGAGATTTGCCAGACCCCCATATGGCCAGAGTTGAGAGAGCCCCGAGGCTTAGTTCTCTATATTCTAGGGACTAGATCCTAAGGCAGTATTAGAACTCACAGTATCCTGGTTTCTAACCTTAATCACTAGACCAAACTGTTCCTCTATTACAGTAATGTCAGGCATTTCATATGTGCATAAGGTGGCAGACAGGAATACATCCGAGCATGTAACGCATGGCATACCTTATTCAGATGCATCTAAATTCTGCTAAACAGAAATCAATTAAATTGAAGGTTCACTTTAATAAATTGGTATTGCATGGGGTAAAATGAAAAACAGCCCCATCTGAATGTTCTTGTTTCGATGTCTGCCATCAATAGGCACAACTCCAAGGATGCCATTTTGAGACATGGTCCTGATCATACAGAGGTGCACATTTTCCACTCCCACTTCCTGGATGCCACATTAAATTTTGCCTTAGGATTTTTCAAACAATTCATATTATCTTTGGCATCTCTTCTCTTTTTTAATATAAATATACCGTATTTTTCAGAGTATAAGACGCACCGGAGTATAAGACACACCTACCTTTTTGGGGGTTTTTAAATTTTTATTTATTTATTTATTTATTTTTTAGACAAACACACATACAAACATACAATGTATTTTCTTTGAACAGAGTATTTGGCTGGTTCACAAATTTAAACAGTGTTTAGTCATTTCAATTAAATTTACAATTTATTTATTTACTTATTTATTTATTTATTTATTTTTATTGTTTATATTTATAAACCAATATTACCTTTCATCCTCATCTCTAATCTTAATCAAATTCAATGTTTTCCCTTCTATTCTATACCCCTTCCCATTGTCATCTATTTTTATATCCATCCTCACATTGATTATGTAATTATCATAATCAATGTGGGTTAATTATGTAATATTACAATTGTTTAATACAAATTCAACATTTCAATATTAATTAATTATATTTATTATTTATTTATTTATCTATCTATCTATCTATCATCTATCTATCTATCTATCTATCTATCTATCTATCTATCATCTATCTATCAAATTTCTATACCACCCTACTCCCGGAGGACTCAGCGCGGTGAACAGCCAAGATAAAATACAGATAATACAAATATTAAAAGTCCCTTAAAATTATTAAATATTTTGGCCGAAACACAGATTAAAACACCCAATTTATAAAATCAAACGTATTAAAAATTTAAAAAAGGAGAGTTAGGCCAGGCCAGCCTGCTGAAACAAAAAAGTTCTGAAAGCACAACGAAACGTGCGCAGGTCCGGGATCCTCCGTATCTCTAGGGGGAGCTCATTCCAGATGGTAGGTGGTAGGTGCCCCCACAGAGAAGGCTCTCCCCCTGGGGGCCGCCAGTCGACACTGTTTGGCCGACGGCACCCTGAGAAGCCCCTCTCTATGTACTGGCACTGGTCGGTGAGAGGCTATTGGTAGCAGAAGGTGGTCTCGTAAATACCCCGGTCTGATGCCATGGAGCGCTCTAAAGGTGGTAACCAAAACCTTGAAGCGCACCCGGAAGACCACCGGGAGCCAGTGCAGGTCGCGCAGGAGGGGGGGTCACATGGGAGCGCCACGTCGCTCCCATAACCACCCGCGCGGCCGTGTTCTGGACCAGCTGGAGCCTCTGGGTGCTCCTCAAGGGGAGCCCCATGTAGAGAGCATTGCAGTAGTCCAGGCGGGAAGTAACGAGAGCATGAGTGACCGTATTTAACGAGTCCCGATCCAGAAAGGGACACAACTGGCGAATCAGGCGGACCTGATAAAAAGTCCCCTGGCCACAGCCATCATGTGCTCTTCCAAAGACAGCCGTGAGTCCAGGAGGACACCCAAGTTGCGAACCCTCTCCGTGGGGGCCAATGACTCGCCCCCAATAGTTAGTGATGGCACCAACTGACTATATCGGGATGTCGGAAACCACAGCCACTCGATCTTGGATGGGTTGAGCCTGAGTCTGTTTCTCCCCATCCAGATCCGCACGGCCTCCAGGCACCGGGACATCACTTCAAGGGCATCGTTGGGGTGGTCCGGGGTGGAGATGTACAGCTGAGTGTCGTCAGCGTACTGATGGTACTTCACCCCGAAACCACGGATGATCTCACCCAGCGGCTTCACATAAATGTTGAACAGAAGGGGCGAGAGGACTGACCCTTGTGGCACCCCACATACAAGGGGCCTCAAGGTCGACCTCTGTCCCGTCAACACGGACTGCGACCAGTCAGAGAGAAAGGAGAACCACCGTAGGATGGTGCCCCCCACCCCTAACTCCTCTAGCCGGTGCAGCATGATACCATGGTCGATGGTATCAAAAGCCGCTGAGAGGTCTAATAGGACTATGACAGAGGAACAACCCTTGTCCCGAGCCCTCCAGAGATCATCAACCAATGCGACCAATGCTGTTTCCGTGCTGTACCCAGGCCTGAAGCCCGACTGGAACGGATCCAGATACGACGATTCATCCAGGTACTGGGGGAGCTGTCGCGCTACCACACTCTCAACAACCTTCGCAACGAAGGTTGGAGACTGGACGATAATTTGCCAACACTGCTGGGTCCAGGGAAGGCTTCTTGAGCAGAGGCCTCACCACCGCCTCTTTCAAGGCAGCGGGGAAGACACCCTTACTCAGAGAAGCATTTATAATCCCCCGGAGCCAGCCTCGTGTAACCTCCCGAGAGGCCAGCACCAACCAGGAGGGACACGGGTCCAGTAAACATGTGGCTGCGCTCAGTCTGCCCAGTATCCTGTCCACGTCTTCGGGCGTCACAGAATCAAACTCTTCCCAGATAATACTCACAAGACCTGCCTCTGTCCTCCCCGCTGAATCTACCCAGTCAGAGTCCAGGTGTTCCCGAATCTGAGCGATTTTGTCATACAGATACTGTACAAAATCCTCGGCTCTACCCTCCAAGGGGTCCTCCCGCGCTTCCTGGTGGAGCAGGGAGCGGGTCACCCTAAACAGAGCGGCCGGGCGATTATCTGATGACGCAATAAGAGCGGCAAAATAGTTATACTTTGCCGCTTTTATCGCCACCAGGTAGGTCTTAATATGAGACCTTACCAGTGTTCGGTCAGATTCAGAATGGCTGGCCCTCCAACCACTCTCCAGGCGTCTTTTCCGGCGCTTCATCTCCCTCAGCTCCTCGGTGAACCAAGGAACCAGGCGAGGTCAGCGCCGGGTCAGAGGCCGCAAAGGCACGACCTGATCCAAAGCTCCAGCGGCCACCCTATCCCAGGCGGCCACCAGCTCCTCAGTCGAGCCGTGTGCCAGAGCCAGATAGTTATAGTTATATAACTATCTTTTTTGTATATTAATCAATATGAACATGAATATTCCAATTATTTCCATGCAATCCAATTTCTTACAAATCAATTAATTATATTTATCAATAATAATAAACCAAATAATTTTCCCCTCTTATGTTACTCATTTTCACATCTTAAACTCTCCCAATAACTCACAGTTTTGCCCATATAATCCTCCAAATCACAACTTAATCATTTTTACTTTCATCACAATATATAATTAAAAATATTTCAATCATTACAATTTCCCTAATTAAATTTAAAAATGTTCTAGCTGTTATCCAAGCTATAATTTAATCCTTTTTACTTTCACCACCATATACCATTAAAGGTATTTAAATTGTTACAGTTTATACTTATTCATATTTCTAAAAAAAATAAAAAAATAAAAACCTATCATTGTCTAGATTTCAAAAATACAAAGACAAATATTCCAATTATTATTCATTTCATTTTTACAATCATGATTTCCCATTTATTTCTTATTACGATTCATATTTTAATTCTAAATATATATAACATTTTTCTCTTTCATTTCTTTTTCTCCCCATTTTTATTTTTGCCTTTTTCTTTCTCCTTTTTTTCTTTTGTGTTTTAAAATCTTGAACTCTCCTCTTTTGCCCTAAGGTTCCTATTGTTTGCACCTACCTTTTTTGATGAGGAAAAAGAAGAAAAAGAAATCTTCCTCTGCCTAATTTTGCCTCTTGCAGCAAACAGCCTGCTTTACTTTCATTTTCGCTTTCAGCATAGCTTGATTAGCACAAGGGGGGAAAAATCTGCTCCAGCACTCTTTGCAGCAAGCAGCAGAGCCGTGCGCAAAACAGCTGAGAGCAAATCAGCTGAGAGTCGGGAGGCCAATCTAATCAACTTGTGCTAATTAGCCTATGCTGAAGCTGAAAGGAGCTGTTTTTTCTTGCTGTTTGCTTGCAAAGAGGTAACTGCTGCGAGGCACAGGCCAAAGGGTGGGGGCCAACGGGAGGGTGGGGCTACATCCGGTGTATAAGACGCGCCCAAATTTTCACCCCTTTTTGGGGGTAAAAAGGTGTGTCTTATACTCCAAAAAATACGGTATATCTTTTTATATTAAAATTTTATATTTTTATATTAAAAATATTTAATATAAAAATCCTGTGCCATATCTTTTCATGCCTGTGTATTGCAAGAAGTCCTGCACTGAAGTAGAAAAAATGCTTACTTTCTGGTGTGAGGTTTCACTCATATCCAAAAGCTGAATAATGCGAGGCAAGTTTACTTCATGGGTGCTTGCGAGCCTTTGTTCCGTTGTGAGAGATATCTCTTTCAGAAAAGCCGAGGGTGTCAGCTGCAAAAAGAAGCAAAAGTGCATCAACACCTTCATCAAGATTGGCTCTTCCTGCTGTTCCTGTTTCATGAGAGGTGCTTACAACCTGTTGTAGTGGAATCCAAGAAAAATAATTATTTCCCACTGAAATTCTTTAAAAAGTCATAAATGCAGATCGTTCATTTCAATTATTGGAATTTTCATTTGTAATAACATTAATTTGGAGCTTTCTTCTATGCTTCCCTATTTTCCTTAGGTTGAACAAAGCCATTTCTGAATGGATAATTGTGGAGAGGTTGCATTCTTTGTGTTGCATTACATTGATTTTCATTAACTTTGATTTCTATGCAATGGGAGCCTGTGATACACTAAGTACAGTATATCTAACCATCCTGCAGCCCTAGGTGGTCAGTAGTCCTCAACCTACCACTATTTGCTCAGCAAAGCTGACGTTACGACTGTGCTGAACAAACAGTGGTTACAACCAGGTCTTGAAGTTCCATGCGTCCTCCTCAGATCTCATAGCACTTCTCCCACCACCCACTGGGGCCACTTCACTGACCTGCACCTCCCATGTCTTCGTTCATACACTGCCCTCCCTCCCTGTGATTTCCTGAAGCCTCCTCATACCCCCTTGCTCCTTCCCCCACCCGGCACCTGCAGCCTGTTGACTAGCATCGTCCTGCTTGTTTACCCACTGACACTTTGGTGTGAGAAGCTGGCAGGAAATTGCCTTGCCTAAGGACTATGGGATTCATGAAGTTCGGGTAATGGCAGGAGCTAGAAGTGCAGGGATTGTCATCACTAAGTGATGCCTTGTATAGCGATGGATATTCCAGTCCCAACTGACATCTTAAGTCAAGGACTACCAGTACTTCATTTCTTGGGCCCATTTATCCTGACATTCCTCAGTGAATTGGATGCTGGATCTGAAAAATGCAAATTCAGTCTCAGACTTCACCTGTTTTGGAATTGTATTTTTGGTTAAGCTATTTTTTTAGATGTAATTTTTTAATCTATCTTTATTATTTTTATAAATTACTCAAGGTGACAGACATATCTGACACACCTTCTTCCTCCTTTTCCCCCCACAATAACAACTTTGTGAGGGGAGTTGGGCTCAGACAGAGGCACTGGTCCAAAATCACCCAAGAGCTTTTATGCCTAAAATGAGACTAGAACTTCCTGGTTTCTGGCATGATGCTTTATTAGACCAAACTGGCTCTCAGTTCTAGTTTGCTTTCTGGGAAATGAGTGTTTTCAGACCATCAAGAAAGCTCAAGGTTGGTGAGTAGGCCAACCTTCACCCAGGCCTTCAGCAAGGGAGTGTGTCTTCCTCTAGTCATCATACTTACTATCAAATTTTTATAATTTACTGATTTTATTATAATTTCTTTGCTGGTTGCTGTGAGTCACCCAAAGTTGTTGAGAGTCCGGTGACATGCAAATTTAATAAAGTGTTGTTGTTCTACTGGGAAGTCAAAAATCAGCCAGGCAGAAGGCAGTGGTAAAGCATTAATGTTGTCAAGAAAACAACACAATTGAGGCCATATAGTCAACAGGTGTGAAGGTCAATCCTAGGAAGTTTTCCTTTACCCATGACCCATTTTTAAATATCTGCATGTGTCCATCCATCCCCAAAGGAACATACTGGAGTGTCCTTCTTTTCTTCTGTAACCAACTTTGCATTGCGTGGTGCAACCACTTTGCTCTGAAATCCTTCAGGTAACTTCAAAGGAAGTAGAGATTTCCAGGTTTGCTTGGTTAGCATCTTTGTCAGCCTCTGAAAGAAGAATAAGCTTCTTTAAAATCTGGGAAAGGGAATTGTCTGAAATGCACAGTATTATTTGGACTGTCAATGAGAAATAGATCCTCAAGGGGAAAAGGAGTAAAAAAAAAACCCTAAGATCTGATTTCTATCTTGCAGGTATTATTTTTTCCCTTGTAAACTCTGGCTCCTGTTTCAGCAACAACGAAGCAGTCGGGATCTCTTTCAGTTTCTTCCTTTGGGTCTGACAGCTGCCCGGTTCTGCGAGAGAAGCTCCCGTCTCCAGACTAAGCCCGCAGGGCAGACGCCGCCGCCGCCGCCTTTGAATTGGGGCCGTTGCAGGGAACGGGCTGCCTTCCCTTGACGGCTGCTTTGCAGGCGGGGCCTTTGCAGGCGGGGCACCCAGATCTCAGGGAGGCTCAGGATGGAATCTGCTGCCCCGCTTTCCTCCTCCTCCTCCTCCAGACGGGAAGGGCGGCGCGGAGGTTCCTGCGGGCGGAGTTTGCATTACCTACTAACCCCGCCCCTCCCCCCGGGAGCCCAAGCCTTCGCGTAGCCCTTGCATTTCAGGCTTACAGACTGTAAAAACCAGGAGCGCAGGCGGGGAGGAAGCCTGGCAGAAACCCTCCCGCTCGCCGCTTCGCCCACCGCCGGCCGAGCCTTCCCGGGCGCCCCGGCTGCGCTTCCCGTACCTCGGGAGGGCGGTGGGGCAGCCCAGGACTCACCAAGCGGACCGACCAAGTGATCCCCGAAACGCCTCCCGGAAGGTCCCCGGCGGCAGTTTCTCCCGGGCTCCGTTCAGGAGTGTGCCGGCAACGGGAAGGCGTTCGAGGGGACGCAGGCCAGCCGAGCGCGTCCACTCAAGGCCCCGAAGGCCGACACTCGGATCCCCAACGCCGCCACGCCGCCTGCTGGCCCGCACGCCGCCTGTTGCCCCGGCAACGCGCTGCTGCGCCGCTATGGCAACGGTCGCACGCTCCACCCCGGGAGACGCCTGGAGGCATGTCGCGCGCTCTGCGGTCTCGTGGCCGCGCCTGCCCCGCCCTCCTCTGTCCGCCTGGGCGGGTCTTTCGTCGGCGGCTCCTCAGTCCCGGCAAGCGAGACAGAGCTTCGGGTCCCTGCGAGCTTTGCCGCCCTGGCTGTGCCGTCGGCTCACGCGCCCCGACGGCTCTCGTCTCTCCCGCGGGAAGCCGGGTCGCCGTTGTCCCGGTCTGGCGGAGCAGCCTCAGCTGCGGGACTGACTCTGTGCCTCTGACCATCTTACAGGGATAAAACCACAAATAAAACCAGTATCCCCACCCCCACCCCGACCTCTCCTTTGCTTAGAACCCCTTTAAAACAGGGGTCTCCAACCTTATCAACTTTAAAACTTGTGGACTTCAACTCCCAGAATCTCTCAGCCAGCATGCCCGACTGGGAATTCTGGGAGTTGAAGTCCACATGTCTTAAAGTTGCTGAGCTTGCTTTGAAATTCGCACTTCTCATCTACACCGCAGAGTGCACGAGTCACTGCATCTTTGGCTTCGACATGAAATAATTGCGGTTCCTCTCCAATTGCTGGTTTTGCTTGGTGAGGTTTCCAGCCTGATTCGCTGGTTTCGGTGAAGCATTCAGTTTGCAAGACTCTGGTTATGGTAGAAAAACTGCCAAAATGTGACTATTCTTTTCTTTTTTTAATTGAAAAGTTTTAAAAAGTTTATATATATATCCCCCCCTCTTCCCTCCACTCTCCCCAACTCTCCCCCTCCCTACTTCCCAGAGCAAAATACAGCTGATTCAACAATCATAATTTAACATAGCCTAATTAATTATAACCTCTTACATCCCTCTAATACTTTAACTCCCCATTTACCAAACTAAATTTGAATACATAATAACATCTCTCTATCTATTCTTAAGCTATTTGAAATTTTTTAGTCCGATATTTACTTTGAATATAATCTATCCATCTTCTCCGTTCTATCATATATTTCTCATTTGAATAGTCCTTCAAATATGCTGAGATCTTTGCCATCTCTGCGAAATTTGCTACTTTTAATATCCATTCTTGAATAGTAGGCAAATCTTCCTTCTTCCAATGGGTTGCCAGGTGTCCACTATTTGAGCGGACAGTCCACTTTTTTCACATTATGTTCACTATTTTTTTTCACAAAATAGTGGACATTTTTTTTATTCAAAAGCTTTACTCAGCAGATAATGCATCGGTCAATTATGGAGTGAACAAATCTGTTTACCAAAAATTATTGCTGGAAAATGACAATATTGTAGCTGCTCATTGCAATAATCACATTTTACACAACAGCACAAAAAATGCATTAAAGCATTAAATGCATTAAAGCATAAAGAGCCTTGGTAGTACAGTGGTCTAAGGCACCCTGTTATTAAGCTGGTTATTAAGACCAGATGCCTGCAATTACTGCAGGTTCGAATCTCGCCAAGGCTCAAGGTTGACTCAGCCTTCTATCCTTTCTAAGGTAGGTAAATTGAGGACCCAGTTGTGGGGGCAATAAGCTGACTTTGTATAAATATACAAAAGAATGAAGGCTATTGCTTAGCGCATTGTAAGCCGCCCTGAGTCTCCGGAGAAGGGCAGCATATAAATCAAATTAAAAAAAAAAAGCAGTTATCTTTTGATAACGAAAATGTAGTGCTGAAGGTTTTTGCCGAATTTTCAAATTCTGCGAAGAAACGAGAAAAGTTGAAATCATTTTTTGAGTTTTGCGAGTCAGAATTCCATGAAGTTTTGCGCCATGTTCCAACACATTGGTTAAGTTTGTTTAAAGCGGTCGAAAGACTTCTTTTAAACTGGATACCTCTAAAATCGTATTTTATTTCTCTTGGAACTGATGAGTGCCATAAGGTTATCTGGAACCTTATTTCGGATCAGGAAAATGAACTCGCAAAGGACGATGAACCAACAATTTCAGAATTGTATTTATATTTCACGCACTTCTTCATGTCAATAATGCAAAACACCGTACTGAAGCTGGAAAGCAAGACAATTCTTGCATGTGATCTTCACATTATCATGTGTAAGCTGCGTGATTCTTTGCAAAAAAAATACGATGAGCAGTTTTTTGGAATGAAAGTTTTATTTGCCTTACGTAAAAAACATTTGCCTGAGAATGCCGTGCAAAAGTTCAAGAAAGAAGCCATCAACGTGTATCAAAGAGCCATTGCGTACCTAGAAAAGTGGTATAATTTCACTGATTCAGTATATGAGACGCTAAGTTGTTTCAATCTAATTGATCGCAATAATCCTCCAATTTTAGAAGAAATGACAAACATCTGGTTATTATCACCATGGCGAGATGAACTTCCACCCAACACTCTCTTCGATGAAATTTCTGCCTTAGAAGAAGTTTATGTTCATCTGCAGTGCGATGAACATAAACTTCATCCCTTGATAAGTGGACATACTTTTTCAAGAAAGAGCCAGCTCCAAGTTTACTGAAACTGTTCCAATATTGTGCATCAATTCCGGTATCAAATAAAAACGTTGAACGAATTTTCAGCATCATGGGAAATTTATGGAAATTTATGGACTGACGAACGTATGCTTGTACCATCAGTTCGAGGTGAACTTTGTATATTTTTTAATATTTCTCAACGTTGTACTGAAATTAAAGAATTATTCCTTAAACACAAAGAATTGATCAAAGCTGCACAGTCATATAAAAAATACACATGACAGCAAAGTAAAATGTAATTTAATATTTTACATATTATTATATTTGATGTTTTGAATTTTAAGTAAAGTTTTGAAGTGATTATTTTAATACGTGTTAAAATGTTTGTAAGAAAATATATAATTTAATTGTAATTTTTTTAAAAAAATTTTACTACTTAACCCCCCCCCGCTTGTCCGCTATTTTGTGGAAGCAGACCTGGCAACCCTATCAATACTGCGCCACCAACAAACTTGCTGCAGTTATTAAATTCAGGATCAAATTAGTCTCTATAACCGTACAATCCATGATTATACCCAACAAAAATAACTGTGGAGTAAACTCTATCCTCTTTTTAAGAATATTTTGAATAATCCACCAAATTTTTATCCAGAATGCTTTAACCTTTTTACAAGTCCACCATACATGAAAATAAGTAGCGTCATCACAATCACATCTCCAACATTTAGACTGTAAATTTGGATACATACAAGCTAACTTTTTGGGATCTAAATGCCATCTATAAAACATTTTGTTAAAGTTTTCTCTCAAGTTTTGCGCTTGTGTAAATTTTACATTTCTTACCCATATCTTTTCCCATGTTTCCAACATTATTGGTTGTTCAAAGTTTTGTGCCCATTTTATCATACAATCCTTAACTAACTCTGTTTCCGAGTCTGTTTCTATCAATATATTATACAACCTTTTTATATGCATTTGACTCTGGTCTCTAATTTGTTTTACCAAATTTTCTTCACTTTGTATAATACCAATGTTCTGATCTTTTCTCCATCTAGCTTGTAATTGTACATACTGAAACCAAGTTTGGATTACCCTTTCTTCCTTTAATACCCTCAAGGGCTTTAACTTTAATATACCTCTCTCTGTGTTAAGAATTTCTTTATATGTAATTACATCCTGTCTTTGTTCTATACTTATATTCTCTATCGCGTGTCTGGGTACTGTCCATATAGGTATCTTGTCATTTAATTTATATTTATATTTCTTCCAGACACGCAATAAAGCATTCCTTAATATATGACTTTTAAAAGTCCTATCAACCTTCTTGTCATACACTAAGTAAGCATGCCAGCCGTAAACCAAATCATATCCTTCTATATTCAATATTCTTTCATTTGTTAAATTAATCCAATCACTAATTGCTGATAAGACAGCTGCTTCATAGTATAATTTTAAGTTGGGCATTTTCAAACCTCCTCTTTTACGTATGTCTTGCATTATTTTTAATTTAACCCTTGGTTTCTTCCCTGCCCAAACCAAATTATTAATGCCCTTCTGCCATTCTTCCAAGTTCGCATCCTTTTTAAGTATTGGTATCATTTGAAAAAGGAATAAAAACTTAGGCAAAACATTCATTTTTACTACTGCTATT
Organism: Arizona elegans; assembly: GCA_022577455.1. Classification (NCBI taxonomy): domain Eukaryota; kingdom Metazoa; phylum Chordata; class Lepidosauria; order Squamata; family Colubridae; genus Arizona; species Arizona elegans. The sequence continues at coordinate 23,502,728 of JAKOOJ010000014.1, forward strand.
CTACCCAACAAAGACAGTTGTAATTTTTTCCAATTATCCATCTCTGTCTGTATTTTATGCCATAACAATTCATAATTATACTTATATAATTTCTCATTTGAACTTGTAATATAAACTCCTAAATATTTAACCTTTTTAACTATCTCACATCCTGTTACTCTTTCTAATTCTTCTTTTTGATTTATTGTCATATTTTTAGTTATCATCTTTGTTTTCCCAATATTTATTTTAAACCCAGATACTTGACCATAGTGATTAATTATCTCCATTAAGCCTGTAGCTGATTTCACTGGATGAGTTAAGGTTACAACCAAGTCGTCTGCAAATGCTCGTAATCTATAGTCATGATGCCTAATCTTAATTCCCCGTATTTTATCAGAGTCACGTATTTTGTTCAACAATAATTCCAACATTAAAATAAACAGTAATGGGGACAGGGGACAACCCTGTCTTGTTCCTTTTTCTATTTTAAAAGTTTCTGTTAAACTACCATTAATTATTATTTGTCTGTTCCTGATATATTGCCTTAATAGATTTTGTAAAACATTCTCCAAACTGCAACCTCTGCACCATTTTCAATAAAAATTGCCAGTTCAATCGATCAAGCACTTTTTCTGCATCCAAAAATATAAGCACCGCAGGGACTTGATTGTTCCTTTCCAAATACTCCAATATATTAACAATTTGCCTTACATTATTTTTCCTTTGTCTCCCATGTATAAAACCAGATTGATCATTATGGATCATTTGTTGCATAACTGACATTAACCTATTTGCTAATGTTTTAGCAAAAATCTTATAGTCTGTATTAAGTAATGATATGGGCCTATAATTTTTTGGCTGGGTATGGTCTTGATCTTGCTTCGGAATCAGAGAAATAAAGGCTGTTCTCCAAGATGGTGGTACCCCTCCTCCCAATTGTATTCTAGTGAATAATTCCCTAAGGGGTTCTACCATTTCCAATTGTAAATTTTTGTAATAAGCCGCTGTCAATCCATCTGTACCAGGGGCCTTACCAACTTTTAACTGCTTAATTGCCAGTAGAATTTCCTCCTCGGATATCGGTTAATTCAATCTTTCCCTTTGCTCATCTGTAACTGTAAGACTATTCTCCTTCTCCAAGTATCTATCTATATCTATACCTTGTATTTTGTCATCAGCATACAATCTCGTATAAAACTCTAAAAAAGCCTTTTTAATCATATTCTGTTGGTACACCTCTTTACCTTTATAGTCTATTTTCTCTATTGTACGAGACTTTTGTTTTTTTCTCAACATATATGCTAACCATCTACCTGGCTTACTTGCATTACAAAAGGTATTATGTTTAGCATATTGCAAATTAGTTGCAACCTGATCTGCTATCAACATATTAAACTGCCCTCGCAATAAGGTAATTGGTTCTTTTGTTTTCTTATCATCTGGGTTATTTATTAGCACCTGCTCTTTCTTCTTTATTTCCTCTTCTAATTCCCTCCATTTTTTCCCCTGTCTACGTCTATATGCATTATTCAAATTTATTAAGACACCTCTCATATATGCTTTGCTTGCATCCCAAACCATTTCCATGGATGTTTCCTTATGCATATTTAAAACAAAAAATTCTTTCATTAATTTTTTACATTCTATCACATTCCCCTCGTATCTAAATAAATTTTCATTTAATCGCCAAGATCTCCTAGACACCTCTCCATGTTCCAATTCCATCCACACCGGGTTATGATCTGTTAGAGTTCTTGGACATATCTTCTTCTTCTTCACCCTAGAAAGGAAATCATTTGTAATTAATATAAAATCAATTCTAGAAAAAGATTGGTGCCTATCTGAGAAAAATGTAAAGTCTTGTTCTTTAAAATTCCGTTCATGCCAAATGTCTCTCAGCTCCATATCCTCCATCATGTTAAAAAAGGATTTAGGCAATCTTGCTCGCATTTGACTATTTTGCCAAAGTCTCTTCTTGTCCATTCTAGTATCCAATACTCTGTTCCAGTCACCCACACTATACAAGATTTATAGTCCCAGTTTATCAATTTTGTATGTAGCAACTTGTAAAATTTGTCTTGTTGTTGATTGAGTGCATATACTCCCACTAAAAGTACTTTCTTTCCTTCGATTAATAATTCAATTGCAATGTATCTACCTTGCAGGTCTGCTTCAATTAATTTAGCCATTAAGTCTTTCTTTAGATATATAACTATACAATTTTTCTTCTCTGGAGCACATGCCACAAAATGTATTCCCAGTCTTGCATTTATCAAATATTTTTGATAATTTGCCTTAATATGTGTTTCTTGCAAACAAATTACATCATTTTTAAATTGTTTCAAGTAATGAAATATTTTCTTCCTTTTTTGCGGTGAGTTTAAGCCATTGACATTCCAAGTTAAACATCTAGTTGCCATCTTTGGCCCCCTGAAGCCTTTTGAGCACCGACTGGAAATCCTCCTGGAATTTCTTCTTCGGTCTTGCCTCCCACCCCCCCACAGCTTCTGTATTTATGTTTGTACTTTCTTGGTTGTTATCTGGGTTTGTTGCATCTTTAATTCTTGTTCCTTTCGTTTAGTTGCCGCTCATGTTTGTCTTTGTTCTTGGGCTTCTTCTGTTTTTTCAAGTAGCTCCAAGGCTTGCACAGCCCCCGAAAGTTGCACTAATTCTTCTTGGGTACTCCAAGCCCCTCCCTGGGCTTGTGTGTCAGCGTTCCAAATTAGGCTCTCTTCCAGCGCTGACATAGAAAGAACAGTAGCTTGATTTATTGCTGAGATGAACTTTTACCTAGTCTTTGTATATTACAGATAGGGTTTCCTGGGAGACGAGGGGGGGGCACATTCCTGTGAAAAGAATGTACTGGGATGTAGAGATGGATTTGCATGATGGCCAATGAGACATTGGGGTTGGAGTGCGGAAGAGGAGGGGGTTGGAAGGAGGGGCCAGTTTGGCTGCAAAATGAATCAGAAATGTCGGACTTTGCTATTCTTAAAATAAAAGTGATTCATTAGAGAGCTTGCGCTTGAGAATGAAGTTTTTTCAAGATAGCACTGAAACCTGACAGACAGCCAAAACTCTCCCCCAAATCCAGGCTGGCTGAGTTCAAATCATCCCGTTCCCTCCCAGACATCTGGTCGGATGGACTATGGCTGAAGCCAAGCTCTCGGAGGAAAGCCTGCTTCAAGAGACTGGAGGAGCAGAAGCGGTCGTGATTCCAGCCAACTTGGAAAATACAAAGGTTCAACTTTCTCCGCCTTCCCTCCCCGCAGAACTTCAAGCAAAGAAACGTGAGGCAGATAAGTACCTGGGGACTGTGCCAAAAGCTTTAGAGGCGGAATTTTCTTTTGCAAATGTAAAAGATAAGGAAAAACCCCTAAGTGAATTGAGAAGGGCGAGCTGGGGATGGGAATGGCAGCGAAGCCCAGACAAGGCAGCACTTCCCCACCCCAGGATGAGAGACGAGGCAGAGGACTATCAACACCAAGGCTGGCCCTCCAGACCTCAGCACAGAGAGGAGAGGGCAGAGAGGGAGGAGCCACTCCAGTTCAGAGGGAAGTTCGATGGTGACCCAGACAACCTCGCCCAATTTCTCGATTCAGCTGAGATATACATAGAGCGGTTCGGACACCTCTACCCTTTCCCCAGAGCCCTAGTGAATGCTATCTCGGAAGGGCTGGAGGGAGAAGCAAAGAGGTGGTCAGCATCACTCTACAAATACAGGGCCCCCCAGCTACGAGATGCAGATGGGTTCTTGCAACTATTAAGAGCACGTTATGAGGAGGAGGAGGAGGACCCCTATGTGGAAGACGAGCTCAGAAACCTAATGCAGAGGGGGAAGCCTATCAGAGAGCATATCCGTGAATTCAGGAGAGTCATTGGGACACTGCCTCCCCTACCAGAGCGATTGCTGGTGTATTTTTTTAGAACAAGCCTAGATAAAAGAATTTCCCAAGTGACTGCCTATCATGACATCCCAAACCGACTCGCTGAATGGTTCTGGGTAGCGATAAAAGTCGACAGAAGGTTGCGGGCGAGTGACACGTCAGAACCACCAGAGGGAAAGGAGAGAGGCCGACCAGACCAGGGGCCACTCAACAGACGAGAAACCCCAACATCACAGCCCTCCTACAGACCAACTGCCCCACGGAGCCCACTGAAATGCTACAGATGTGGAGGAAGCGGCCACATAGCAGCAAGATGTGGAACGCCTAGACCGGGACCAGCTCCACCACCCAAAGCACGACCGGAACGAGGGCCCAAGCGCATCACCCACGTACCACGGGAAGCTCCCCAAATCCCGGAGTTTTTCGCTCATCTGACCGAAACCAGAGGAATCCCAGATGAGGGAGATCAGTCCCCCAAACCCTATGACACAGAGGACGAAGGCGAGGATGACCCGATGGTGAGTGGACCCATCCATCCTTTTCTTTTCCCCATATGCCTAACAGCCCCCAAAACAGGGGCCCAAGAGACTTTCCAAGCCCTAATAGACTCGGGTAGCACACGGTGCCTAATCAACCTACCCACAGTTCTAAAATTGGGAATCCGAGCTAAACAGCTCAAACAACCAATTCGCTTCGAGCAAGTTGATGGGTCCCTAGTGGGAGGAGCGTACGCCACACACTTGACTGAACCCGTGAGACTAGAACTCGCAGATCACTGGGAGACGATCCGCTTCATAATAGCCCCCAAGATGACAGAACCAGTCATATTGGGGCTCTCGTGGCTCGACAAATGGGGCCCAATCATTTGGTGGCAAGAGGGAACCCGCAGGCTGAGAATAGCAAAGGGGCCCCAACCCCTGCCGCCCCGACCAGAAGAATTCCCTCCCATGCTGAAACCCCAAAGCAGCCCTCCACTACAGAAGAAAACACCACAAACACAAGGGTCCCTCCCAGAAGGTGCAGCAAAACAATTGGCAGCCGTACCCACCACCGCTTGTAACGCAAACCAGATCCCAAGGGAGTACCAAGACCTGGCAGGGGTATTCAGCGAGGCCGAGTGTGACATTCTGCCCCCCCCACCGCGAGACCGATTGTGCCATCGAAATTATCCCCGGAGCGAAACTACCCAAACCTAAAATGTATGCCATGATGCCCCGAGAAATGCAGGAAATGCGAGACTACATAGACAAAAACTTACAAAGGGGATTTATTGAGCCAGTAAAACCAAGGGTAGCGGCGCCGGTCATGTTTAAAGAGAAAAAGGACGGCTCCATGAGACTGGTGGTCGACTTTCAAAGTATCAACGCTGTTTGCGTACACAACTTGTACCCCCTCCCCCTCATGAAAGACATGTTAGCCCACCTAGCTAAAGGGAAGGTTTTCACCAAATTAGACCTTCGAGAAGCTTATTACCGAGTACACATAAAGGCAGGAGATGAATGGAAAACAGCATTCAACTGCCCCCTGGGTAGTTTCCAGTTTAAAGTAATGCCTTTTGGATTGCAAGGAGCCCCGACAGTATTCATGCAGTTAATAAACGAAGTCTTACATGAACACCTTTACAAAGGGGTCCTCGTCTACCTGGACGATATTCTTATCTACACAGAGACCAAAGACGAACATATACCCCTCGTCCGCCAAGTACTGGAAAAACTGCTACGGGCAAACCTATATGTCAAACTGCCAAAATGCGATTTCCACCAATCACGGCTAGACTACCTGGGCTACCGAGTATCAAATGAGGGGATAGAGATGGACCCAGCCAAGGTCCAATCAGTTCTACAATGGCAGCCCCCTCGCACCCGCAGACAACTGCAAAGTTTTCTAGGCTTTGCGAATTTCTACAGACAATTCATCCCCTCGTTCACGAAGATTGCCAAACCTTTGACGGACCTCCTAAAGACAGGAAGCCCAGCGATGAAACCTCGCCCGGGACAACCCCTACAGTGGGACCTGACCTGCCAACAGGCATTTGAGACACTAAAAGGACTGTTCGCGAAAGAACCTGTCTTAAAACACCCGGATCCGGAACAGCCTTTTGTCATCCAAGCAGACGCAAGTGATGTGGCAGTAGGAGCCGTGTTACTCCAAAAGAACAACCAAGGTGATCTACAACCCTGCGCCTACACCTCCCGCAAACTCACCGATACGGAGAGACGATGGGCGGCGTGGGAGAAGGAAGCGTCTGCAGTAAGGTGGGCCTTGTTGACCTGGCGGCACCTTCTAGAGGGAGGCCAGAAACCATTTGAAGTCTGGACTGATCATAAAAACCTAGAGGCCCTAAAAACCCGACGAAAACTGTCGCCCAGGCAAGTGCGGTGGGCACAATACTTCAATCGTTTCAATTTCGAGCTTAAGCACATCCCAGGAGGGAGAAATTTCCTGGCTGATGCCCTCTCCCGGATGCCCCAATACAATAGTGAGCGGGAGCAGGTAGTGAATGCCATCATCCCCTCCACCCAAGCTGCGGCCCAAGTGATCACCAGACGGCAACAACGTGATCAGCAAGGCCAACTTGCAAGTGACTTAACTGCAAAATTAAAAAATGAAACCCTGACAGACCCCTGGTATCGGGACAATCAACATCTCTTGACAAAAAGAGATGAACTAGCATGGAGGGGGACAAAGCTCTATGTCCCACAGAGTTTACGCATCCTGATTCTCAAGAGGAGCCACGACGTTAAACCAGCAGGACACTTCGGATTCCTAAAGACTCTGCACCTAGTACGAAGGCAGTTCTGGTGGCCACACATGAGAAAGGACGTAGACAGTTATGTAAAAAGCTGCACCATTTGTGCCACGATGAAGACAAGGCCAGGGTGCCCGCCTGGATTGTTGCAACCAGTAGCTGAACCAACAAGACCATGGGAGGAGATTGCAATGGACTTTATAGTAGACCTACCGAGGAGCAGTGGAAATACAGTGATCTGGACTGTAATAGACTTATTCTCCAAACAGGCACACTTCATTCCTTGTAGTGGACTGCCTTCAGCTCGTCAGTTATCCAAACTGTTCCTGAAACACATTTACCGCCTACATGGAGTTCCCAGGAGAATCATTTCTGACAGAGGGGTCCAGTTCACAGCAAAGTTCTGGAGGGAGTTTCTACGATCCATAGGTTCATCCCAAGGGCTCAGCTCAGCATTTCACCCGAGCACCAATGGGGGGGGCAGAAAGACTGAACGCTATGATAGAACAGTATTTAAGATGCTACGTCGACTACCAGCAGTCCAATTGGGCAGACCTCCTATCTTTTGCGGAGGTTGCATATAATAATGCTGTCCACAGCAGCACGGGGCTAACCCCGTTCAAAATAGTGAGTGGCATGAATTTTGTTCCCATGCCAGAATACCCGAGGGAGCCCCCTTCCTCAGTCAGTTTGACCGACTGGATGGCAATGTTGAGACAAACTTGGGAAAATGTTAAGAGGGCGCTGGCAAAGGCAGCTCAATCTTATAAGGAACAAGCAGACAAGCACCGAACTCCCCAAAGACCATTTCAACTGGGAGAGAAAGTTTACCTCTCCACCAAGTACTTGAGACTTAGACTCCCGAGCAGGAAATTGGGTCCAAAATTTATAGGACCATTTCCTATAATAAAAATAATCAACCCCATTACAGTTCAATTGCAGTTGCCACGGCTTTTGGGGAAAATTCACCCCGTTTTTCACAGTAGCCTTCTAAAACCTGTAGTGGGGTCTACTTTAAGGCCAACGCCACGTGAACCCCCTGGGCCCCTGGTTGTTGGGGGCCAAACGCACTACGAAGTGCAGCGGATTCTTGATTCAAGATGGCATGGGGGCGCCTCCAGTACTTAATTAAATGGAAGGGTTACCCAGTGTCAGAGGCTTCCTGGGTGAAGAGCGCAAACATTCAAGCTGATCGCCTTATAGCAAAATTCCATGCAGACCACCCGGGAAAGCCGGGAGGGGGGGGTGCACAGCCAGGGAGGGGCTGATGAGACTAATCTTGTTCTGTTTTCCCTATGGGATAGGTGATGTTGCAGAAGTGAAGGGAGAGGGGCCGGATGTCAGCGTTCCAAATTAGGCTCTCTTCCAGCGCTGACATAGAAAGAACAGTAGCTTGATTTATTGCTGAGATGAACTTTTACCTAGTCTTTGTATATTACAGATAGGGTTTCCTGGGAGACGAGGGGGGGGCACATTCCTGTGAAAAGAATGTACTGGGATGTAGAGATGGATTTGCATGATGGCCAATGAGACATTGGGGTTGGAGTGCGGAAGAGGAGGGGGTTGGAAGGAGGGGCCAGTTTGGCTGCAAAATGAATCAGAAATGTCGGACTTTGCTATTCTTAAAATAAAAGTGATTCATTAGAGAGCTTGTGCTTGAGAATGAAGTTTTTTCAAGATAGCACCGAAACCTGACACTTGTGCTTGCAAGCCTTCCTTTCTAGCATCTCCTGCTTCTTTTCTTTTTCTGGCTCCTGGAGATGGTGGGTATCCAGCCTTTAGTACATTGACATAAAAATCTCTTGCCTTCCAAATTGTATTGAGATGATATCGTTCTCCTGAATAATTCACCACTAATCCGGCTGGAACCTCCCATCTACAGTATACTGTATCTGACGATTTCTCAATTCATCCACTAGAAATGCATAGTCTTTTTTTAGCTCTCAACATTTTAGGGGGAATTTCCTTGAATACTGCAACCTCCTGTCCTGCCACTTGTAATTTGTTTTTGTAGGAAGCTTGTAAGATCCCATTTCTTATCTTCCTGGTAACGAAGTAGATCACAATATCTCTTGGTAGTTGTCTTTGCCTGGCAATCCATGAGTTAACATGATAAATTTTATCAATTTGCCAGTCACACTCTGCTTTGGACTCTCCAGTTAACTGTGCAAGAGCTTCGACAAAAATCTCTTTCAAATTTTCCTGATTGTTTTCTCTCATGCCTCTTACCCTCAAAGCAAATTCCATCACCCTATATTGTGTCATTATAAGTTCTGCCTCTGTCTTGTCAATCTTGATTTGAGCTTCATCCACTTTAACCTCCACATTCACATTAGATTGATTAATTTCTTCAACCTTTTCCTCCAACGATGTAACATGACCCACCAAACCCTGAAATGCTTCCACAATGTCTTCTCTTATTTCTTGATTACGGGTTTGGATTAGGTCCTTAATTGCTGCCATTTCCTCAGAGACATCTTTAAATGCAGATGTGATTTTTTTCTTGCAATTCAGAGGCTTGTACCTTTAATAATAATAATAATAATAATTTTATTTCTATACCGCCCTTCTCCCGAAGGACTCAGGGCGGTGTACAGCCTATTTAAAAACACAGACAAAACAACAGTATAAAATTTAAAATAATTAAATAGGTGGCTCAAATTTAAAACCCCAATAAAATTTAAATACCCAATTTAAAACTATTGTGTTGATAGTCCGGCTTGGCGGAACAACAGGGTCTTCAATGCGCAGCGAAACGCCCGGAGGTCGGAGATCTTACGAATTTCCGGGGGCAGTTCATTCCATAGGGCTGGGGCTCCCACAGAGAAGGCCCTCCCCCTGGGTGTCGCCAGCCGACATAACTTGGCTGATGGCACCCTGAGGAGACCCTCTCTGTGGGAACGGACTGGTCGGTGGGAGGCTATTGGTGGCAGAAGACGGTCTCGGAGGTACCCGGGTCCTATGCCATGGAGCACTTTAAAGGTGGTAACCAACACCTTGAATCGCACCCGGAAGACCACTGGGAGCCAGTGCAGCTCGCGCAGGAGGGGTGTCACATGGGCACAGCGGGACGCGCCCATAACCACCCGCGCGGCCGCATTCTGGACCAGTTGGAGCCTCCGAGTGCTCTTCAAGGGGAGCCCCATGTAGAGAGCATTGCAATAGTCCAACCGGGAGGTGACAAGGGCGTGAGTGACCGTGCGCAAGGCACCCTGGAGAGCCTCCAGTGTCAATACCTGTGTTTGCATTTGTGCTTGTGTATCCACTGGGGCCAACAAAGACTGCTATTTAGGGGTTTGAGCAGGAGAACTTCCAGCACTTTTTGGAATGCCTGTTTTTGTCTGCTTTGAAGCCATTCCCAAATTGTAATTTTCAACAATCAGCCCACTAAGTCAGTAAATATTTTAATTTTGATCTTTAACCAATAATATGGCTTATTAGTAAGTCACTACTTTATTCTTTTAGTCCCAGAGTCTTAATTCTTTAAAACAATGTCCATTAGAGTTAAATGGGGCTGACAGCTTTAATGAGTTAACAAGCACTTTCTTCTTTAACTTTCACTTTCCATGCCCTTAACAAGCCAGCGTCATTTTCTTTCAACTTTTTCCCATTCTCATCAGACCCAGAAAGAAACAATATTCAGCTGGAGTTAAAATTTGGTACTTGCAGTTATAATGTCTCCTGTCTGCTTTTAATCCAAATGTTGCTAAAAAGTTGCTTGCAGGGATGGTCGCGGCGTCTTGTTCTGCATAAAGCAGACACGTCCTGGATTCGGAGCGCTACCAGATTCCTGGGGAGCTCTCACCCTTTGAGCTCCAGGATTGTTCCTGGAGCTCTTGGGGAGCTCTACCCGCACCCGAGGGGAAAGTTTCCAAGCTGCTAGACAGCTGATTTTCACTGTTCTAGCAATTTAACGAAATCACAGGGCTAGCGCTCCCAAAGGAGCGACCGCTGATGCCTGCGGAGCCACCGGAAGTCCCCAAAATGTGGGCTATTCTATAGTATCATTAGATGAATATAGTTAGGGGTCCTTGGTGCTCTCTAAACTCGGTTGCTTTTATGCAGAGGTTTTATTACCCAAGCTAGGTAACCTCATCAGTGCTAGAATAGTTAGCATAAGAATAGTTAGTTGAATAATTGCAGCCTGCGTGTATTGACAAGTCCATTGCAGGTTTGAAGGGAAGTAGTGAGTAGAGCATTACAGGGCTGTGAGTTGGGTGAGAGTTTATATTATTTATTTATAGTCCAAGACCAATATTTAAGAAAGGATATAAGAACATATGAAATAAATTAAATAAAATTAAACGTTTACAGAAAACTCTGAAGCATTTGTTAAGAGTAAGGAAAGCTCCGAGTGATTTCTCCAAACCGTGATTGTTTTTAAAATTTCAGTAATCTAAAAATTTTAGGTTTAGAATACTGATCCCATAGGAGAAAAACCATAATATCCTTTTCAGAAGAGGAGCAATTCAGATTTTGACAGCAAGTGAAATTCCTGCCTTCCTTTTAACGGTTAAAAGGCACTCTGGCAGTGCACTTGAACCAGATCGCATCGAAATATGTCCAAGGCGATGATTTTAGCCGCGGAGCCGGATCCGCCCTGCGGCCGCGACCGAGGCGAAGAGCGGCCTGTTCAGTGGGCAGGGTTCTCCAATGAGACTTGTGGAATTCAATTCCCAGCCGACCATTAAGAAAACCCATGCTGGCTGAGGAATTCTGGGAGTTGAAGTCTTAAAGTTGACAACGTTGCAACTCCTCCGCAACTGTGGCAATCCAGGTCCACGTACCCCTTAGGCGGGATCCGCCCCCGCCCTTCGCAGCCAATGGAAAAGAAGCAGGCGCCTGTGGCCGCTGCGCAGGCGTACGGGCTGCTGAAAGGTTCTGAAGGCGCCATGGCGCATCCCTACGCGCCAGTGGAGGCCGCGCTCGGTCCTGACGAGAGCTTCCTTTCGCTGGCCGACATCCTTATGTCGCAGGAGCGGCTGCCGTGCCGTGCCGAGGTCGCCTGGCCGCGCTTGGCTGCCTTCCTAGCCAGGGCCGACGCAGCCGCTGCGCCCGGCAAGGCGCTCTCCGAGGTGAGGGCCACCCCGCGCCGCTGCGGGCTACAGCGCTCGGCGGCCGCACGGCGGAAGTAGCGTTTGCCCGGAAGGCGGAACCCTCGGATAGCCGCTCTCTAGGCGGCTCGGTGGCTTCCTTCAGGCGGGCGATGGCGGATCTGGGCCCCGATTGGGTTGGCGGCGCTTAAGGCCAGGCTAGGCCGCGCCGCGCCTGTCTCCAGCCGGCAGCCTCGCTTGGCAGGCAGAGTCCGGGAAAGGGCTGTCCGCGAATGCCCTCGAAGGCCTCCGTCCAAGGAAGCGGAGTGCTAGCATTGCGGTCCCCGGGCTCGGAATCGAGCTCGCTGGGTAGGAAGTCCGCGTTCCTCCCTTAAATGAAGAGCCTGTGGCGGGGGGGGGGGGGGGCGGCTTTCGAAGCACTCCTTGGCGTGGTAGGTTTCCCGTGGGAGGCGCTTGGCTGACCGAGGCCCGCCCCATCGCAGAAATGCCCCTGGCTTTGGGTCTTGTCTCCGCGACTTAATCGCAGCTTCTTTCCCTTGCAAGCGCTGTCACGGTTGCCTCCTTTGTTGTTATTAGTTGCGAAGTCGTGTCCGACCCATCACGACCCCATGGACAACATTCCTTCAGGCTTCTCTGTCCTCTACCATCCTCTGGAGTCCATTTAAGCTCACGCCAACTGCTTCAGTGACTCCATCCAGCCACCTCGTACTCTGTCGTCCCCTTCTACTTCTGCCCTCAATCTTTCCCAGGATTAGGCACTTCTCCAGTGAGTCCTTCCTTCTCATTAGGTGGCCAAAGTATTTTCAGTTTCATCTTCAGGACCTGGCCTTCTAAAGAGCAGTCAGGGTTGATCTCATCTAGGACTGACCGATTTGATCGCCTTGCAGTCCAAGGGACTTGCAGGAGTCTTCTCCAGCACTATAGTTCAAAGGCCTCAATTCTTTGGCGCTCAGCCTTTCTTATGGTCCAACTTTCACAGCCACACATTGCAACTGGGAAAACCATAGTGTGACTATACACACTTTTGTTGGCAGGGTGATGTCTCTGCTTTTTTAATATGCTGTCTAAATTTGCCATAACTTTCCTCCCCAGGAGCAAGCGTCTTTTAAATTCTTGGCTGCAGTCCCCATCTGCGGTGATCTTGGAGCCCAGGAATATAAAATCTGTCACTACCTCCATTTCTTCCCCATCTATTTGCCATGAGTTGAGAGGGCTGGATGCCATGATTTAGTTTTCTTAATGTTGAGTTTCAAGCCAACGTTTGCACTCTCCTTCACCCGCCTCAAGAGGCTCTTTAGTTCCTCTTCGCTTTCTGCCATTAGAGTGGTATCATCTGCATATCTGAGATTGTTGATATTTCTCCCGGCAATCTTAATTCCAACTTTTGATTCATCTAGCCCCGCCTTTCTCATGATGTGCTCTGCATATAAGTTAAATAGGCAGGGCAACAGTATACAGCCTTGCTGGACTCCTTTCCCAATTTTGAACCACACTCGTATCCAGTTCTCACTGTTGCTTCTTGACCCGCATATAGGTTTCTCAAGAGACAAATAAGATGGTCTGGTACTCCCATCTCTTTAAGAACTTGCCACAATTTGTTGTGATCCACACAATCAAAGGCTTTAGCATAGTCAATGCAGCAGAAGTAGATGTTTTTCAGGAACTTCCTAGCTTTCTCCATGATCCAGGGTATGTTGGCAATTTGATCTCTAGTTCCTCTGCCTTTCGAAATCTGCCTGTACTTCTGGTAGTTCTTGATCCACATACTGCTGGAGCCTAGCTTGTAGGATTTTAAGCATAACCTTACTAGCATGTGAAATGAGTGTAATGGTGCGATATTTTGGCATTGCCTTTCTTTGGAATTGGAATGTAAACTGACCTTTTCCAATCCTGTGGCCACTGTTGAGTTTTCCAAATTTGTTGGCAAATTAGGTGTAGCACTTTTACTACATGTCTTTTAAGATTTTGAATAGCTCAGCTGGAATACTGTCTCCTCCACTAGCTTTGTTGGTTTTTTTTGAAAAAGTTTTTTATTTTATAGACAAACATTTAATACATCAATCATCCCTTCTGTGCAACATCTTGACGTTTTCTCTGTGACTTCATCTTTTTTTTTTGTTTCTTCTGTCTTCATTTTCACCTTTCTCCAAAACTACAATATTCTAATTATACCATTTTTTTACATAGCTATTAATTTACTTATCTATATCTCTTTTCTAACCAATGGTAAAATTGATTCCATATCTTAAAGTATTCTGAATCCTCTGTTTCTTTAATCATCAAAGTTAATCTATTCATTTCAGCACAGTCTAAAAATTTTTTTAATCACTTCTCCTTCCAGAGGTATTTTCTCTGCTTTCCAATGTTGTGTAAAAACAATCCTTGCAGCTGTTATTACATGCATAATCAAATAAGTATTTTCTTTGCTAGTTTTTTTCTGGAAGGATACCCAATAGGAACAGCTCTGGTTTCAAATCAATACGTTGTTGTGTCATTTCTTCCAACCATGTCTTAATTTTATTCCAATAGTTTTTAGCTTCTGATCATGTCCACCACATATGATAATAAGATCCTGGTAACTGGTAACATTTCCAACATTTAGCTGATTTATTTTTAAACATTTTTGCCAGTTTTCTCAGGGGGCATATGCCATCAGTAAAACATTTTATATTGATTCTCTTTATATGCAGTGGACATTGTTTCTCCACTAGCTTTGCTGTTGCTCAGATTTCCTAAGGCCCATTTGACTTCACATTCTAGGATGTCTGGCTCAAGGTCAGTGACCACCCCATCGTAGTTCTCAGGGACGTTAAGTTCATTCTTCTGTGTAATTTTGCCACCACTTCTTAATCTCTTCTGCCTCTGTTAAATCCTTCCCATTTTGGTCCTTTATCATGCCCATCTTTGCATGAAATGTTCCCTTCATATCTCCAATTTTCTTGAAGAGATCTCGGGTCCTCCCTATTCTATTGTTTTCTTCTATTTCTTTGCACTGTTGATTTAAGAATGCATTCTTATCTCTTCTAGCTATTCTCTGGAATTCTGCATTCAACTGGGTGTATCTTTCTCTTTCTCCCTTGCCTTTCGCTTCCCTTCTTTCCTCAGCTATTTGCAAAGCTTCCTCAGACAACCCTATTGTTTTCTTACCTTTCCTTTTCTTTGCAATGGTTTTAGTTGCTACCTCGTGTACAATGTTGTCCATAGTTCTTCAGGCACTCTGTCTATCAGATCTAATTCCTTAAATCTATTTGTCACCTCTATTGTATATTCATCAGAGATATGATTTAGTTCATCCCTGAGTGGCCTAGTGCTTTTCTCTACTTTCTTCAATTTAAGTCTAAATTTTGCAACGAGAAGCTCATGATCTGGTTTTTACTGACTGTATAGACCTCTATCTTTGGCTACAGAGCACATAGACAATCTGATTTCTGTGTTGACTGTCTGGTGATGTCCATGTGTAGAGTCGTCTCTTGGGTTGTTGGAAAAAAGTGTTTACTATGACCATCATATTATCTTGACAGAATTCTATCAGCCTGTGCTCTGCTTCATTTTGTACTCCAAGACCAAACTTGCCTGTTATTCTGGTTATCTTACTTTATCCTACTTTAGCATTCCAATCCCCCATGATGATACGTACATCATTTTTTGGTGTTAATTCTATAAGGTGCTGTATTTCATCCTCTTCAGCACCAGTGGTTGGGGCATAGACTTGGATTACTGTGATGTTGAATGGTTTGCCTTGGATTCGAACTGAGATAATTCTATCATTTTGGGGATTGTATCCCAGTATTGCTTTTCCTACTCTTTTATAGATTATGAAGGCTGCTCCATTTCTTCTGAGGGATTCTTGCCCGTGGTAGTATACCTGATGGTTATCTGAATTAAATTCACCCATTCCTGTCCATTTTAGTTTGCTGATTCCTAAGATGTCGATGTTCAGTCTTGTCATCTCTTGTTTGACCATGTCCAGCTTGCCTTGATTCATGGATCTTACATTCCAGGTTCCTATGGAGAGAAAATCTTTACAGCATCGGACTTTCCTTTCACCACCAGATGCATCCACAGCTGTGCCTTTTGGCTTTGGCCCAGTCGCTTCACTCTTTCTGGCACTACTAGTACTAGCCCTCTGCTCTTCCCCAGTAGCATATTAGACACCTTCCGACCTGAGGGGCTCCTCTTCCGGTGTCATATCTTTTTGCCTTTTGGTACTGTCCATGGGGTTTTCACGGCAAATGGAGTGGGTTGCCATTTCCTTCTCCAGTGGATCACATTTTGTCAGAACTCTCTGCTATGACCTGTCTGTCTTGGGTGTCCCTGCACAACATAGCTCATAACTTCATTGAGCTTCGCAAGCCCCTTCGCCACGACAAGGCGAATCCATGAAGGGGGTTGCCTTCTAGATACTGTTTAAAGCGAGGTCCGGTTGCTGCAAATGTCTTGCAGCATCTCTATTGAATTTCTCTACTTACAGGGCTACTCGGAGTAGCATTAGGGGTGTATCCTTTTGCATTTTACCTTTTGTGTTCTGTTCAATTATACAGGGTTCAAAGTTGGAAATCCCTCTCTGGTTGGTCAAAGGCTTGTATGACAAGCGGAGGATTCTTTCTGTGGAGCTACCAAAGGTTTACAAGGAGAGCTGGCGGACAGTGTTTAATGCCGATGCCAGTGTGGTTGACCTGCATAAATTGGGGCCATATTACTATGGATTTGGGACCCAGTTACTCAATTTTGACAATCCTGAAAATACTGAATTAGCTCAGTCCATACTACAGGTAAAAGGTCTGCTTATAATTCTTCATTATTATTTGAAACTTGTTATAGCCACCCATTCCAGTAGACTCTGTTTCCCTTGTTAATACAAAAGTTAAAAACATACAGTACCACAATGACTATGAGAGGCCAGACTATGAGAGTCATAACAGTAACAAACCAGATCCCTGAGAATACATGATTTGTAACCCTAGGCCTGACAAGAAATCTAGGATGTAAGGGCTTTTTGGAACCCCAAGAGAGGGTATTGTCTATCTCTGGGTGTAGGCTGCTCCAGAGGGTGGGTGCCATGAGTGGGAAGGCATGCTTCCTCACACTAGTAAGGTGACAACATAGGACTAGAACACAGCAATTCTGCCAGAAGGTACCAGAAAGAAACCAGCAGAAACATTTGGAGATAGGCCTTAGAAATCCCACTCTGTATTACACAGGATTTTATAGGTAATCAGTATCTTGAATTGCACTCAGCAGCCTACTGGCACATGATCCATGGGCATACCAAGACATGCCCATTAGTGCTCATGTTGTTGCATTTTGTAACTGATAGTTTCTGGATGTCTTCAGGTCAACCCCATGTAAAGTGCATTGAAGTAATTCAGTCATAGGTGACCAGTACATGAGTAACTGAAGGGCCTCCATGTCAATTGGTGTACAAGATGAACCTGTGCAACGGGCATCCTGGCCACAGTTGCCACTTGCTCTTTGAACAGTAACCACAAGTTCGGAAGGACTCCCAAGTTGCACAATCTTGAATAGGGAAGTGCTACACCATCCATGACCAGCAATGGAAACATCTCTGAACCTGGGGTTGGGGTGAGGGGCAAATATCACCCAGTCTTCTCAAGATTGGGTTGTAGTCTGTTCCCTGAAACAGCTTCCAAACACTGCATTTTTCAGAGCCCTTCAAAAGAAAAAGTTTGTGAATATGCCAACAGTCCATTCAATTAATGTTTTACTTATCAATTCTGCACTGCACATTAGCCTAATTTGGATATAATTCTGCATTATGATTGTGTACTAACAGCCCAAGCTTAGGGTGGATTTGATTTAAATCAAGTCAATTTAAATCATGATTTAAATCACTAATAAAAAAGCTTGATTTAAATCGAGTTGATTTAAATCATAATTTTTAAAGAGGAGCTGTCATCTCTGTCCCGCAGTGGCTCTTCCTCTGACCCACTATTGACTCACCGACAGTCTCATTCGCTTTAATGGGACAGTTGGTGATGCGGCAGTGACACAACAAGGTGAGGGACGTGACAGGTAGCAGGTAAGTGGATGCCCACTAATAGGTGCTGCCATGATGAATCTGAAATGACAGATGCTCTTTAAATGTAAGGACTCATTCTTGCTGGTAGTTAGAATCTTTTAATATTGTTATTTGCAAACAAAATGAAGGTTTCCTATTTAGCTTGCAGAGCTTGAATCAGTTTACCAAAAATGTAAATATTGCAGAATATACAGCCTCTTGCTATATAACTAAGATCCATTTCGCGCTGAATAAACTAAATTATTAATATATCTTAAATAGAAAACTATCTTTAGATAGATTTTTACTCCAAAAGCATTTTATTAAAATAAATTTGATAAAAATTTAAAAAAATCTGATTAAAAAAAATCCGATTGAAATAAAACCTGATTATTTTTTTTAAATCCTGCTTAGGGTTCCTGTTCTTCTTTCTCTGTATAGATAAGAAAACACAAACAATTTTCATTTTAAACATTGGACTGAAAAAATACTTGAGATACATTGGTACTTCTTGTGCAATATAGATTTGATTTATTAACCCTTAATATGTAGATGATAGTTAATTAAGTAGCATTATATTTCTTTGCAGGATCCAATCTAGGTCGGTCACCATTTAGTCTTTCAAACTTTCGGACTCATGATTGGGCCCATCCTTAGGGAACTTCTCTCTAGCAGATTGTGTGTGTTTTGGGCTATTCTTTTTTTTTTTTTTTGAAAAAAGTTTTTTATTTTTATTATCTTATACACATATTGTAAATGTACATTCTCTTATCCATAATTAATCATATATATGTATATTATATGTATGTCTTCTTAAGTTTTCGCGGGTGTGTGTATGTAAAAAGTTAAAATCTCAGGTGTTTTCCCGCGTCATTATAAGTTTGTTAGTTAAAATGTTTAAAATCCTGGCTAAGATATATATACACATACATATTTTTTCTAATGAAAGCATAAAAATAAGACCTTTTAATTACATTGGGGTTGCTCTTCTACCCTCTCTTTTCCCTCTTTTCACAACAAATTTTCTCCTTTCTTTCCCCTCCCTCCCTCCACTGCTCTTCTACTTTCTTCCTCCTCCTCTTCTCTCTTCCCTACTTCTTCTTCCTCTCCCCCACTCCTCCCCTCTTTTCCCCCTTCTCGTCTTCTCTCCTGCTCTTGTCCCCTATCCTTTCTTTCTCTCCTTCCCCTTTCTTCCATTACTCTCTCTCCTTCTCCTCCTCTAACCCTCTACTCTTCTCTCCTTCCTTTCTCCTTTGTTGTGCAATATTTCCCTTACTTGATATCCAAGCAACTCCAATTTTCTAATATATACTTACTTTTCAATTTCTTTCCCATTTCTTTCCCAATCTAACATTTCATAATTGTACATTTATATTTATAATCTTCTTTCTCCCCCCCCCATCCCCCTTTTCCATTTACTCTGGTGTCCTCTGAGTTTCTATTTCTTTTTTGTCTTATCCCTCATTTAACTTTCGATTATCTATGTCATTTATCAATCAACTTTTATTCATATTTCTTTTCTATCCATACATAGAATCTTTCCCATGCCTTGAAATACACCAATTCCTCTTTATCTTTTGCTAGTTTTTCTGGTGGCATATGCCATCTATAAAACATTTTATATACATTTTCTTTATATGCAGTTGCCATAGTCAATTTATAATTCCTTTCCCATAGTTGTTGCCATTTCTCTAATTCTATTGCATAACCAAAGTTTTTCGCCCATGTTATAATTGTCTCTTTTACTTCTTCATTTTCTAATCTAATCTGCAATAGATAATTATACAATCTTTTAATCATTTTTTCATCCTTTCCAATCATCATCTGATCCAACTCTGATTCCCTCAAATTAAAACCATATTGTTTCAAATCTTTATCATATCTTGATTTTATCTGCACTTGTGTATACCAATCAATCTCAATCCCTTGTTTTTCTAAATCTTGTTTCTGTTTTAGTTCTCCCTTCTCTCTTAAAATGTCCTTATATCTAACACTATTGTCCATGTTTATCATATTTGGGGAAAAAAATCTTGGTAGTACATTTTGATTAGTGCTATTCTTCCCATTAACAATAGTTGTAGAATTTTCCATTTTTCCCAGTCTTATTTCAATTTGATTTCTCATCTTATAGTAGTTATCTTTCTTCACTGTGATACATCTTGAGGTTAATTGGATGCCCAAGTATTTCAACTTTCTTCACAATTTGAATATCTAACCTCCGTTAATTGCTTTTTTTGTTTTTCTCTCATATTTTTAACTATAATTTTTGTTTTATTTTTATTTATTTTCAATCCAGCTACTTCTCCATACTCCTCTATTTTCTTCATTAGCTTTGGGCCCGTTTCTATTGGTTCCTCCATAATAAATACTAAATCATCTGGAAATGCTTGTAGCTTGTATTCTTCTCTTTTAATTTTCATTCCTTTTATTTCTTTATCTTGCCTTATTTTTCTGTTTAAAATTTCTAGTGTCAAAATAACAGTGGAGATAACAGACATCCTTGTCTAGTTCCTTTTCTGATATCTACTTTCTCTGTCATTTCACCATTTATTATTATCTTTGCCGATTGGTCTTTATATATAGTCTTAACCATATTAATGAATCTATCATCAAAGTCCATCTTTGCCAATTCACATTGTCAAATGCTTTCTGTACATCTAAAAATAACAATGCCATTTGTTTCTCTGAATGTACCTCATAATATTCCAATGTATCCAATATAATTCGTATATTGTCTCTAATTTGTCTTTTAGGCAAAAAACCATTTTGGTCTGAATGTATGAGTTCATTTAGTAACCTTTTCAATCTTTCCGCCATAATTGATGCAAAAATTTTGTAATCTGCATTTAATAGTTAACTTGGTCTATAAACACAAAAGTGTTTTGGGCTATTCTGTGTGTGGTATTTATATGATGCCTGTTGTGTGTGGCTTTTTAGATGTTGATTAGGGTGTTGATGGCTGGCTATTGACTGTTGGCTGTTGTTTCCTTGTGCTGCTAAGCCCTCCCCTTTTAAGTACCGTATTTTTCAGAGTATAAAACACTGGAGTATAAGACGCAGCTTAGTTTTTAGGGAGGAAAATAGGAAAAAAAAATTTGCCTACCAGGTATTCATCTGGCTAGCTCCTTAGTCTGGTCAGCTTCAGCACATTAGTTTGTGCTTCTAAAGCACAACCGATCTTTGGAGAGAGAAGCAATAAGAAAAGCAGGCAAACCACGGAGATCGCTTCACTAGCTAGCGCCTTGTTAGAGCTAAAAAAAGCTTCACAGCTGAGAGTCGGAGGGAGCAGGCAAAAGCATGATCACTTCACGGAAAAAAGCTTAGCACGGAGATCACTAGCGCCTTGTTAGGGCTGAAAAATAGCTTTGAAAAAGCTACATTCAGAGTTTAAGAGGCACCCAAATTTTCAGCCTCTTTTAGGAGGGAAAAAAGTGTGCCTTATACTCTGAAAAATACGGTACTTGACAGGCTGATGGTAAATCAGCACTCCTGCTGTCTGATGAGGGCTCCCATTTCCCAGGCTTCAATTACTTCCCCTGCTGTTTTTTTACCCTGCAAAAAAGTCTTGGTAGCTGCAAAATTTAATGTATGTCATTGTTCGTTGCAATGTGAGCTACAAATGAGTTTGAGTCTCCTCATCTGACCTTGTTGGAATGAACAAGGACATAATCTCGGCTTTCCAATCCACGTCTATGCGAACTCCGAAACAGTCAAAGCCAGCTCACCGAGTTTGGATGATCAGTGCTTGGTTTTAATTCGCTATACACGGGAATCAGGAAAAGACGAGTATTCTCCATATAAAGTCGGCGCTGAGAGCAACTGCAGCTCAGCGCAATTTAAACAAGCTGCGCTGCCCATGCCCCACCCTCATAGCACATCTCAGTTGTTCGGCGTTATCGGCAGCCGCTTGTTCTAGCCAGGATACAGGATCACGACGCTCCCAAAGCCATGATGATGTTGATCCGTTGTCCACGCCTCCCCTCTTCTTGCACTCCTACCACCACCAATAATCCACTTGTGACCCGCCGCCACCACCAAAACCTAGCCACCCAGTGCACATCCCCTCTTGGTATCGTTACAGGAGCATTGTGTGTGTGAACGGTCTTGTGGCGAGCCATGGCTGGGCTCGATAGGCGGCCCTCTACCAGGAGTCCACCTGCAAGGGACAGACAACAAAACGTTAGCCTCAGTCATCTGGGGTTATTTTCGGTTTCTGCGGGAAGTCCTATGAAACCGTCGGATCAACCGTGGGGCTTGGACATCATCTTTGTTAACCCATGATGCCTCTTCGTAAGGGTACCCTTTCCATTTGACTAGATATTTCAACCGTCCCCTTGTCACTTTAGAATCTTGTATACTCTATTTCGTACTCATTTCTGAGTACGTACCAGTTCTCATTAACAAGTGGCGTCAACTGACTTGTTGACGCCACTTGGCCAACTGGTTTCAATAAACTGCTATGAAAGACTGGATGTATTCGTCCCAGCAATGGAGGGAGTTTTAACAGTAACCGGATTAATGACCTTGGTGATCATGAATGGTCCCAAATACTTAGGCCCTAGTTTCTTACATGGGATCCTGAGCTTAATATATTTGGTAGATAAAAACACTCGATCACCCACATGAAACTGTTTGGTTTCTGTTCTCCTTTTATCAGCCTGCACCTTGTATTCATCCGCAGCCTTCATTAATGATTGTTTAACGTGTAGCCACACTTTTCGAATTCTCTCAGCCCAGTCAGCAGGAGACAGTTGGTCCGGGGTACTTGTTTCTAATTTGGGGATTGCAGGGAAGTCTTTACCTGTCAGTACATGGAACGGTGTAAAGCCAGTACTCCTATGTACAGCATTGTTGTATGCCACTTCAGCAAACATTAAGAGACTAGACCAGCCCATTTGCTGATATCACACATAGCTCCTTAAGTAATAATAATAATAACTTTTATTTGCGGTCACAGACCAAAATACAAATATAGTTGCAAAATAACGTGGGGAAAGTAACATCATAAACAGTTGGCTACTAGAAGCCTTGGCTAAGAGGAATTACAGCGTTCTTCTCTAATAGTTACAGCTCTTAAAAAAATTTAGAAACTTGAAAAGTAATGTGTGAGGAGCCATCCCCTAAACAATATAAGGTCAAATTACTAGCATTGGATCCAGAGAGATCTGTTTCTAGGAGAGACAGTAATTTAGTCCTGCCTGCGTTATACATAGGGCAGTATAAAAGAACATGCTCCACAGTTTCAACCTCAGCTCTATCACAGGGGCATAACCACTCACTTATCGGGAGCCTCTTAAATCGTCCGTCCAGCAATGCTGAGGGCAAGACGTTGAAACGAGCAAGGGAGAAGACTCTTCTATACTTAGGGATGGTTAAAGTGTAAAAATATGAGGCCATCCTCAGTCCATAATTGTTAAATTGGCTGAAATTCAGAGGAGAGCAGGTTTTATTAGCTCTAGCTTTTAGATATTGCAAGTCTATGTCCACAAGCCGTTGGACAACCCTAAATTGGGCATCCTTAAGGCCATAGTCTCCCAAGGCATCCCCCGAGAAACCTAGCAGGTGGAGTTTCTTCGTCAGCTCCCTCTCCCATCGAGAAGTATAGGAGTCAGCTAACACCAGGGAGAGGTAGCTACCAGGGACTGCCAAAAAGAGCGCCCGAAACCACCATTTAAAGGTGTTAATCCACGCCATGCATTTGACTGATTGAATGCTCAATTCCAGGTACATCGAAACAAAGCCAACACAGGGAGGGAGACCCAAAAGTTTCCTAAAAAAACCAGCCTGAGTTCTTTCAATACACTCCTTGAAGCCCCGTATCCATATAGGAATTCCGTAAAGAGTTTGGGCCAGGGTTTTGGCTTTGTAAATATGCAGAGCAGAAGGAATAAATTGGCCTCCTTGGGTATAGAAAAATCTTAGAATCTGCTGACGGCTACAGGAAGCTGAATTCAGCACCTGAGTTCAATGTCTAATCCAAGCACCGGTGTTCTGAAAATGGATACTAAATACTTAAAATGGAGAACCTGCTTAACAGCATTACCTTTAATAGCTCAGTTGTATAGCTTCCGGGCTCTAGAGAACACCAGTCCTTTTGATTTGTCATAATTATTTATTTTAATTATTTTATTTTATTTATTAAATTTTTATACTGCCTCCTCTCCCGAAGGACTCGGGGCGGTTCACAGCCAGAATTAAAAACACACAATACAAATATTAAAATACATTAAAACAAAATTAAATTATCTTAGGCTTCTCCAATTTAAAACCCCTTACCCATAAAATTCACCCAATTAAAAATTTTTAACCCAGCCCGGCTTGCTGAAATAAAAAAGTCTTCAGGGCCCGGCGGAAGGTCCGGGATCAGTCGTATCCCTGGGGGTAGCTCATTCCAGAGGGCGGGTGCCCCCACAGAGAAGGCTCTTCCCCGGGGGGTCACCAGTTGACACTGCCTGACAGACGGCACCCTGAGGAGACCCTCTCTGTGGGAGCGTGTTGGCCGGTGGGAGGTTATCGGAGGCAGAAGGTAGTCTCGTAAATAACCGGGTCCTAAGCCATGGAGCGCTTTGAAGATGAGAACCAACACCTTGAAGCGCACTCGGAAGACCACTAGAAGCCAATGCAGCTCGCGCAGGAGAGGTGTCACGTGGGAGCGCCATGTCGCCCCCATAAGTATCCACGCGGCCGCATTCTGCACCAGTTGGAGCCTCCGAGTGCTCCTCAAGGGGAGCCCCATGTAGAGAGCATTGCAGTAGTCGAGGCGGGAAGTAACGAGGGCATGAGTGACCGTGCATAGGGAGTCCCGATCCAGAAAGGGGCGCAACTGGCGTATCAGGCGAACCTGATAGAAAGGCCCCCTGGCCACGGCCGTCATATGCTCTTCTAAAGACAGCCGTGCGTCCAGGAGGACACCCAAGTTACGCGCCCTCTCCGTGGGGGCCAATGTCTCGCCCCCAATAGTCAGCGATGGCACCAGCTGACTATATCGGGACGCCGGCAGCCACAGCCACTCAGTCTTGGAGGGATTGAGTCGGAGCCTGTTCCTCCCCATCCAGACCCGCACGGCCTCCAGGCACCGGGACATCACTTCAAGGGCATCGTTGGGGTGGTCTGGGGTGGAGATGTACAGCTGGGTGTCATCAGCTTACAGATGGCACTGCACCCCAAAACCACGGATGATCTCGTCCAGCGGCTTCACATAAATGTTGAACAGGAGAGGCGAGAGGACCGACCCTTGTGGCACCCCACAAACCAAGTGCCTTGAGGTCGACCTCTGCCCTCCAGCCAACACAGACTGCGACCGGTCAGAAAGATAGGAGGAGAACCACCGTAAAACAGTGCCTCCCACTCCCAACCCCTCCAACTGGCGCAGCATGATACCATGGTCGATGGTATCAAAAGCCGCTGAGAGGTCTAATAGGACCAGAACAGAGGAGCAACCTCTGTCCCGAGCCCTCCAGAGATCATCAACCAACGCGACCAATGCCGTTTCCGTGCTGTACCCGGGCCTGAAGCCGGACTGGAACGGATCTAGATAGACGGTTTCATCCAGGTACTGCGGGAGCTGTCGCGCAACCACACTCTCAACAACCTTCGCCAAGAAGCGAAGGTTGGAAACTGGACGATAGTTTGTTAAAACAGCTGAGTCCAGAGAGGGCTTCTTGAGGAGGGGCCTCACCACCGCCTCTTTCAAGGCGGGAGGCAAGAACCCCTCACTCAAAGAAGCATTTATAATCCTCTGGAGCCAGCCTCGTGTAACCTCCCGGGTAGCCAGCACCAACCAGGAGGGACACGAGTCCAATAAACATGTGGTTGCGTTCAACCTCCCCAGCATCCTGTCCACGTCCTCGGGAGTCACAGGGTCAAACTCATCCCAGATAACCGTCTCAAGACAGACCCCGGACAACCCGCCTGTACCTACCCAGTCAGAGTCCAAGCCTTCCCGAATTTGAGCGACTTTATCATGCAGATAATGCGCAAAATCCTCAGCACGACCTTGCAAGGGGTCTTCCCGCGCTCCCAGATGGAGAAGGGAGCGAGTCATCCTAAACAAGGCAGCTGGGCGATTTTCTGCCAACGCGATAAGAGCGGAAAAGTAATTACACTTCGCCGCCTTTATCGCCACTAAGTAGGTCTTGATATAAGACCTCACTAGTGTACGGTCAGATTCGGAGCGACTGGCCCTCCAACTACTCTCTAGGCGTCTTTTCCGGCGTTTCATCCCCCTCAGCTCCTCGGAGAACCAAGGAGCTGGGCAGATTTGGCGCCGGGTCAGAGGCCGCAAAGGCACGACCCGATCTAAAGCACCAGCGGCCGCCCTATCCCAGGCGGCCACGAGGTCTTCCGTCGAGTCGCGCGCCAGAGTCTCAGGAAATGGCCCAAGCTCCATTTGGAACCTATCAGGATCCATCAGGCACCTGGGACGGAACCACCTGATCGGTTCCGCCTCCCTGCGGTGGGGCATAGCGGTCAGGAAGTCAAGTCTAAGGAGAGAATGGTCTGACCATGACAAGGGTTCAATAACTATATCCCCTGTATCTAAGCCATTCAACCACTGACCAGAGACGAAAACCAAGTCCAGCGTGTTTCCTCCTATGTGAGTGGGGCCCTGAATTAACTGGGTCAGGTCCATGGCCGTCATGGAAGCCATGAACTCCCGAGCCACCTCAGATGCTTCACCGATGGACGGCAGGTTGAAATCCCCCATGACTAAAAGCCTGGGGGTATCAACCACCACCCCGGCTATAACATTGAGGAGCTCGGGCAGGGTCGCTGCCACGTAGCAAGGAGCCAGGTACGTAACCAGCAGGCCCATCTGCCTCCCATGGCCCCACTTCACAAGGAGAGACTCACAATCGGCTATCTGAGGTACAGTGGCCTCCCTAGGATCAAGACCTTCCTTTACAATAACCGCCACCCCCCCCACCCCTACCCTGGGCCCTCGGCTGATGAATTAATGGACAAGTGGTTCTCAGCGCAGTAGGACCCAAATGCAGAAAGTAGCCTTTTCAGACCAAGCCTTGACAGTGATAGGAGGACCGCATCGTCAGCATAAAGGAGAAGCGGGATCTTTGTAGTTGACAACTTTGGGGCGTGGGACTCAGTACGTCCAATGTAAGAGGCCAAGTCAGATAAGAATAAGTTAAACAGAAGAGGAGCCAGGACACAGCCCTGCCTAACGCCGCTCTTTATCGGGATAGGATTTGAGAGTTCTCCCTGCAAACCGCACCTGACCTGGTTAAAAGTCTGATTATGTAGGGATCTAATTAAGAACAGAAGACGTCTATCAATGGAACTTTTGAGCAATTTTGACCACAACGATTCCCTTGAGATTAAATCAAACGTTGCTTTAGATCAATAAAAGCAGTAAAAAGTTTACCACCTGGTATGGTGGCGTATTTATCAACCAGGTGTGCTAGGACAAAGCAGTGGTCCAATGTGGCACAGCCCGCTTTAAACCCAATCTGTTCAGCACCAATGATGTTGGATTCCTTGACCCAGGTGAGGAGTCTGCGTTGGAGATATTTAGCATACAATTTTTCAATGATGGAGAGCAGACTTATAGGACGATAATCGGCTGGGTTGTTCCTATTTTCTCGTTTAAAAACAGGAACAATGATTGCTAGACTCCACGAGGAAGGGATCCTACCAGAGGTATTAATATGGGTGAAGAGTGTTGCTAAAAGAGGAATCCACCACTTGGGATTAGATTTTAACAAATCGGGGTATAGCATCAGGGCCAGGGGCTTTGGCTGACTTGAGTTCAGAGATAAACTCATTAATCTCAGCGTGAGTCACGGGATGCCAATCCGGAATTGCAGGGGGCAGTTGTGGTCCAAGTCCGGTCGTGACTGTTGAAGCCTGGAAGATTGACCCAAAATGGTTTTCCCAATCTCTGTTGGAGATACAACAGAGAGGGAGTTCTTGATGATCTGCCACGTTGTTTAATTGCTACTATCTCTCTCCTTCAGCAGATTGGGCTCTGGTTTCGTCCTCAAATCGGGCCCTGAGACCTTCTAGGAACATGCCCATGTTAATTAATTCCCGAGCATGCTCACTGTGGAGATCAGCTACCCAATCTGCCGCCTCCCCCCGCAACACTGTTATTACGGCTACCACCATCACCCACTGCGAAGGGTAAAACTGA
Source organism: Arizona elegans (assembly GCA_022577455.1). Taxonomy (NCBI): domain Eukaryota; kingdom Metazoa; phylum Chordata; class Lepidosauria; order Squamata; family Colubridae; genus Arizona; species Arizona elegans. The sequence continues at coordinate 23,530,566 of JAKOOJ010000014.1, forward strand.
TCATAGAGGTCAAAATGACTAATGACTTGACTAAAACAATGCTACCCCATCAGGACTCCCATTGAAAGAGGCTTGGATGGGTGGTGGGGCCCAGAAGGGCGGTTGTTGAGGCCATGAGCCAACAAGCCAAACAGGTACCTGCTCATGTCCTCTGGTGATATCCCTGCCTCCAGCGGTTACTCGATGAGACTCCGACTGTGTCCTCATAGGTGGGGCCTAGTATCAATCACCTCGTAACTCTGCTAGACCCCTAACCAGGACCACCCACTGCCTCCCCGGCGGTCTGCATCGAAAACCCAGTAGGGTTTTCTATACCCTTAAACTGGCGAGGATTCTGGTTTCTTCTCAATTTCGGGCTGGTAACTTGAAAACATGCATCAGAATCCAACCCACTGCCGGTCCCTCTCCAGGTGTTTGAGGAGTCAACCTCGGTGCCCAGGGTTGTCATGAAGGCGCATCCCTAAAGCTGGCTTTCCCAAAATGTTCTCTAAGCGCCTCCATAGTGGCCCCAGAACCCGCAGAATAACTCCAGTCCTGATCTTCCTCTTCTGTCCAGCGTCTCTCCCTCCATCCTTGGAATGCCACTGGTCCAATAGGTGGTGGGGTTCTATCCCGAGTCTCCTCAGGCCCTGTTATTGCGGAGCTGTGCCACCAATGACCCGAAGTAGATTGTGTTATCCCCTTCTCTGTCTCCCCTTGGTGTTCTACTGGAGGGTCTGCAGTCGGGAGTTTCCTCTCCTTAGGTTGCACTACTAAAACCTCGCTTTCTTTGTGTGTCACAGCCACAACTCTGCATCTTCCTCCTTAGCCTCCAGGATCTCAGGCACGCCTGAATCTGTCCTCTCAGTCATATCGTACTCATGGTGCTGTAAACAGGTTGAGTTTAAGGGAGAGCGCTGACTTTGTCTCGGTTTTCCAATCCACATCTATGCGAACTCCGAAACAGTCAAAGCCAGCTCACTGGGTTTGGATGATCAGTGCTTAGTTTTAATTCGCTATACACGGGAATCAGGAAAAGAGTATTCTCCATACAGAGTCAACGCTGAGAGCAACCGCAGCTCAGCACAATTTAAATAAGCCAAGCTGCCCGCGCCCCACCCTCGTAGCACGTCTCAGCTGTTCGGAGTTATCGGCAGCCGCTTCCTGCTTGTTCTAGCCAGGATATGGGATCACGAGGCTCCCGAAGCCATGATGATGTTGATCCGGCGTCCATGCCTCCCCTCTTCTCGCACTTGTTCTACCACCACCAATAGTTCACTTATGACCCGCCGCCACCACCACCAAAACCTAGCCACCCGGTGCACATCCCCGCTTGGTATCGTTGCAGGAGCGTTGTGTGTGTGAATGGTCTTGTGGTGAGCCATGGCTGGGCTCGTCACATACATTCAAATTTGCAGTTAATGAGCTGTGTTGGCACAGTGGTTAGGATGCACTACTGAAACCTACTTCTGCTGACTGCCAGCAGTTCAATTCTCACTGGCTCAAGGTTGACTCAGCCTTTCATCCTTCCGAGGTTAATAAAATGAGGACCCAGATTGTTGGGGACAATATGCTGAGACTCTAAACCACTTAGAGAGGGCTGTAATGCACTGTGAAATGGTATATGTCTAAGTGCTATTGCTATTGCTACTAAGTTTGTTGGATAAGTGAACACAAATACAGTGATTGAAGCCTAGGAAATAGGCCCCTCATCAGTCAACAGGACTGCTGATTTACCACCAGTTTATCAAGTTCTTAGGAGGTGAGGGCTTGGTAGCACAAGTAAACTACCAGCCATCAACACCCCAATCAACATCTAAAGAACCACACACAGCAAGCATCATATAAATACCACACAGAGAATAGCCCAAAACACACACTCTGCTAGAGAGATGTTCCCTGAGGATAGGCTCCAGCAGGAGTTCAAAAGCTCAAAAGACAACCTCTGGTACCAGTAACCCAGCCAGACTGGATCTTGCAACATTATTCTTGGACATGTAGATTTGCCTTCATTCATGTTATATTTTCTTATCAAAAGAAAAACTATTTTAAAAAAACAATTTTTACCAGAATATTTATATTAAAAATGTTAAAAGTATTTTTATTGGGGTATATACATTTGTTTATTACATTTTACTACTGGAGGCTGATATTTATGCTATTAAGCAAAAGGCTGCAATAATGAAAAGGCATTATTCTAATGGCTTTTGGTAATAAGGAATGACTATCGAGAGAGTCAAATATAAGCAGAGAAAAATAGCCATAATTTTCAGCAGTGATACTTAACAAAACTCAGTTTAGCAGATTTAAATGTAATGGACATAATCTATTTTAAAGCTCATTTGTCGTTTTATATGGTATATGCATGTATGAAATTAAAGTTGCCTTTTAAGCCTGCATAAAAATATTAAAGCCCTATTTGGGATTTAACAAAAATTCTGTTTCAATGGACGCAAGTTTGATAGTTATTGGGTCCAAGTTATAGAAATTTGGAAAATACAAAATGATAGCAAAATGCCATTTCCTTATCTTGCTGCAGCCATCTAGCAGTTGCCCAGATAGCAACTTCTTCTATTAGAGCTATCTAAAATATTATTTTGATGCTCATTATTGCGATTGTAAAACTTCCCATTTTAGAAAGGCTTTGAACTGATCCTTGGGATAGGAGTGGAGTGGTTATGATTGTAGACTTAGTTCAGCAATGATATCAATGCTGAGTGAGATGCATGTAATCCATCTCAAGGACACACAGATCTTTCATTTCATTCTGACAGCCTTTCAATGTGAGTTGGGAATATCTGGCCTTCCAACTGCTGCTGTGTTGCAGCTCCCAAAGGCCCTGCCTAGTATGGTAATGCTGAATGCCTGGAGCAAGGCGAAGAGTTTTTGGATTACAGCTATGTTGGACTTATTCCTAATGTTAAACAACACTGCCTAGTTTTACTGGGAATTGAAATTTTAAGACCCCTGTGAGGCACTGAGTTGCCTGTCCCTGATCTGGCGTTGCTCCATCTTTCCATTCCCAGGTTAACAATTTTGTGATTAAAATGTAGCCTGGCACAGAAACAGATGTTTTGTATCTATCCCAGAATCAGGTGGTCGCTGAAAAGTCTCTAAGTGTGAGTGATTGCGTTTCTTGCAGAAGTTACCAGTCTTTTCCTTGTGAGAATCCAAGCCAATGTTTTCCATGCTAAATAGGTCTATTTCTGTTGGTAGACATTTATTGGCCGTTTTCGTCACATCATGGACTCTTCCCAGAATACTTTCAATGAGGACACGTCTGCGTTGGTGGCTCGGCTGGATGAGTTGGAGCGGGCCTTATTTCAGACTGGCCAGAAGAGACTCCAGGACTTCCAGTGCTGGGAAATGGGTCAGGCCTCCCAGATCACAGTATCTAGCCTCATCCAGAATTACAAAAAGAGAAAATTCACTGACGTGGACAGCTGAGATCACAAAGTCTGGGTGAGGCCTTGTAGGAAACACTTGTGGATTTTGTGGATACTTGGGTTCAGGCACAGAAGAACCAATGTTCACGTATCCAATTAAAATTATTTCCAGTAGTAATTTGGGGTTGGATGCAAAAGAATGTTCTGGCTCTGAATGAATAGATTCAGCAGCAGCAACAGATTGCTTTGGGAAATAACATTTCAATGTTTCTATTTGATTTTTGTTTTAATAATTTAAAGAAGGTCTTTAGAAATGCAAGGAATAATTAGCTATTGTCCAGCAAGTTTTCTGTAGCAATAATTGAAATAGCTATCCTTTTTTAGTCCCAGTTTCCTGTTACTTGCCTTTCCAAGGACCATCAGAACAGGTACAAGGAGTGGAGCCTGTGTCTTCGCGCTCACAAAGTTTATTAGAAATGCAACCTTCTTAAAAGAAAGTCTCTGAGCTGCAGTTCTGTGACTACATCCAGGGTCTGAGGGCAAACTGTTCTCCCTGTTAAAAGAGCTGCCTCTTGGGGTTTAATAGAGTTCTTTGTCAATGCCATCATCATCATCACTAAATTTATATGTTGCCAGACTCCCAGCCATTTTGGGCAGTTGACCCTTGTTAAAAATACTTAAAAATAAAAGTCAAAACAAAACTCAAAAAAACACAGCATCAGACAAAATGATGATGGTAAAGACAATAAACCCAGAGAGGAGCAGCAAAGAAGAAAGGGAGGTTGGTTATCCTTGCCAATGGCCAGTCTTTAAGGCTCTTGAAAATGGCAGCAGTGTGGGAGCCATTCAAATTCTGGGGGGAACTTCATTCCAGGGTTGCCACAGAGAAAGTGCACTTCCAGGCACCAGAAAATGGCATTGTTTAATTGATGGAAACTGGAGTGTGCCAGTCCTGTTAGAACCAGCTAGGTAGATTCTGTGGGAAACTGATGGTTCCTCAAGAGAGGCCCCAAATCATGTATAGATCCATGGAACATGGGCTTGAGTTGGAATATTTATAAACTTGAGTCTGAGCCAAGGAGCACCTGTTAATCCTGTCTGACAGATAATAGATCACATAATAGACCATGTGAAAAGTGTATGGAACATTTTCTTTTAAAGACTTATTAAATATGAAAAAACAAGTCAATTGTTTCTTTGTGTATCAACCTACTCCAAAACTGCAAGTTAGTGGAATAACAAAATAACAGAGTTGTAAGAGACCTTGAAGATCCTCCAGTCCGATACTAGACTAGACTAGACCAGACCAGACAAATCGTTGTCCAATTTCTTCTTCAAAGCCTCCAGTGATGGAACACCCACAACTTCTGAAGGTAAGCTGTTCCACTGGTTAATTCTACTCACTGTTAGGAAATTTCTCCTTAATTTCAGGTTGCTTCTCTCCTTGATTAGTTTCCATCCATTGCTTCTAGTCCTGTCTTCTGGTGCTTTGGAGAATAGATTGGCCCCCTCTTCTTAGTGGCAGCCCCCCAAATATTGGAAGACTGCTATCATGTTACCTCTAGTCCTCCTTTTCACTAAATTAGATATAACCCAATTCCTGCAACCTTTGTTCATATGCTTTGGTCTCCAGTCCCCTAATCATCTCTGTTCTTTTCTGCACTCTCCAGGGTCTCAACATCTTTCTTATATTGTGGCGACCAAAACTAGATGCAAGTGTGGTCTTACCAAGGTATTACAAAGAGGTATTATAAAGACTTATAAAGGATTATAAAAACTTAAAACATCTCATATAAAATTTGAAACAATTAAAAACATAACTGAATGGAGTTCCACGCTGGAGGCTGCTGCTAGATTGATGGCAAACTACCTCCCCATCCCTTGCTCTCTGCTCTCCACCTGTCCATCTTTCTGTTATCATATTGACATATTCTTGTGTTCTTTTTCATCGTTTATTTTATTCTGATATTTTACTTCTGTTTACACTCCTTTCATTTTCTTCCTTTTTATTTTTGTAAGCCACCTAGAGTAGCCCCACAGTGAGATAGGTGGCAATAAATAATCATAAACATAGATGCCAGACAAAAACAGCCATAAGAGTAATTTTTACTCTCTCAGTATTTCAATCGGTTTAATTTTACCTTACTCTACATCCTAGGGAAAAAAACTTTCTAGCAGATGCCCTGTCTAGACTACTACAATACAACAGGGCCAGACCTGAAATTGTCTGACCGGTCATTCTGTCAAACCAATTTGCAGCAGCAGTAATTACAAGGGGTCAGGGGAAAGCCGAATTGAAGTTCTAATCCAGGAGTCCTCAAAACTTTTTAAATGGGGCCAATTCACAGTCCCTCAGACTGTTGGTGGGGCGGGGGGGATTATAGTTTGAAAAAACATGAACACATTCCTATGCACACTGCACATATCTTATTTGTAGTTCAAAAAAACATGAAATAATAATACAATATTTAAAGTGAACAATTTTAATCATAAACCTAGTATTTCAATGAGAAGTGTGGGCCTGCTTTTGGCTGATGAGATAGTCAATGTCCAGTTCCATATTTGTCACTGTCAGTCGTAACAAGTGATGCAAGTGTTCATCAGTTAGTCTGGATCTGGTTGGAGATTTCAGATGTTTAATTTGGGAAAAAGTCTGTTCACAGACAGAGGTGCTGCTTTGGCTGGTTACCATTTTGAGTGCATAGTTCCTGAGATGAAGATATGTCTCAGAGGGGAGAGATCAGTGGTAGGTTGCTCCCGGTTCGCACCGGTTCACAAGAACCGGTAGTAAAAATTTGTAATAGTTCGGAGAACTGGTAATAACATTGGCTGGCCATGCTCCTGAACCGGTCCCCGGCCTGGTCGCCATTCGCTTACCCCACCCACCTCATCAGAGACTTTTTTTTTACTTTTAAAAGCATTTTTTTCTACAACCTCTTCGGCCGAAAAAATGCTTTTAAAAGTAAAAAAAAAAGCCTCTGATGATTGCGTGGCTCAGCTGGGATCATCAGAGGCTTTTAAAAGCATTTTTTCTGCAACCTCTTCCGCCGAAGAGGTTGTAGGAAAAAAAAAAAGCCTTTAAAAGCCACTGGCGATCCCAGCTGAGTTGCCTGATCGTCAGAGGCTCCTGAAAGCATTTTTTTCTGCAACCTCTTAAGGTTGTAGAAAAGATGCTTTTAAAAGTAAAAAAACAAAGAAAAAAAGTTGGCCATGCCCACACAGTCACATTACCCACCACCACCAAGCCACGCCCACAAAATAAGTCACGCCCACAGAACCGGTAGTAAAAAAATTTAGAACCCACCCCTGGGAGAGATGCATAGAAATTAGTAAGGCTGCTTGACTTGACTTGTCTTTCAGAGGGTCACAATTCTGTCATTTGGCCAATTCCATTTGGTAAATCGGATCAACAATTTCAATGTCAACAGAAACTGTGTTCTGGAAAAGCAATATGTCCTGTTCATGTACAAGAAGCTTTTTAAATCTCATTTGAAACTCCCTTTGCAACATTTCCAGTGAATCCACACATTTTTTGTTTGGGAATGCAACTGTTGGTTTTTCAGCCAACAGCTTTTGAGTAGTAGGGAGATGGCAGTTTTCCTTCTTCACTTGTTTAATTGAGGAGGTCCAATTTTACTTCAAATGCCTTCACATCACAGATGAGCTTCCCCTTTCCTTTAAGTTGCACATTGAAACTGTTGATTAGTTCTATTACATCTGTCAGAAAGGCAAGGTGCCATTTCCATTCTTCATCTTTGAGTACTTCTTTGTTTTTTGAAAGCAGAAAAGCAGAAACTGTGGAAGTAAGTCATAAAAACATTTCAAAACTCTCCCTCGACTCAGCCAAAGGACTTCTGTGCGGTACAAAATATCTTCATAGGCAACATTTAGCTGAGATAGAAATTCTTGAAACTGATTTAGTGCATGTGTCCTAATGAAGTTAACACAAGACACCTCAACTTTCATGACAGAGTCCCACTTCAGTGATTTACAACACAGTGCTTGTTGGTGGATGAGGCAGTATATGGCTATTGGAAGCGAGTGATTGTGTTTGTCCATCTCAATGCATGCAATCACTCCTTTCATACACTTTAGGAGCTCCTTTCATTCATTTTAGGAGCACCATCAGTTGTCACACTGGCTAGTTAAGCCCATTCCAGCTCCAAATCATTCACAGTTTGGCGAACTTTTTCGATCATATTTAGTGTACTATTGTATTATATTTATTGATAATTTGCACATAATAAAGGCACATATCCTGATTAATAATAAAAATAAAAATACGCCTTAGCAAAATGGAAATATGAGTTAGTTGCTGATGCTGGCTGCAGACGCTCCAGGTAGGCCTGCTTTTAATGAAACTCTAATCAGCTTTTTAGTTTCTTTCTCCCACATATTTCCCCTGTGAAATAATTTAAACAATTTAAACAATTCTGAAAATAGAAGATAGCAAAGAAGTGGGAGTGGAAGATAAGCCGCTGTTTGGAAAGGAGATTGGTTTTTACCTCTGTGGTGCCTCGGCTGAGACCATCATTAAGGCCTACTTTAACTACGATTGCCGAGGGAGGATAAATTGTTGCGATATTTAACTTCGCTGAGAGATACTGGATCAATTATCTACCAAAATGGTAAAGAAAAGTAAGAGGCAGAGATCTTACTCTCTCTCCCCAAAATCTATGACAGAGTTTAACTACTCCAACTCGCTTAAACAGCTTAAATTGGATGACTATGGAGAGGTGTAATCCAGAACCCCAATCCGAACTTTGAACTTTGTCTCCGTCGACTGTATCATTGGGAGAGGGAGATACAGAAAGGGAGCTTTTTTCCTGGATTTCAGATTTAAACTCGCCTGCTAGAATGGGTGATTTTTCAAGCTTTATCCCCTCTCCTATTTCTAGCTGTTTAAGAGAAGTTCCGGCATATTCAGACCTCAGAGAGATGGTCTGTACTCAAAGCATGTTAACCGCATACAGTAGATTCAGTATATGACTTACTGACATCGATCAAAAGAGACATCGAGAGGATCTTTCAATTTTTAAATAACCCTCACCCTGCATCTAAGGAAGGTGAGACTGCACACCTTCCTGATGCGTGGAGAGAGCGGAAGGGTTTATGATCTCAATCCAAACAACAAAGCATTGCAAGTACTGATGTCAACCCTCATCAAGGAAGAAGGTTGTTAAAGAAACAAATTGCTTTAAGGATAAGGAAAATCCCATGTAATAGAGGATGATGGACTTCAAAGGAAAGGATAATTCTCTCACTTGCACAGCTATTGAAATCTGATCCTTTATTAATAGATCTACTCAGATACGAAAAACTTCCCCAGAATAGCAATTGTGTTCGACTAATACTGCATTTTGACAGCAATACTATTCCGAAAAGGATCCCTGCTCAGATTTGAAGTCATTCCTACAAGAGTCTTCTCGAGTGGGCCTATTAAACCGCTTTTACAAGGACTCAACCAAACATCAAAAATGGTATCTAGGAACCACTCTGCTACCTCCAGGGTCTTTCCTCTAGAATCCGGAGAAACTATGGAGGCAGACCAGACCAGGGAGGTCCTATATATGAAGGCAAGTACCGATAAGCCCGAGTGTCAGGTTTTGGATGTTATAATCAGCGAATTTGTCTCCTTGTCTCCAAAGGAGCAAAGGTCGCTGTTAATTGAATTTGACTTGTTAAGATCTTCGCTAGCAGAAGCCTGCAGTTCAACAAGAAGGCTGTCCAAGTTGGAAGAACGGGGAAAGCATGTTCAGACAAGGCCTAAAGTTGTTAAGTCCGTCCAGCGGGATAGAAGGGAAGGCAAAAGACTTTTCAAAGAAACAAAGACCATGAACGTAGCGGCAGAAGTTCACCCTCCCCCAAGAGTGCAACTGCCCTCACCTGTCTCGTATTTCCTAAGAACGGGTGAGACACTTCCGCAACAATCAGAGGCCACTTTTGACTCCTTTGGCACTTCAGAGAAGGCAGTGGTAATAATTCCGGGCCCCTCCACTAGAAGGGTGGAGGGAGAGAGACAAGGAGTAGTGCCTTGGGGTGATTGACTAGACAACAAATGGCCAATAACTAGGGCATCTTATATCCCTAACCTTTCCCTCCTGTCCTGGAATATAGCTGGCTGGAAAGGCACTGCAAACCGGATGGATCTTATAAAACTGATTTCAACACATTATCTCATCCTCCTTCAAGAAACCTGGCTGACTACTAATGATCTACAGATCAGCTTACCGGGCTTTGCCTCATGGCATAAACCGGCAGGCAAAGTCAATTTAAGAGGGAAGGCAATTGGGGGCCTAACCACGATGGTCAAAAGGGATACGGGATGGAAGGGTGAAGAAATTTCTTTAGACCCTCAATTCCAATATATTCTGCCTATTAGATTTTCATTCAGGGGGATGGACTTATTCTTAATTAATGTATATATCGCTCCTTTTTCACTCCACCTTCTAGGAAGGGATTTGTGGAATGAATTAGATTCAGTATTAGCTACTTTAAAGGGACGCTTTCCCCAAGCAAAAATTATATTAGCCGGAGATACTAATGCAAGACTAGGCCCCTCAATGAAGAGCCATGCTAAGAGAGGCCTGGTACCAACTGGATACTTTTATAACGAGTTCACTTGGTCCTCAATCGACAAGAGGGCCAATAAATATGCCCAGAGGTTAGTACTTAGTGGCTTGAGTGATAGGTATACTTTCTATACTTTCTCGTCCAACAAAACATCAACCTCTATTGATTATATTTGCACTTCCTCTAGTTTAATACACCATTTTTCAGATGTAAGAGCTATATTTAGAGAGGAAAGTGACCACTTTCCTATCACGGCTCTGGTTTCACTCTCTTCAGAAGTTAGGCCTCATTTAAGAGAGGAAATTTACGCCTTAGTAAACGCCCGGGTTTATAACTACAAAAGGTTATATTGGCATAGACTTGATGTTGAATCTGTGACCACTTATCTGGGCTCAGACAAAGCCAGACAGCTAGCAAGGGAAATTTCCCAACCTAAGCCCGGAGACAACACCCCAATACCAGCTTACATAGAGCTAACTTCTACTCTTTTTTTTTAAAAAAAAATATTTTTTATTAACATAAACAGACGTAAAACACAAATACATACGAACGCATATACATTAACACAGTACTAGAACAAAAATGAAACAAGAAGTCTATTGACTAGCTCTTAAGAAACTCTCGCATCAGTGGTTAATTTCTATTTCCCTTATTTTTCCTTTATCTTAACCCTAACCCTAACTCTATATTTAGAGGGATTTGACTTGAGTCGAGGTTGGCATGCCTTTTTGTGGGAAGGTACAGACAAGCAACATGGGTACTTTCAGAGACATTTAATCAGAGGTTCACTATATAAAACGTGGCAAGGTATCAGAAGACAACACTATAGTAAAATCCCGCGATGGTGGTCGCCCATGGAAGCACTAATCTACCCAAATATTATAGAAATAGAAAAGAGGAGAAAATACCAAGAGCTGCTGAATAGTGAAGGAGACCTATATATGAGACAAGAATTGGAAAGACAGGGTATAATTATCGAGTGGTGGCCATATCTCCAAATAGAATCAAGATTTACGGCAGACCGGACACAATATGGATTCCAAAGCAAACCGAATGAATTGGATAAAATATTAAAAGGCAAGGATGAAAAAATGATATAAAAAATCTATGGATATTTAATAAAATATAAATTAGAGGAGGAAACGGTGAAAGAAAACATGATAAGTTGGGCAAGAAATATAGGTCACAATATAGAATTGGACAGATGGGATAAGCTATGGGCAGAAAATCTCAAGATGACAATGTCAATCCCATACAAAGAAAATCTATACAAGATATTCTATAGATGGCATCTCCCACCGGCACGTTTGGCTAAAATGTTTCCAAGTACATCACCAACGTGTTGGAAATGCAAGACACAAAAGGGGACATACTACCATCTCTGGTGGTTGTGCAGGAAGGCACAACACTACTGGCAGGAGATTAAGAGAATAATTGAAGAAATAAGGCAAAAAGTAGAAATGAAACCAGAATTTTTCCTATTTGGAATGACTACACCACAATACACTAAAGAGATAAAATATCTTACCATACACATTTTGACACCGGCACATATAGTGTATGCTCAAAATTGGAAATCCGAACTATTACTAACAGAAGAAAAAATAATTGCAAAAATAACCGAATGTGCGGAGATGGATAAACTCACTAAGGAGCTTCAAGAAAAAGAGGATACCAATTATTATTTAGTTTGGCAAAGATGGTACCTATGGCTAGAGGGAAGGATAGGGCCAACAACATAGGATATCAGGAGAAGTCAAATTAAGAAACATAGAACTAGTCACATGAGAAGAGTTGTATGATGGTATAAACAAATGGTTAACATGACTGTAGAAAGATATAGCTCAAAATGTATAAGGTATATCAAAGTGAAAGCAAATTAATCTGAGAGCTAACTTCTGCTCTTAAGAACTTAATGATCCAGAATGATAGCAAAGTAGATGGGATCTCTAGAAAGGGGTTTGATGACGATTGCCATAGGTTGAGGGCAAATCTAAGAGCCGCAGTTAGGAAAGTTAACTGGTCCAGACAGGATGGTGATTATTCAAATATGGTTCAACTCAGGAGAGCATACAAATCCCTCCTGAAAAACAAGAAAAGTAGCTATAACACCAGGATATGGAAAGAGGTAGAAATGGCAGCGAAATCCCAATTCCCTACGATCTTTTGGCATAAGATAGCAATGCCAAACAATGTTAGCAATGATAGCAATTAAAACAATGTTCCCCATTCATGGACACTGATATATCAGCAGTAAAATGGGAGAAACACTATCTTGCTTTATTTGATGGTAACAATACAACGAATGTCTTGCAACTGGATATTCTCCAGCAGGAATTAAGGAAATGTCCGGAATGGACACCAGTTACTTCTACTGAAGTTAAACATATAATCCAATCCTTAAAGGCCAGGAAGGCCCCCGGAAGGGACTTGCTGCCTCCTGAACTCTTAAGGTCCAACATTGATTTCTGGATACCGGTGCTGGTAGCACTGTTTACTTATATCGATAAAGTAAGGATAATCCCTGAAGGGTGGAGGTTAGCTATAGTTTTTCCAATTTTCAAGAAAGGTGACAGAGCCGCCCCATCTAACTATCGACCTATCAGCCTTCTCAATATAATTTCAAAAATGTATACGAAGCATCTGCTAAATAAAATAGAGGACTGGTGCTTGGATAAGGAAATTCTGGCAAATGAGCAGGCAGGTTTTAGATTGGGTAGGTCTCCCATTGACAATTGTTTTGTCCTTTCCCACTTTATCTTTATCTTTATTTGATTTATATACCGCCCTACTCCCGAAGGACTCAGGGTGGTGAACAGCCAAATGATAAAATATATAAATTAAAAACAGAATAAAACCAAATTAAACAATTTGGCCCAGATAGATTTAAAACACCCCAATCATTTAAAAACACATTAAAATTTTCATATTAAAAAAGGGAAAAGATTAGGTCAGGCCCGCCTGGTGGAATAAAAAGGTCTTGAGAGCACGGCGGAAGGTGCGCAGATCCAGGATCCTGCGTATCTCCGGGGGGAGCTCATTCCAGATAGTAGGTGCCCCCACAGAGAAGGCTCTCCCCCTAGGGGCCACCAGTCGACATTGTTTGGCCGACGGCATCCGGAGGAGCCCCTCTATGAGAGCATACCGGCCGGTGGGAGGCTATTGGTGGTAGTAGGCGGTCCCGTAGATAACCAGGTCCTAAGCCATGGAGCGCTCTAAAGGTGGTAACCAAAACCTTGAAGCGCACCCGGAAGACCACCGGGAGCCAGTGCAGCTCGCGCAGGAGAGGTGTTACATGGGAACGCCATGTCGCTCCCATTACCACCCGCGCGGCCGCACTCTGCGCCAGTTGGAGCCTCTGGGTGCTCCTCAAGGGGAGCCCCATGTAGAGATCATAGTCCAGGCGGGAAGTGACGAGGGCATGAGTGACCGTGCGTAAGGAGTCCCGATCCAGAAAGGGATGCAACTGGTGAATCAGGGAACCTGATGAAAAATCCTCCCGGTCACAGCCGTCAAATGCTCTTCTAAAGACAGCCGTGAATCCAGGAGGACGCCCAAGTTGCGAGCCCTCTCCGTGGGGGCCAATGATTCGCCCCCAATAGCCAGTGATGGCACCAACTGACTATATCGGGACATCAGAAACCACAGCCACTCGGTCTTGGATGGGTTGAGCCTGAGCCTATTCCTCCCCATCCAGATCCGCACGGCCTCCAGGCACTGGGACATCATTTCAAGGGCATCGTTGTGGTGGTCCGGGGTGGAGATGTCCAGCTGAGTGTCATCAGTGTACTGGTGGTACTTCACCCTGAAACCACAGATGATCTCGCCCAGCGGCTTTACATAAATGTTGAACAGGAGGGGCAAGAGAACCGACCCTTGCAGCACCCCACATATGAGGGGCCTCGGGGTCGACCTCTGTTCCCCTGCCAACACAGACTGCAACCGGTTGGAGAGAAAGGAGGAGAACCACCGCAACCCCTCAAGGCGTCGCAGTAGGATACCATGGTCAATGGTATCAAAAGCCGCTGAGAGATCTAATAGGACCAGGACAGAGGAGCAACCCCCGTCCTGAGCCCTCCAGAGATCATCTACCAACGCGACCAATGCCGTTTCCGTGCTGTACCCAGGCCTGAAACCCGACTAGAATGGATCCAGATACGTCGTTTCATCCAGGTGCTGGGGGAACTGTTGCGCAACCACACTCTCAACAACCTTTGCCACAAAGCAAAGGTTGGAGACCGGACGATAATTTGCCAACATTGCCAGGTCCAGGGAAGGCTTCTTGAGGAGAGGCCTCACCACCGCCTCTTTCAAGGCGGCGGGGAAGTCACCCTCACCCAATGAAGCATTTATAATCCCCTGGAGCCAGCCTTGTGTCACCTCCTGGGAAGCCAGCACTAACCAGGAGGGTTAGCACTAACCAACAAACGTGGTCACGTTCAGTCTGCCCAGAATCCTGTCCACATCCTCAGGAGTCACAGGATCAAACTCATCCCAGATAACATTCTCTTTTTGGTGGGGGGGGGGATTTTTTTTATTTTTAAACTAAACTTAAAACATAAAACAATTATCATCCATTACAATTATAGAAAGTGTATTGATCAGTTACAAATCTTTTGTGCTTAATCCTCTATCCAACATTTTCTTATTTAACAGTTTATTACATTATTATTCTCATTTACCAATTATTTAACAGTAAATTGTCCTCTATAGGGGAAAAAAAAACCCTTTATATGTTTTATTATCTTATCCATTTCATATTTCATATTTCATTTCCATTCTTTCTTGTCTAACCATTGATAAAATAAATCCCATATCAAATAATATTGTTTATCTTCTTGTTCCCTAATTTCAAATGTCAATTTACTCATTTCAGCACACTCCAAAATTTTCTTGATAACGTCGTCATCCGTGGGTATCTTCTCACCTTTCCAGTTTCTAGCAAATACAGTTCTAGCCGCCATTAAAACATTCACAATTAAATATCTCATTTCTCTATTGTATATTTCTGGTAAAATCCCCAATAAAAATATCTCTGGTTTAAAGTCAATATGTTTCTTTGTCATTTTTTCCAACCATTTGTGGATTTTAGTCCAATATCTTTTAGCTTCTGCACATGTCCACCACATATGGTAATATGAGCCCGGAGTCTGATGACACTTCCAACATTTCTCCGATTTATTCTTGTATATTCTGGCTATTCTCGCCGGGGGTAAATGCCACCTGTAAAACATCTTATACAGATTTTCCTTATATGCTGTTGACATTGTCATTTTATAATTCTGCAACCATAATTTTTCCCATTTCTCTAAGTCAATCCCATGACCCACATTTTCCCCCCATGCAATCATTGTTTCTTTAACTTGTTCTTCTGCCAATTTTACTTCTAATAAATGACTATACAATTTTTTAATTACATGGTCATCAGAACCTGTTAAGATTTTATCTAAGTTTGTCAAGTTACTATAAAAACCCTCCTTTTTAGAATTTCATCATATCTAGACTGTATTTGCATATATGAAAACCAATCCATTTCCAGCTCTTGTTCTTCTAGTTCTTGCTTTGACTTAAGTTCACCCCTTTCATTTAATAATTCACCATATCTAACAATTTGTTCCTTCCTAAATGTTATTGCGTGTGAGACTGCTTCAATAGGTGATAACCAGACTGGAATTTTTAAATAGTAACATTGTTTGATCTTCTCCCAGGTTAATAACAAAAGATTCTCATATCATATGTCTTCTGAAATAACCCTGTACTTTTGTACTTTTATACCACATAAAAGCGTGCCAACCCAACAATAAATCATGTCCTTCTAAAGTCAACAATCTAATATTCCTTAGCGTTATCCATTCTTTAATCCACATCAAGTTACAAGCTTGATAATATAATTCCCAATCCGGCAAACCAAAACCTCCTCTTGATCTAACATCTTGCATCAATTTTAGTTTTATCCTTGCCTTTTTGCTCTGCCATATATATTTTAACACCATTTTATTTAAATCTTCAAAATATTTTTCCCCAACTTAATTGGAATTGTCTGAAATAAGTATAAAAGTCTGGGCAGTATATTCATTTTAATAGTTGATATTCTCCCTATCAATGATAGCTGTAAATTCTCCCATTTTGTTAGATCTGTCGCTATCTGTTGTTTAAGCTTATCATAATTATTCTCCTTAAGAGTACCACATCTTCCTGTCAAATGTATTCCCAAATATTTAACCTTATTCGTGACTTGCATACTTGATACCTCCGCCAATTCTTCTTTCTGTTTTTTTAACATATTTTTTGTCAACATCTTTGTTTTGTCTTTATTTATTTTCAAACCAGACACTTTCCCAAAATCTCCTATTTTGTCTATCAATTTGTTTATAGATTGAAGTGGTTCTTCCAAGATAAACACCAGGTCATCAGCAAATGCTTGCAATTTATATTCTTGATTTTGAATTTTCATTCCTTTTATTCCTTTTTCTTCTCTGATATTTCTGTTTAGTACTTCTAATGTTAACACAAACAACAGTGGTGACAATGGACAACCTAGTCTCGTTCCTTTTTGTATTTCTTTTTTTTTTATTGCAAAAGTTTTACAATTACATTTTCACCCCTTCCCCCACCCCTCAACCCACCCCAAACTTCCCAACCTCCCTAACCCTCCCTAACCCTCCCCTCCCCCCGGACTTCCACACAATATACTCATATCAGGTAAAAAAAAAAACCCTTAGTATAAAACTTATATAGAACTTGAACCCCTCCCTCACCCTTATAATTTTTTTTTATCTACATTACATTGAAATATTTCTATCTTAATATATCATTTTCAAATAAAAGCTATTTGATACTTCCTAGTTTGATATTTGTTCTGAACATAATCTATCCACTTTTTCCATTCCCATTCATAAGTCTCTTGTGAACAGTCTTTTAAATATGTTGAAATCTTCGCCATCTCTGCAAAACTGGCCATCTTCAAAGTCCAATCCTCGATCGTGGGCAAAACTTCATTCTTCCAATATTTACCTATCTATAGTCTCGCAGCTGTTATCATATACAATATCAACTTTGTTTCACCCAAGGTAAAACCCTTAACTATACCCAATAAAAACAATTGTGGAGAAAATTGATTTTTTTTCTTCAAAACATTCTGCATGACCCACCAAATTTTTATCCAAAAAGCCTTAACTTTCCTACAAGTCCACCAAACATGATAATATGTAGCATCTAAACAATCACATCTCCAACATTTTGGCTGAACATTAAGGTACATACACGACAATTTTTTGGGGTCTAAATGCCATCTATAAAACATTTTATAAAAATTTTCCCTCAAATTCTGCGACTGTGTGAATTTAACATTCTGAACCCAAATTTTTTCCCATGTTTCCAACAGCACTGGTTCCTCAAAATTTTGTGCCCACTTAATCATACAATCTTTAACCAATTCAGTTTCTGAATCCCTTTCTAACAAAACATTATAAAGCCTTTTAATATGCATTGGACCTTTCTCTTTTATGTGTCTAACCAATTCTTCATCATGCAACATAATACCAGTTTTTTGGTCCTCTTTTCATCTCAATTGTAGTTGATTATATTGTAACCAAGTTAAGTTAATCCCTTCGTCCAACAGTGTCTGTAATGTCTTCAACTGCCATCTGCCCGCATCTGTAAAAAGAACCTCTTTGTATAAAAACCCCCCGAGTGACATTATATTTGTATTCCACATAATATGACCAAGATCAAGCCATAGCGGTATTTTATAATCCCATTTGAATCGGTGCTTCTTCCAAACTCTCATCAAAGAGTCTCTAAGTATATGGCTTTTAAATACTTTATCCACTTTGTTGTCATAAAATAAGTAAGCATGCCATCCAAATTCAAGATCAAAACTTTCTATATTCAGTATTCCAGTCTTTTTCCTTCCAAACCAATCACTTGCTAGAGTCAAAGCTGCTGCTTCATAATATAACTGTAGGTTTGGAAGTTTAAGGCCTCCCCTTTCTGGAACATCTTGCATAATTTTCAATTTCACTCTCGGTTTCTTCTCGTTCCAGACAAACTTATTCACTCCAATTTGCCACACTTTCAATTGTTTATCACTTTTAAGCACCGGAATCATTTGAAACGAAAAAAGAAATCTTGGCAAAATATTCATCTTAACTGCTGCTATTCTTCCAGGTAAAGACAGCTGCAGTTTTTTCCAAGTCTCCATATCTTTCTGCACCTCTCGCCACAACACCTCATAATTATTTTGAAACAATTTCATATTTGATTCTGCAACCTGAACTCCTAGATATTTTACCTTTGTACAATCTCAAAACCTGCCCTCCTTTCAAGCTCGTGTTTACGATCTTGTGTCATATTTTTAACTATCATCTTAGTTTTTTTCTGGTTCAGTCTAAAACCTGAAACTTTACCATAATCTTGTATAATGTCCTTCATTTGGATTATTGATTCCATTGGCTGTGTTAGGGTAACGACCAGATCATCTGCAAATGCCTTTATTCTGTAATCCTCTTGCCTTATCATTATACCTTTCAAGATATTAGAGTCCCGTATTGTATTTAGCAAGACTTCTAGTGTTAAAATAAATAGCAGTGGGGACAACGGACATCCCTGTCTTGTTCCTTTTTCAATTTTAAACTCTGTTGTCAAACTTCCATTAATAATAATCTGTGCCTTTTGCTCTTGGTAAATTGCTGAAACTGCCTGTATAAATTGATCCCCAAAGTCCATCTTTTTTAAAGTCTTTAGTAGAAAATTCCAGTCCACTCTATCAAAGGCCTTCTCTGCATCCAGGAAAACGAGCACTGCAGGGATCTGTTTATTCTTCTCAAGATATTCCAATAAATCTATTACTTGCCTTACATTGTCCTTCATATATCTACCCTCGATAAATCCCGCTTGATCATCATGAATCACCTTTTGGATTACTGGCATCAACCTGTTGGCTAGTACTTTTGCATAAATTTTATAATCCAGTATTCAGAAGAGATATTGGTCTATAATTCTCCGGTTTTTTAGGACCTGCTTGCTCTTTTGGTATCAAAGAAATATAAGCTGTTGTCCATGATGGGGGTATTTTACCCCCTTGTTGAATATTACAAAATAGATCTCTAAGTTGTTCCACCATTTCTGCTTGCAAAGTTTTATAATACACTGCAGTCAAACTATCCGTTCCAGGAGCTTTAGCTGTTTTTAATTGTTTAATTGCTGCTATTATCTCCTCCTCTGTTATAGGATAATTCATTCTTTCCTTTTGTTGGTCAGTAATTTTGGTAACTCTTTTGTTATCTAAGTATTTTTCTATAAGTCCATTCTGCACATCATCTTTAGCATATAGTTTAGTATAATAGTCCACAAAAGCTTCTTTAATTAATTTCTGTTGAAAGATTTCTTTCCCTCCAATATCAATACTATCAATAGTCCGTGTATTCTGCTTTTTCCTTAATGTGTAGGCCAACCATCTGCCTGGTTTATTGGCATTACAAAATGTATTATGCTTCGCATATTGTAAGTTTGTTGCAACTTGTTCCGCCATAAGCATTTGAAATTGGTCTTTCAAAAGTTTTATAACACCACGTATTCTTTCATCTGTTGGGTTTTTGATAAGTAGCTGTTCTTTGTTCTTTATTTCTACTTCCAATTCAGATCTTTTCTTTTGTTGAATCATTCTATGTTTAGAGTTCATATAAATGAGCACCCCTCTCATATAAGCTTTGCTCGCATCTCACACAATTTCAATTGGGGTACCTTTATTCAAATTTATTTCAAAAAATTCTTTCAAGTGCTTTTTAAGTTCTATTATATTTTTATCATATCTAAACAAATTTTCATTTATTCTCCAAGAACGTCGCTCAGTCTTGCCCATCTCAATTTCTATCCATACGGGGCTATGGTCGGTCAAGGTTCTTGGGAGAATCTTCGTTCTTTTTGTCTTAACAAGTAGATCATCTGACAACAAAATGAAATCAATCCTAGAGAAGGATCTATGTCCATCAGAAAAAAAAGTGTAATCCAATTCTTTTGGATTATGTATTCTCCAAATGTCTTTTAATTCCAAGTCTTCTTTCATATCAAAAAAGGTCTCTAATGTGGTAATCTAATCCTAGATTTCGCCAAACTCTTTTTATCTAATTTAGAATCAATTACTCCATTCCAATCTCCCATAATTAGAATAGATCTATAGTCCCATTGCAGTATTTTAGTATGTAACATTTTATAGAAATGGTCCTGTTATTGATTGGGAGCATAAATTCCAATCAGAAGAATTTGGCCATTTACTGTAAGCAATTCAATTGCTATAAACCTACCATCTTCATCTGCTTCTATAATTTTAGCTGTTAATCTTTTGTTTACATAAATAACCACACCGTTCTTTTTTTGCAAAGTTGAAGATATAAAATGTGTTCCTAATTTAGAATTTATCAAATATTTTTGATCTTGTGTTGTGATATGCGTTTCCTGTAAACAAATTATATCATCATTAAATTGTCTCAAGTATGCAAATAATTTCTTCCTTTTCTGTGCTGAATTCAACCCATTCACATTCCAAGATAAGCACTTAATTGTCATCTTTATCTTTCTGTAGCATCGAGCAGAATAACCGAATATCTTCCGGAATCTTCGGTCTCGCTCCCCCCATGGCTCCAGTCTCTTGTATAGCACTCTTAGCTCCCTTTTCTTGTCTTTCCTGTTGTTGCTTTTCTTTAAGTTGCTTAGATTTTGCACAAGTTATGCGCTGATCCTTAACTTCAACCATCCGAACCAGGTCCAAGATTGGAGAAGATTCCAACAAGGGCTCATCCAAGAAACCTCCTTCAGCACCCTGCGTTTCCTCTAGCTCCACCTGCTTAGACTGTTCTTGCGGTTCTTGTTGGAGTTGCTTCTTATCACTCTCCTTAATCTCCAGGACTGTAGATGAACGTGGAGATGGTGTTCTTTCTTTAAAAATAGTAGTGTAGAAATACTCCGCCTTCTCCACGGTATTCAAATGATGTATTTCTCCCTTGTATTTCAAAATTATGCCAGTTGGGGCATCCCACCGAAATGGTATCTCTTGTTTTTGCAATTCTTTTACAAGAAAGCCAAAATCTTTTCTGGCTTCCAACATTTTAGGTGGTGGTTCTTTGTAAACTCCTATTTGTGCGCCCCCCACTTGCACAGAAGTAAGAAAGGATTTTTGCAGGATATCATTTCTTATTGCTCTATCCGTAAAGTATTTGACCACATCTCTAGGCAGTTGTCTTTGTCTGGCCACCCAAGAATTCACTCTGTAGATTTTATCTATTTTGTAAAAAACCATGTCAGGATTAATTTTTAAAAGCACTGCCAGAGCCTCAGCACAAATCTGTCTCAAATCCTGTCTGTCACCCTCTTTAATTCCTCGAAGCCTTATGGCAAATTCCATTGACCTGAATTTCATCATAACAACTTTGTTTTCAACTCTTTGCATTTTCTCATCAACATCAGAAATTTTATAGTCATTATCTTTCATCTTAACATTGACTTCTGATTTAAGTTCATCCACTTTAGAATCAACTTTAATAATAAATTCTGCAAGGCCAGACGCCACATCTGATATTTTTTTAGTCACCTTGCCATAATCCTGTTTCACCATATCTTTAATTTCATTAATTTCCTGCATAATTTCCTGTTGAGATTTTTGAAGTTTATCATCTATTTCCTGTTGAGATTTTTGAAATTTATCATCCAAAGCTTTAGAAATAAATTCTTTTAAATTTTCAAAATCCAAATCTTTTTTCTGAGTCTGTATCTGTTGAGCAGGGGGAAGCTGCGTTTCATGTTTGTGTGTGGGGGATCCCGCCCCCCTGCTATCTTTCCTTCCTGCTTCTTTGAGGCCATCCTGCCACGTAAGCTAGATTTTCTGAAGAGGAAAGTCCCTTTTCCTTTTCCACCTCCACAGAGACTTCTAAAAAAGTCCCCCAGGTTTAATCAAATAAAAACTGGAATAAAGCAGAGTCAGATATTAAAAAAAGAGTTTTTCTTTTTTCCCTCTTCTCTTGTTTCTCTTTATTACAAGCGAAGCAACTTTGTAGCAACTTTGTAACTTTGTAGCAAAGCAAGACGACTTCACAAATCCACTCTCACTTGCTCATTAACTCTAGTGCTGGGCGCCATATTTTTTTCCCAAATCACTTTCACTCGCTCATATTTTCTCTTGAATTAAAAAGTCAACAAAGCACTAATACTTGCGATTTCCGAGTTGCAGGGTTCAAGTTAGTATTTCCGCTGCTTATTAAGGTTGGTTCCATTCACTTTAAACGTTTGCTGCAGCCGGCTTGTTCTGCTGAAGGCAGAATTGTCCCACGCCGCCCGGAGTCTCAGCAGGTTGGGAGGGAGCCGCGCCTGTTTCCTCCCCAGAAGCAATTCCCTGGGGGCTTACAGGGGCTCAACCTGTACCCTGCTATCTCTCCTCCTTCAATCCTCTGGATTTCGGAGTTTTCAAGCCGCTTCTCGATCACGAAGCGGCTCTACAGGCAGCGGGGCTGGCAGTCCTTAAAAAGGCACCATCGTCGCCGAAGGCTAGCAAACCGGAAGTGTTCCTTTTTGTATTTCAATAAATTCTGTCAGCTCTCCATTCATCATTATTTTTGCTGTTTGTTTATAATATATAGCTTCTATAGCTTGGACAAATTTCTCTCCAAAGCCCATCTGTTTCAATTGTAGTATCATAAATCGCCAGTTCACATTGTCAAAGGCTTTCTGTGCATCTAAAAACATCAAAGCCATTTGCTTTTCTGGGTGCGCATCATAATATTCCAATGTATGCAAAATTATCCTCAAATTGTCTCTAATCTGCCTTTTTGGCAGAAATCCATTTTGATCCGGGTGTATAAAATTATTTAAATATCTTTTAAGTCTTTCTGCTAGTATTGTAGCGAAGATTTTATAGTCTGAGTTTAGCAAGGATATTGGCCTATAGTTTTTGACTTGTAGGTCGGTATCTTATTTTGGAAAAAGTGTAATATATGCTTCTAACCATGAGTTGGGTATTTCCTTCTGTAGCATTACTTCATTCATAATTTCTAGTAATGGGAGACTCAGTGATTCCTGCAAAGTCTTACAATATAATCCATCTGGACCTGGTGCTTTCCCACTTCTTTGTTTTTTAATTGCTTCTGTCAACTCCATCATTGTTATATTCCCTTCTAACATCATCTCAACATCTTTTGGAATCTGAGGTAAATTCGCCCTATGTAAATATTGTTTAATATTTTCTTCGTCTATCTTTTCTTTTTCATATAGCTTTTTATAATAGTCTTGTACAATGTTCTTCTTCTCCTCAATGTTCTTCTTCTCCTCATTTCCAAATCTAATTTGTCCTTGATCATCTATTAACTGTGTTATTTTCCTTGAGTTCCTTTCTTTTTTCAATTTATATGCTAGCCGTCTGCCTGGTTTATTAGCATCTTCAAAATGTTTCTGTTTAGCGTTCCTGATTTTTTGTGCTAGCTCTTCTTTCTCTAATAATCCCATTTTATGTTTAATCGTGTCCATTTTCATTTTAATGTCTTTTTTTTGTGGAAACTTCTGCAGTTCTTTTTCCAATGTCTTATAATCATCCTCTAGAATTTTATATGCTTGCCTTTTCTTAATATTTCTTTTCCCATCGGTTCTGCAGTGATGTATCCTCTTTTCTATTTTCTTTGGGAAAAAAAAGCTAATTCTTTCTCCATGTTCTGTAGGAAATCCTTTTCTTTTAATATTGTAGTGTTTAAAGTCCATCTAGACCTTCTCCTTTGTCCTTTCCAGCTCATCATCATTGGATTATGATCTGCCCAAGTATTAGCCTCTATGGCTATTTCTTCTATGTTCGAGGTCAAGTCCATTGTCAACCATATCATATCTATTCTGGACCATGATAAATGTCTATTGGAATAAAAAGTATATTGTCTATTTTTTGCATTTCTTTCTCTCCATATATCTTTTAAATTTATTTCCTCTATCATCTTAAAAAAAGATTTCGGCAAAGATTTCCTACTTTGTTTTGTTGTCTTTTGTGTATTATAGTCCATTTTCTCATCTACTATTCCATTGAAGTCTCCCATCATACAGATGTTGTCATAGTCCAGCTCTATTAATTTCAAATGTAATTTTCTGTAAAAGTTTTCTTGATCGTCACGAGCATATATCGCTGTTAGCAATATTTTCCTGTTGTTGTCTGTCATTTCCACCATCAAAATACGTCCTTCTCCATCTTCATAAATTTTTTCCACTAATATTGTATCTTTGATATACAAAACCACTCCTCTTTTCTTACATTGTGGCAGCGAAATAAATAATTTCCCTAGTTTAGGCTGTACCAAAAGTTATTCATGCTGCTTTTTAATATGCACTTCTTGTAAACAGATTATATCCATTTTCAATTTCTCCAATTTGTGAAATATTTTTCTTCTTTTAGTTGCTATATTAAGTCCATTTATATTTATTGTAATTAACTTTTTCTCCTCCATGTTTATACTTTGTGTGTTGGTTTTGTTGATCTATTAGGTCTCAATTCACATTGTTCTCTGTATTCTATAGCACCTCCTACTGCGCCTTCTAATGCGCTCCCCTCCTTTCCCATCATCAGGAGATCCTCTTCTTGTAGTTGGAGCAGTGTCTCTTCCCTTCTTGGCTCAGCATCTTTTTCTCTTATATATTCCACAAGGAATACTTTAGCTTTGTCAATTGAATCTATTTTAAATCTTTGTGTTTGCCATGTAAACACCAATCCTTCTGGTATCAGCCATCTGTAGTTCACTCCTTTCTGGAGCAGTATTTTTGTCAAAAATAGATACTCTCTTCTCAGCTCTCTTACTCTTCTCGGTATTTGCTTCAGCCCTGTAATTTCCTCGCCCTTGTATTGCAACGCCGTCTCTTTTGCTATCTGCAATATTTGTGTTTTAATTGATTTTTTGGTAAATCTTATGTGGACTTCTCTTGGTAGTTTATTTCTCATTGCATATCTAGTATATACTCGGTATATTTCGTCAACACCGTCAAACATTTTTTCTTTAGAAATTTCTAGAACTCCTGCAAGAATTTCTATCATTTTTTCCGCCAAATTTTCTCCTTTTTCTTCCTCCACATTTTGGAATCTTAAGTAAAATTCTGATTTATCCATCTCCCTTCCTAAGCCGCTTCTATCACGTTCAACTTCTTCTAATCTATTATCCATATCTCTTATTTTTTTATCTCTTTGTTCCTCTTTTTCTTCAATTTTTTCAAGTCTGTCTTCATATTTCTTCATCATCTGTTGTATATTCTCCACTTTTTCATCTGTTTTCTCTATTTTGGATTTTATATCTTGTATTCCTTGCAAAATCATCTGCATTGTCACATCCTTTTCTTTCTCACGTTCTTTCTCTTTTTCCTGCTGAATCATTGTCTGTATTGATCGTTGTCCTCCCGCTGGTGATGAAGAGGGGGTTGATCCAGCAGAACTAATAACTGCTGCTTTTTTGCTCATTTCTATAAGTAATCCAACTCGACACAGTAAGATAATATATCTTCAGGTTCTTCTCAACCCTAATCCGTTTTGTAGATGGCAGGAGATTACAAAAGAAAAAAGATAAAGAGAAAAAACAGAAAAGAGACCGAAAAAAGGAAAAAGAAGCAAAGCAAAGAAAAAAAATAAACCCCCCCCAAAAAAAACAACACTCTTCAAGCTCTTGTGTGCCCTAATCCAATCATCTGAGGATAACCAAAAACAAATTCAGGTAAGAATCTCCAATCAGCAAGTAAAAAAAGAAAAAAGAAAGAAAAGGGCCAAAAGAGAAAAAGGAAAAGTTTCTTCAGACTCTTGTATGTCTTAATCCAATTGTGTAAAGTAGCCAAAAACAAATTCAAATAACAGTCTCCAATCAGTAAATTAAAAAGATTAAAAAAAAATTCTTCAGGCTCTTATGTGCCTTAATCCAATTAAGTAAACACTTATTGTGAAGGAATAAAAGAATAAAAGAAAAAGAAAAAAGGGAGGAAAAAAATATATGTATATATCTGCTCCAATATTTTAAAAATGAAAATATTAGTGAAGTGGAAAGGTAGAACTAGAAAGGGAAAGAATTTCCATCTAATTTAAAAGTCCACAACTGTGTAACATTCAGAATCTCTTTCTTGTACACACTTAATCTAACAGCTCTCTTTCCCAGAGCCGCTGTTATTTTCTTCTTTCCAGTTTTAATCGCCTTTCAACAAGACACCTGTATAAACAGATTTGTAGACACTCTTTGATGTCCTTTTTAAATTTTACCAGATAACATTCTCAAGACCTGCCACAGTCCCTCCCCCTGAGACTACCCAGTCAGAGTCCAGATCTTCCCGAATCTGAGTGATTTTGTCATACAGATACTGAACAAAATCCTTGGCTCTACCCTCCAAGGGGTCCTCCCGCGCTTCCTGGTGGAGCAGGAGTGGGTCACCCTAAACAGGGCGGCCGGGCGGTTATCTGATGACGTAATAAGAGCAGCAAAATAACTACATTTTGCTGCTTTTATCGCCACTAGGTAATTCCTAATATGAGATCTAACCAGTGTCCGGTCCGATTCAGAAAGACTGGCCCTCCAACTACTCTCTAGGCATCTTTTCCGGTGCTTCAACTCCCTCAGCTCCTCAGTAAACCAAGGAGCCAAATGAGATCGGCGCCGGGTCAGAGGCCGCAAAGGCACGACCCAATCCAGAGCTCCAGCGGCTGCCCTATCCCAGGCGGCCACTAGGTCTCCAGTCAAGGTGTGTGCCAGAGCCTCAGGAGTGCCCAAGGAGTGCCCAAGCTCCATCTGGAACCTGTCAGGTTCCATCAGCGCCTGGGGCGGAACCATCTTACCGGCTCCGGCTCCCTGCGGCAGGGTGCAGCAGTTCGAAGGTCGAGACGAAGGAGAGAGTGATCTGATAATGACAAGGGCTTGGTAACTATATCCCCTATCTCAAGATCACTCAACCACTGTCCAGAGACAAAAACCAGATCGAGCGTGTTTCCCCCCGTGTGGGTAGGGCCATGAATTAACTGGGTCAGGTCCATAGCTGTCATGGAAGCCATGAACTCCCGAGCCACCTCAGACGTCTCACCCATGGATGGCAGGTTGAAATCCCCCATGACCATGACTTATGTCTAGGGGTGTCAACCGCCACCGCGGCAATGATGTTGAGTAGCTCAGGCAGGGCTGCTGCCACGTGGCAGGGAGCCAGGTACGTGATCAGCAAACCCATCTGAACCCTGTGACCCCATTTCACAAGGAGGGATTCACAGCCGGCCGTCTGAGGAACAGTGGCCTCCCTCGGTCTCAGACCTTCTTTAATGATAACTGCTACCCCCCCGCCCCGCCCCTGTGACCTCGGCTGATGGAATACGTGGAAACCTGGTGGGCACATTTCAACGAGGGGAAACCGCCCCTTCCTGGCCCAACCAGGTCTCCGTAATACCTGCCAGGTCCGCTCCCCCCTCCTGAACAAGATCACAAATGAGGGGGGCTTTATTTACTACGGACCTGGCATTGCATAGCATCAGCTGAAAGCCCCGGCCCTGAGGGTCTGTGCAACCTGGGGAACAAGTGGAGCCTTGGGGGCTGGAGCACGCCACCGCTCGTAGACAGTGAGTGCGCACTCCCATAACATGATATGGCCCCCTGCTCCCGCAGTATCTGCCCCTCCCATCCACTTAATTAATATAATAAACCCAGGAGAAAAAGCTGTATACTGCCTTTATTGACCTTACTGCTGCTTTTCATTCTATTGATAGGAACCATCTGTGGAGGAAACTACAAGTCATGGGGATGGATCCCAGACTTATTTTGTTGATCAGGACTCTCTATACTAATACGGCAATTAGAGTCAGATATGCAGCAAATGGGGCCTCAACAAACAGCATACCGACAACTAGAGGAGTGAGGCAGGGCTGCCTGCTGGGCCCTACTCTTTTTAACCTTTATATAAATGGAAGCAGCTGGAAGATTTTCTGATGCATAACCCCCCAAATAGGCTCAATATTTATTAATGTATTAATGTACACCGATGACTTAGTGCTGTTTTCTAGAACCCAAATAGGGATGAGGAGACTTCTCGCCAAGCTCTCACGTTATTGTACTACAAACCACTTGACTATAAATGTAGCTAAATCAAAAGTTTTAGTCTTTGGCAATAAGAATAAAAAGCATAATTGGCATATTAATGACACAAAGATTGAGCAAGTTACCCAATATACCTATCTTGGAATTGTTTTTTCCAGTGCAGGTGGTTGGACTCCGCACCATCAATACCTTTCTCAAAAGGTCAGAGCTGGGGCAAGCCTTGTATCCAAATTAAGTAAACGTATTCAACCAACCTCGATTTTACCAATTTGTAAAGTCTTTCAGGCTAAACTTGTTCCGATTATGCTCTACGGTGCCGAAATCTGGGGTCTTACAGAGGCCCCCATATTGGAGAGAACTCAAAATAATTTGTTAAGGAGGATGCTGGGGGTAAACAATTCCACTTTGGCAGCAGCCGTCAGAGCTTAATTGGGACATTTTTCACTGCACACCTACACAATTACTAGGGCGGTAGCCTACTAGCTAAAAATGACTCAGATGGAAGCCAGCAGACTTCCCAAAATCTGCCTAGAGGAACAGCAGATTTCAAATCTTCAAAGGTATTCCTGGCTAACTCGGCTGTCAGAAATATTGAATTGATATGGTGTAGGGTTCCCGTTGTGTGACACACTGAAGCAAGTTAAACAACGGATTAAAGATATACATGGGCAAATGGACATGGCAAATCTTTCAACTAATCACTCCCTTAAGCTTCTGACAGCAGTTAAAACAACTTTTACCCTGGAAAAATATTTACATCTAGAAATGCCATCAGTGGAGAGAGAGCTATTTGTCAAGTTTAGATTTGAACTTTTAGATACCAACGTTAAATTTGGCCATTACCGGAAAATCCCGTATGACGAAAGAACATGTATATGTGGGGCAAACGTCGTGGAGGATACGGCGCATATAATATTTGAATGTAGGTTGTATGAGGAAGTAAGAAAACAATATCTGTCCCCAATTATAAATAAATTTACCCACTGGAATGTAAGGCATAAATTATCATTTCTATTGAAGGCAGACTCTCCTCCTCTGGTAAGGGCTATCACTCGCTATCTTAAAAGGATGACAGCAATACGAGCCAGTTATATCGAAAAGAATTTCATTGATTGTAAGAAAGATGAGCTGAGTTAGAGAGGAGCTATCTTATATGGGTTATCTAGTTTTGGAAATTTAGTTATTGAACTTCGATATTGTTAAATTTTAATGTCATATCATATATTTTTAGACTGTTATTTCTGTAACTGTTTTATCTTTTTCTTCTTTTTTTTTTTGAAAAGGCCTTCGGGCTATTCAATAAAAGAACCAGTGCCAGTGCCTTAGCAAAATGTTCACCTTGGCAATCCTCTGTGTCCTTATATACATATCTCCAGTAGCAACCTAAATACAGTGCTAAATGAATCAGCGAGCATAAAGAAAAAAGAGAATTATGTCCTAATTAATATTTGTTACGCAGACCTTTAGATGGCTCTTCAGTCTGCTCCCTGGTTCTTTTCCTCCAACTGACAGAGGAGAGACAGACTAACTGTCTCTCCTCTGGCAAAGGCTAAGACAGCTAGAGCATTATAAAGGACCCAACCGACGCATGCGCTCTCCACATGCAAGCCAGCAGGTGGATATTAGATGGCAGCAGGCCCTCAGGAGGCCGGTGCATGTGCTGTACATGTCACATATTTGACAGCCCAGCACTCTGGCACACAGCTCATTATGTGTCCCAGCTCAGGACTTCCGGTTGATGCCACGGTGAGAACGACTTGGAAATTAGTGGGCTCTGCTGAGCCCAGCGAAATCCAGCTGGCAACCGCTGTCGGTAGACCCTACAGGGTCCAAGCTACCTTGTAGGGGCTACCCCACAAGCTGGGGCAACCTGGATCATAAGTTTTGTGCTGGGGCGGTTCGTGGATAGAGCATTGAAACTGGGTGAGATAACTTCCAACTTTTACTCTAAAGACAACTGAAGTATAAGAATTTTAAAAGATAATTCCTTAGTGTAAAGAAAGCAGCAATTAGATACATGGAGAAGATTAAAGACTGAAAATCATGAGGTGAAAGAAATGCCCAAGGGAAGCTTTAAAACACAGAAAGCCTGGAAAGAAGCCTAAACAATTTGAAAGGTGATTTTTTATTTGTATTTCTAAGCCCCTGGACTTATTGGAAAATGAGCTGTTTTTGACAGATGGTTTAATGTTGGATTTGGGAGCAGAAGAGCCAAAAATCCCCCCCCCTTCCTGGGAAGTATGATGGGAATCCTAAAACCTTGGGATTTTTCCTGACCCAAGTGTGGAACCACATGCAGGATTGGGGGGAGGACTACGTATCAGATGCTGCCAGAGTGAGAAGTGTCACGAACGCCTTAGAGGGAGTAGCCGCTGAGTGGATGGTGGTTCTCCACAATAACAACTCCCTCTTGCTGAGAAATTACAACCAGTTCATGGGGGCCCTTAGGAGGCGTTTTGAAGACCATTTAGCTGAACGAAAGGCGAGACTCAGAATGAAGAGCATTCAGCAGGGCCGGAGACCGGTGGCAGAGTATATCCAAGAGTTTCGTGAACTGGCACCCTATATGACAGGCTGGTCAGAAATGGCTCTTTTGGAGAGTTTCAAAGATGGGCCGGGCCGAAGAAAGGCGACAAAATACCCGCCAAAACCCGCGGCACCGCCCTGAAAGGAGAAGTCGTTGAATTCGCTCCCCAAAACCAGGGGGAGTTGGGAACTCCGACCAACGATGATGACAGCGAGGCCAACTCCGACTCCGACACCGACGATCGGGTGAGTCACACGGAAGAACCCTTGCTCATCCCCGTAGAAGTAAGGGTGCCATCCACAGGGGCCCACGCGCAAATGTTAGCCCTATTGGACTCGGGGTGCACTAGGTGCATAATTAGCCCCAAGGTAGTGGAGGAAATGGGACTGAGACTAAAAACTTTAAAAAGACCCATTGCATTCTGTCAATTAGTCAGGTCGATTGCAGGAGGGGGCCCAGTTAGCTTTATGACCGAACCCCTTGAATTGCAGTTGGGGAATCATGTAGAGAATCTCAGATTTATTGTGGCCCCTCATTCTAGGACTGCCCTGGCTTTGAAAATGGAACCCACGAGTAAATTGGAAGACGGGGGTCCTGCGCATCTGCACGGCAGAACTGACTCCGGGGAAGGAAGGCCGCCCCCCCACCGAGGGACGACATAAAACCAGAAAGGGCGGCAGTAGCCATTGACTGTATTGAGGGAGAAGAGAAGATTCCAAAGGAATATTGGGATCTCAAGGAAGTCTTTAGCGAAAAGGCATCGGATGCTCTGCCTCCCCACAGGGCCACCGACTGCACCATTGAAATACTCCCTGGGGTGAAGCTTCCCAAACCAAGAATTTACCCCATGACACCTCGAGAATTGGGGGAATTGCGAAATTTTATTGACAAAAACCTAGAACGGGGATTCATCGAACGAGCCAAACCCAAGGTGGCGGCGCCAGTAATGTTCCATGAAAAGAAAGATGGATCCTTTCGTTTGGTGGTCAATTATAGAAATATCAACGCGATTTGTGTAGAAAATGTCTACCCCCTCCCACTCATGAAGGACATGTTAGCCCATTTAGGGAAGGGGAAAATTTTCACCAAACTTGATTTAAGAGAGGCATACTACCGAGTGAGAATAAAAGAGGGGGATGAATGGAAGACAGCATTTAATTGCCCACTGGGATGCTTCCAGTTTAGAGTGCTCCCTTTTGGACTACAGGGAGCCCCTGTTGTATTCATGCAGTTGATCAACGAAGTATTGCATGAGCACCTGTATAAGGGGGTGTTGGTCTATTTGGATGACATTCTGATCTATTCTGACAACATGGCCGACCATGTAAAGTTGGTGCGGACGGTCTTGAAGAAACTCAGAGCGGCTGAACTCTATGCCAAACTTTCTAAATGTGAATTCCACCAAGACAAAATCGACTATCTTGGATATCGCGTATCGCATGAGGGAATAGAGATGGACCTTGAAAAGGTCCGGGCAGTGTTGGAATGGGCCGCACCATGCACCCGTAAACAGTTACAGAGCTTCTTGGGGTTTGCTAACTTTTATAGACAATTTATCCCCTCTTTTGCAAAAATCGCACTACCAATTACAGACTTGCTAAAAACGAAAGGGGAAGTAAAGGCCAAACCCTCGAAACCACTAGAATGGACTATGGACTGTCAAGCCGCTTTCGAAAAATTGAAACAGCTGTTTGCGGCTGAACCAGTGCTCAAACACCCAGACATGGAACAACCTTTTGTAGTACAAGCTGACGCCAGTGACATAGCTGTAGGAGCAATACTCTTGCAAAAGAATGAAAATGGGATATTACAACCCTGTGCTTACACGTCCCGTAAACTATCAGAAACGGAAAGGAGATGGGCCATATGGGAGAAGGAGGCTTTTGCAGTTAGATGGGCGCTATTAACATGGAGACAATATTTTTAGAAGGAGCGAAACACCCTTTCAAAGTTTGGACTGATCACAAGAATTTAGAGGCATTAAAAACACCACGCAAACTATC
The DNA here is from genome assembly GCA_022577455.1 of Arizona elegans. NCBI lineage: Eukaryota > Metazoa > Chordata > Lepidosauria > Squamata > Colubridae > Arizona > Arizona elegans. Next base: position 23,563,093 of record JAKOOJ010000014.1, read on the forward strand.
ACCAAAACAGGCTCATTGGGCCCAACATTTCAATTGTTTCAATTTCACCCTACGTTACCTTCCTGGTGGAAAGAACTTCATGGCGGATGCACTTTCCAGATTGCCTCAGTACAACAGCATCAAGAACCTATGATCCCCTCGACACAATTGGCAACACCTGTTACTACCAGAGCACAGGAAAAAACCGAACCAGAACTCTCGGGGGATTTACTCGAAAAATTGTGAAAAGTGCTAGAAACTGACGAGTGGTTTAAGAACCACTCTAATAAATGCACACTTTGTGACGGACTAGCTTGGGTTGGATCGAAATTGTATGTTCCGACCACATTAAGAACAACCGTATTGAAATATGCCCATGATGCCAAGGCCGCAGGACACTTTGCATTTGTCAAAACTCTACATCTTGTCAAGAGGCAATTTTGGTGACTTCCGGTTTCCTCGTCTTCGGCGGCGACGGTGCCTTCTTTTAGCACCGCCACCCCCGCCGCTTGTAGAGCCGCTTCCCGATCGCGAAGCGGCTTGAAATCTTCAAAATCCCTAGGATTTATGAAGAAGAGGCAGCAGGGTACAGGTAGAGCCCCTGCAACCCCCCCCAGGGAATTGTTTCTGGGGAGGAAACAGGCGCGGCTCCCTTACAACCTGTTGAGACTCCGGGCGGCGTGGGACGTCTTCTGCTTTCGCAGAACAAGCCGACTTCAGGAAACCTTCAAAGAGCGAGGAAATAAGCCAAATAAATACTTGAAATCCACCTGAACCCTGAAACTCTGAACTGCAAGTATTAGCCCTTTGCTGATTTTTTATGCTGAAGTGAAAGTTTCGGAATGAGTGAAAGTGACTGAAAAAATATGGCGCTCAGCAAATGAATCAGTGGGTGTGGATTGGTGAAGTTATCTTGTCTTGCTACAAAGTTAAAAAGTTGCTACAAAGTTGCTCCGGCTGTAACAGAAATAAGAGGAAAATCTCTCCCTTTTACTTGTTTTTGCTGCATTATAATTTTGCCTTGAGTAAATCTGGGGGACTTTTTTAGAAGGTATTGTGGAGGTGGTAGAAGAGGCGGAACCTCCGAAGACTTCCGGTTTGCTGCTGGCCGCCGCCAGACGTTCCTCTGGGATCGTCAGCTCCCTCTGCCTGTATAGAGCCGCCGTTACAGCGGATGGCGGCTCGAAAAAACTCCGTTTCCAAGAGGAAACGGAGAGAGAGCTAGCAGGGGTGGGTAGAACTCCCCGCAGAGTCCCAAAAGTTTTTTTTTTAACTTTTGGGACGGAGCGGATGAGAAGCCCCATATCCCCTGCCGCTGCTCCGGGCTTTGGGAGACCTCTGCCTATGCAGAGCCAGGCGTCAAGAGCAAGCCTGTGAATCTAAAAGAATAATTAAAGAAATGAAGAACTGGACCCTTAATACTGAACCGCAAGTATCTCACCCTTTCAAAAACTATTTAAAAGAAAAGAGCAGAGGAAAAGAGGGAAAAAGAGCCTTCTAAAATGGCGTCTGCTGTGGCTGGAGAAGGGCTAAAAGGGAAAGTCCTTCCGTTTTTCATTATTACAATGTAGCGGAATAAATATCATTGGCTACATTTCTAGAGAAACCTCGCTCCTGTGCTGCTCAGAAGTTTTTTTTAATGAGGGAAAGTCTTTTTGTTTTCTATTTCTTCTCTTATTTTTGCTAAATCTTGTCTGTGTGGGAAATGGCATCAGGACTTATACAGCTGGACAAACAGGGGGGGGGGAATTTCCCCCCTTAAGAAATTGCGCCAACAAATTTCAACTCTCCAGCGTCAGAAACCCGATTTTAATATATTAGAATTTATCCTTGAAGAGATTGTAAGAAGGGATGAGATTGTGAATCAGCAACTTGAAAAATTTAAGCAGGAAATTAAAGAAATTGGTGAATTGGTGAAATCAGAGTCTGACTTCTTGAATAAAAAGATTTCAAAAGTTGCTAATGGTTTATCAGGCTTTCTGATTCGGATGGAGGCAAAGACTGAATTATTAGAGACTAAAATGAAGGAAGTCGAGGAGAATTTGGATGACATGACTCAAAAAATTAAAAAGGATTTGATAAACATTCAGGATAATAGCTTGGAAGACAAATCTAAAATGGAGACTGACCAAAAGATTGGTAATGAGGAAAATGTACAACAGAGGATTGAAAGAGAAGTTTTAATGATTCAATATAATTTTACAGAATATGCAATTAGATTGAGAGGTCTGCAGGAAAATAATAGAGATGATTTAAGGAAAGTATCTTCTGAAATTCTGGCTGGGATCTTAAAGGTTCAACCTGATGAAGTGTATTGCAGGATTGATAGAATTTATAGAATAAACTCCTGGTGGGCAAAGCAAAGGCAACTGCCTAGAGATGTGGTGATCTATTTTACAGATAAAGAAATTAGGAATAATATTGTGCAGAACTCTTTTAATTCCAATTTGCAATTTCATGGAAGAAAGATTTGGATTTTCAAGGAGCTCCCGCCCAAGATGTTAATGGAGAGGAAGAAATTTGGCTTTTTAGTGACTGAATTAAAAAAAAGAAATATCCTATTCAGGTGGGACATCCCAGTTGGTTTAATATTGAGATATCAAGGCGTAAGATATCAATTGCACACTGTTGAAAAAGCGGAAGATTTTTATCAAAAAATTCTAAAAATGAATTTAACACCTTTAGGCATAATACAGGATAAGCAAAAGGAGTTGGAAATAAAAGGAAAACATCAAATTACAGAGGCTGTGATGGATAAATTGTCTTTGGACTCCTTGGAGATCCCAGCTGGACTGTTTATAAATAAGAGAGCAGTGTCATCCGAACCCAAGGTGATGAATCATCAAGTCACAGACAAGTGCGCAAATCAATCAGTTGATATACAAGTGATGGAGAAGAAAGATGAGATGATAAAATTAACCCAACAAGAACAATCCACAAAGCAGAATGAAAATCAACCAGCAGATATACAATTGGTAAGCAAGAAAAGAGGATGGAAATTCAACCCGAAAAAGAAAAAGAAAAGAAACAGATCTTATAGAAACAGCAATTTCCAAACTAAGCAACAGTGAAGCCAGGTGCTTTAAAAAATGAATGAATATTAGAAAAGACAGTGGTGGCGAACAATTGTCTGATACTATCCTGAGGATTGTGGCAGATCTCTGCAAGGCCATGATTTTGGGAAGTGGAAAGAGCCTCACTTTGTTGGATTTGAATCATCTAATTTTTTCTTATTTACCTTTTTTTTCTCTTGGAAATATATTATAACTACTTTGAGTTATAAGGCAGGAGAGTTTTGCCGGGGCATGCAGAAGATCTGGATGTTACTCAGTAGGATGACGGGAATTAACAATCCTGATGAATACCACAACTATAACCATATGGATATATTCATAATTATAATGTCACTCGGGTGGTTGTTTTTACTTTTATACAGGTGTGAGGATATCTACTACTGATGGGGGCAGAAGATGACTGAAGATTTTGAACAAACTGTTGCACCAGCATGTTATTTTACCCTATTATGGGTGATGGATTTAACAATCTAGTGGAAAGACATCAAAGAAGATATTATATGGATCATAAACTTAAAGTTATTGTCTTTTCTCTTTTTACATAATGAAATGCATATATAGATATGTGTATATCTTAGTAAAGTGGGCAGTTGATTATATTTAGAATCGTATTGCATGATTTTGTAGGAATTGAAGGGCTGAAATAGGTTAGTTTACTGATTGTTATAAAATGGGATGCATATATAGATATGTGTATATTCTAGTAAAGTGGGTAGTGGATTATATTTAGAATTGTATTGTCTGATTTCAAGTCATATATTTAGAGGAGTGGAGGAAGTGGACAGAATTGAATAAATTTGGTTGCAGGGAGAAGGCCGATTTAAAATGTTATATTAATATATATAAAAGATTAAAGGTTAATTTGTAATAATACTCAATAAGTTTAGGGGAGGAGAAAAAGGGCAGATTACCGTAAAAATGGGAGTTATAAGATTAACAAGTTAAGGGTCAGTATTCCGAGAAGGGATTAAGGGAAAGGGAAGATATTATGTATGTAACTAGTTATGAAATAGCCTATTGTTGTGAAGAAGTCACAGGGGGGGGTTGGGTGGAAAGGGTGGGTTAGGGAAGAGGGGGGGGGGGAAAAGGGGGAAAAACTTGTATTTGAAAACTTTTTCAATAAAAAAAAAAAAAAAAGGGGCGGAACCTCCCTTTTTAGAAAAGCCAGCTTACGTGGCAGGATGGCTTCAAAGAAGCAGGAAGGCAAAACAGGGGGGGGATCCCCCCCACGTAAACAGGACACGCAGTCACAAGCCCAAAAAAAAGATTTGGACATGGGAGATTTAAAAGAATTCATCTCAAATATTTTGGATGAGAAATTTCAAGACATGGATGATAAAATAAATAAAATAGATGAAAAAATCCAAAAGTCACAACAGGAAATTATGCAGGAAATGCAGCAGAACCAAAAGATGGTGACCAAAAAAATAACGGATGTGGCGTCTGGCCTGGCAGGATTTATTATGAAAGTTGAGTCAAAAGTGGATGAATTTAAATCAGAAGTTAATGCTAAGATGAAAAATAATGATCATAAATTTTTTGATGTTGATGACAAGATGCAGAGAGTTGAGAATGACATTGTTATGATGCAATTCCGGGCAATGGAATTTGCTATACGGCTTCGAGGAATTAGAGAAGAGGAGAGACAAGATTTGAGACAGATCTGTGCTGAAGCCCTAGCTGTGATTTTAAAAACTGATCCTGAGATGGTCTTTTGCAAAATAGATAAAATCTACAGAGTTAACTCGTGGGTGGCCAGACAAAGACAATTGCCTAGAGATGTGGTCATATATTTTACAGACAGAGCAATAAGAAATGATATCCTGCAAAAATCCTTTCTCACTTCTGTGCAAGTGAGCGGATCCAAGGTTACAGTTTACAAGGAGCTCCCACCTAAGATGTTGAAATCCAGAAAAGATTATGGTTTTCTTGTTAAAGAACTGCAGAATAATCAAATCCCATTTCGTTGGGACGCTCCAACTGGCATAATTTTGAGATATAAGGGAGAGAAACACCGTTTGAATACTGTGGAGAAGGCGGAGCAATTTTATACTGATATCTTTAAAGAAAGAACACCATCCCCACGCACATCTACAGTTTTGGAGATTAAAGAGAGTGATAAGAAGCAACTTCAAGAATTGCAACAACAATCTAAGCAGGAATCAGAGGAGTTGAAGGGTGCTGAAGGAGGTTTTCTGGATGAGCCCTTGCTGGAACCTTCTCCAATCTTGGAGCTGGCTTGGGTGGCTGAAGTCAAGGACCAGCGTATAACCCGAGCAAAAGCCAAGGAACTTAAACAAAAGTTACAGCAGGAAAGACAAGATCAAAAGGCTGGGGCTGTGGGGAATGCAGGACAGAAGATTTCGGATGAAATCCTAAGGTTCTGCGCTTTGCTCCAGAAAGAGAATGATGATGATTAAATGTTTATCTTGGAATGTGAATGGGTTGAATGTAATACAAAAAAGGAAGAAAGTATTTGCATATTTAAAACAACATAATAATGATATAATTTGCTTACAAGAAACGCATATTACAGCTCAAGATCAAAACTATTTGAAAAATTCCAAATTAGGAACACATTTTATATCTTCAACTAATCAAAAAAAGAATGGTGTGGTTATTTATGTAAATAAAAAACTAACAGCCAAACTTATAGAAGCTGATCAAGATGGTAGGTTTGTAGCAATTGAATTACTTTCTGTTAATAATCAAATTCTTTTGATAGGAATTTATGCTCCTAACCAACAACAGGACTATTTTTACAAAATGCTGCATACTAAAATACTTCAATGGGATTACAGATCTATTTTAATTATGGGAGATTGGAATGGAGTAATTGACTCTAAATTAGACAAAAAGACTTTGGCAAAGTCAAGAATTAGATTACCACAGACTTTTTTTGATATGAAAGAAGACCTGGAATTAAAAGATATTTGGAGAATACATAATCCAAAAGAACTGGACTATACTTTCTTCTCTGACAGACATAGATCCTTTTCCAGGATTGATTTTATCTTGTTGTCTGATGATCTACTTGTTAGGACAAAAAGAACAAAGATTCTGCCAAGAACTCTGACTGATCATAGCCCAGTGTGGATAGAAATTGAGACATGCAAGAATGAGAGACGCTCTTGGAGATTAAATGAAAACTTGTTCAGATATGAGAAAAATATAATAGAACTTAAAAAGTATTTGAAAGAGTTTTTTGAAATGAATTTGAATAAAGGCACCCCAATGGAAATTGTGTGGGACGCAAGCAAAGCTTATATGAGAGGGGTGCTTATATATATGAACTCTAAACATAGGTTGATTCGACAAAAGAAAAGACTTGAATTGGAAGCAGAAATAAAGAACAAAGAACAGTTACTTATTAAAAATCCAACAGATGAAAGAATACTTAGTGTTATAAAACTTCTGAAAGACCAATTCCAAATGCTTATAGCGGAACAAGTTGCAACAAATTTACAATATGCGAAGCATAATACATTCTGCAACGCTAATAAACCAGGCAGGTGGTTGGCTTACACATTAAGGAAGAAACAGAGCACACGGACTATTGATAGTGTTGATATTGGGGGGAAAGAAGTTTTTCAACAGAATTTAATAAAAGAAGCTTTTCTTCAATATTACACTAAACTATATGCCAGAGAAGAGGTGCAGAATGGACTTATAGAAAAATATTTAGACAACAAAAGAGTTACAAAAATTACTGAGCAACAAAAGGAAAGAATGGATTATCCTATAACAGAGGAGGAGATAATAGCAGCAATAAAACAATTAAAAACAGCCAAAGCTCCTGGAACGGATGGTCTGACAGCAGTGTACTATAAAACTTTGCAGGCAGAAATGGTGGAACAACTCAGAGACTTATTTTGCAACATACAACAAGGGGGAAAAGTACCCCCATCATGGACTACAGCTTATATCTCTTTGATACCAAAAGAGCAAGCAGGTCCCAAAAAACCGGAGAATTACAGACCAATATCTCTTTTGAATACGGATTATAAAATTTATGCAAAAGTATTAGCCAACAGACTGATGCCAGTAATTCAAAAGGTGATTCATGATGATCAAGCGGGATTTATTGAGGGTAGGCACATGAAGGACAATGTAAGGCAAGTAATAGACTTATTGGAATATTTTGAGAAGAATAAACAGATCCCTGCAGTGCTGGTTTTTTTGGATGCGGAGAAGGCCTTTGATAGAGTGGATTGGAATTTTTTATTAAAGACTTTAAAAAAGATGGACTTTGGGGACCAATTTATACAGGCGGTCTCAGCAATTTACCAAGAGCAAAAGGCACAGATCATTATCAATGGAAGCTTGACAACAGAGTTTAAAATCGAAAAAGGAACAAGACAGGGATGCCCACTGTCCCCATTGTTGTTTATTCTAACACTAGAAGTCTTGTTAAATACAATAAGGGATTCTAACACTTTGAAAGGTATAATGATAAGGCAAGAGGATTACAGAATAAAGGCATTTGCAGACGATCTGGTTGTTACCCTAACACAGCCAATGAAATCGATAATCCAGATGAAGGACATTATACAAGACTATGGTAAAGTTTCAGGTTTCAGATTGAATCAGAAAAAAACTAAGATGGTAGTTAAAAATATGACACAAGATCGTAAACTGGAGTTAGAAAGGAGGGCAGGTTTTGAGATTGTACCAAAGGTAAAATATCTAGGAGTTCAGGTTGCAGAATCAAATATGAAATTGTTTCAAAATAACTATGAGGTGTTGTGGCGAGAGGTGCAAAAAGATATGGAGACTTGGAAAAAACTGCAGCTGTCTTTACTTGGAAGAATAGCAGCAGTTAAGATGAACATTTTGCCAAGATTTCTTTTTTTGTTTCAAATGATTCCGGTGCTCAGAAATGATAAACAATTAAAAGTATGGCAAATTGGTGTGAACAAGTTTGTCTGGAACGAGAAAAAACCAAGAGTAAAAATGAAAATTATGCAAGACGTTCCAGAAAGGGGAGGTCTCAAACTTCCAAACCTACAATTATATTATGATGCAACAGCTTTGACTTTAGCAAGTGATTGGTTTGGAGGAAAAAAGACTGGAATATTAAACGCAGAAAGTTTTGATTTGGAATTTGGATGGCACGCTTACTTATTTTATGACAGTAAAGTGGATAAAGTATTCAAAAGCCATATACTTAGAGATTCTTTGTTGAGAGTTTGGAAGAAGCACCGAAACAACTGGAATTATAAAATACCGCTATGGCTGGATCTTGGTCATACCTTGTGGAATACAAATATAATGTCACTCGGGGGGTTTTTATATAAAGAGGTTCTTTTTACAGATGCGGGCAGATGGCAGCTGAAGACATTACAGACATTGTTGGCTGAAGGGATTAATTTAACTTGGTTACAATATAATCAATTGCAATTGAGATGGAAAGAGGACCAAAAAACTGGTATTATGATGTATGAGGAAGAATTAGTTAGACATATAAAAGAGAAAGGCCCAATGCATATTAAAAGACTTTATAATGTTTTGTTAGAAAGGGATTCAGAAATTGAATTAGTTAAAGACTGCATGATTAAGTGGGCACAAAATTTTGAGGAACCAGTGATGTTGGAAACATGGGAAAAAATTTGGGTTCAGAATGTTAAATTTACACAGTCGCAGAATCTGAGGGAAAATTTCTATAAAATGTTTTATAGATGGCATTTAGACCCCAAAAAATTGTCGTGTATGTACCCTAATGTGCAGCCTAAATGTTGGAGATGTGATTGCCTAGACGCTACATATTATCATGTTTGGTGGACCTGTAAGAAAGTTAAGGCTTTTTGGATAAAAATTTGGTGGGTCATGCAGAATGTTTTGAAGAAAAAAATTCAATTTTCTCCACAACTGTTTTTATTGGGTGTAGTTAAGGGTTTTACATTGGGTGAAACAAAATTGATATTGTACATGATAACTGCAGCAAGATTGTTGATAGGTAAATACTGGAAAAATGAAGTGCTGCCTACGATTGAGGAATGGACTTTGAAGATGGCCAGTTTTGCAGAGATGGCGAAGATTTCAGCATATTTAAAAGATTGTTCTCAAGAGACTTATGAATGGGAATGGAAGAAGTGGATAAATTATGTTCAGCATAAATATCAAACTAGGAAGTATCAAATAGCTTTTATTTGAAAATGTTATATCAAGATAGAAATATTTTAAGGTTGAGGATGAAAATTTGTTAGAAAATGTTATATTAAGATAGAAATATTTTAAGGTTGAGGATGAAAATTTGTTAGAAAATGTTATATTAAGATAGAAATATCTTTAAGGTAATCAGGATGAAAATTTATTTGAAAATGTTATATTAAGATAGAAATAGGTTAATGTAAGGAAGATGAAAATTTGTAAGGGGGAGGGAGGGGTTCAAGTTTTATATACAAAGGAGGGTTTTTTCCTTTTATCTGACATGAGTATACTAGGAAGTCTGGGGGGAGGGGAGGGTTAGGGTGGGTTAGGGAGGTTGGGAAGATTGGGGGGGGTTGTGGGGGGGGAAAAAGGGGTGAAAATGTAACTGTAAAACTTTTGCAATAAAAAAAAAAAGAGGCAATTTTGGTGGCCTGCACTCAAAAAGGACATAGAGGCATATGTGGCTAGCTGTCCAGTATGTGCCTCAGCTAAAAGACCTCCAGGAAAACCCCCTGGATTATTTCAAGGTGTGGCCAGACCGAATGCCCCATGGAAGGAAATATCTATGGATTTTATTGTGGACTTACCAGAGAGTGAAGGCTGCACTGTCATTTGGGTAGTAATTGATTTGTTTTCCAAACAAGTACATTTCATCACTTGCTCAAAGATCCCTTCAGCAAAAACCTTTGCAAAACTATTTATTCGGCAGATTTACCACCTACATGGATCTCCAAAAAGAATAATTTCTGACAGGGGTGTGCAATTTACTTCCAGTTTCTGGAAAGAGTTTTTGAAGTTGATAGGCTCCGCTCAGGGACTGAGTTCCAGTCACCACCCTCAGACAAATGGGGCCTGTGAGAGAACCAATGGGGTTCTAGAACAATACCTGAGGTGTTATGTAAATTACCAACAAGACAATTGGGTAGACTTGTTGCCATTTGCAGAAGTGGCATATAATAATTCCGTACGCAGTAGCACCGGTTTCACTCCTTTTAAGGTCGCATCGGGCCAGGATTTCATACCCATTCCCGAGCTACCACAAGATGATCCCCAGAATCCCTCTTTGATGGATTGGATTGAACAATTAAAGAGCACACGGGCAGTAACTCGGAAGGGATTAGATGAAGCACACCAGGCCCATAAGGCGCAAGCCGATAAGAAAAGGTCCCCAGCTCACATTTATAAAATGGGTGATAAAGTCTATTTGTCTACTAAATACTTACAGACTACCCAGAAGTAAAAAAAAGCTTGGCCCTAAGTATGTGGGACCATTTCGTGTGATTAGACTGATTAATCCAGTAACAGTTGAATTGGAATTGCCAAAAACGTTGATTCGTATACATCCTGTATTTCATGTTAGTTTATTAAAACCTGAACACTCGTCTCCCCTAAGGGCTGACCAAAGCACCCCTCCAATTCCCATTCTCATAGAAGGGGAGCAACATTTTGAAGTTAAGGAAATCTTGGACTCTAGGAAACACCATGGTAAAGTCCAATATCTGATAGCCTGGAAACATTTCCCTTTGTCTCAGGCTGAATGGGTGAATAAACGGGATGTCCGAGCTCCCAAGAAAATACAGCAATTCTATACCAAATACCCAGATAACCCATAATTATTGTATATATTCTGTTTCTCTCTCTTTTCCTTCCTCTTATCTAGGAATAACGTCTCTTCTGCAAGAGGGGCCGAATGTCAGCCTCAGCTTTGCCTGCTTCAGCTGCCGTAAGAACCGGGGGGGGGGGAGGGACTAGTTAAGGGGGCGAAGGGGGGGTGAAGATTGCAGGAGGTGTTTTTCCATTGTAGGAGGTGTCTTCCCAAGAAACGAAAGTGAATCTCCAAAGGGGCCGGCTGACCAACTGCCCTACATTCCTGATGAATGACGTTGCCAGACGTGATGCCACCTGACCTTTGGATTGGATGATGGTCAATGGACACGGGGGTGGGGGGAGAAGCTTACTTCTACGCGCGTGGGGGGAGAAGCTTACTTCTACGTGCGTTTTGCTCACTTCCAGCTTTACCTGGGTTGCGATCATTTCATATTCAGTAAACGTACTAATCTCTTTAAAATGATTGAGTTTGGGTTTTTCTTTCCTGGATATTGAAGGAACCTGACATTGAAAGTATTCAACAATTAGAGGGGGAAAAGAACATGATAGTCAGGAAATAGATGAGAAATTAGAAGAAGCAGTAGAAGAAAAAAATCAAAATGAGATGCAAGAAGATAAAGATAATCAAGAGAAAGGATTAAAAAAAAGGAATCAATTAGGTACCTTAAAAACTTATAATAGAACAGAGGAAAAAAAGGAAAATCTTCTCAAAAAAGAGAAAGGTTTAGAGAAAAAAAGAAAAATCTTTTTTTAAAAAAGGAAATCTTGTTGATGGGTGTTCAAATAATACAGCAGAAAGAGACAATGGGCACCCAGAAGGGAATGTTCAGTAGGTATAAAAATATTAAAAAGAGTTATAAGACTCGAAGAGAGAGAGAGATAAAAGGGTAATTAAAAAGTCAATAAATGATGGAACTCTAAAAAAGCTGATGGATAATGAGAAACTATATTAATAAAATGAAAAAATAGAAAACATGAATAGAGAAAATAGCATATAATAATAATAATAATAATAATATAAGGAATAGATAATCTAATTGTATTATTAATATTGTGTGTCAAAGTATATTGTGAATTTAAACTTTTAAGGATTAGAAATAGGGGATAATTATTAAAATATTAAATATTAGTAATTTAGTAGGGAATAACAAATACATGACACAAAGAAATGTTATGTTTAAATGAATTAATGGAAAAAATGATAAAGAATTAGAAAGAGAATGGTATTGTCAAAATTGGAAGATTAGGATTATGCATACTTATTTGTATTATTATTGTTAGCACTGTTTAAAAAAGATTTGATCCAGTCAATATACTATCCACAAAATATGTGTGGTGTGAAAATAAAACTGCAAATAAACATTAATTTTAAAAAAAGCATGTGTCCCAGCTCTGAATGACACGCAGGCTGGATAAATAGCTTTGGTGGGCCATAGTTTGAGGACTCCTGTGCTAGACAAACTGAAAACTGCTTTAAAAGATGATAAATGGATGGACTCGGGTGCTGACGTGGCGTGGGCGGCACCCGGTCAATTTCTGTGGGGGCGCTGACAATGCCATGGATGGCGGTGCAACAGCTGGCCGAGAGAATAGCCGGTGGCCAGGCAGCAGTGACCAACGATGATACCCTTCCAAGGCATGTTTATTGGCCTGAGGAAACGTGGATTGACTTTTCCTGGGCCTAGGACTGGCGTTATTTATCTATCTACCATCTTAACTATCTTGTTCGCTTACTGCATAGTGGGGCAACTGGGGATGTACTGAAGGAACTGGTTCAGAGATGCATTTTCATCACCGGTGGGGCCATTTCATCTGCTCCTTGGCCAAGTGGGGCCAACCACCGTGAAAGGGTGGCTGTTGAATGCCTACCCCCGGTTGGTCGATATGCCAAGATTCCTACCCGCTGTAGTGAGAGGACAGTGGGGACTTATTTGAGACTCTTGAATTTCCAGTTTCCAGGATTGCTTCCCCCTTTAATACCAGCATGGCAGACTCCCTAGCCATATTTATCACCGTCCCAAAGCTAGGGCCTATATTGGATGTATTTTACAACCGATCTTCTAGCGCTGCAAGACTCCCCCCTCTCGCAGGCCTGGCCCTCCACGTTATCGAGGGCCTATCTTGATGACGGGCTTTGGAACCCCGAGAGATGGCATGCAGCGAAGAGGGGGTTGAGGGGTTTTTTTAGCTAAATTTTTAAGGAAAATTTTAAGGGGACCCGGGAGGGAGGGAGGGGGTTGTAAAAGCGGACCTGGGGGGGTCCAGATAGCGACTGAGCGGGATGATGGGTCGATTAGCTGCAGCAGAGGGGTCATGAAAGGAAAATTAACCGGGGAGCAACGGGACAACAGGAAGGGCAGTGTAATTGAAATAATGAGTGGGAGGGGCAGGTATGATGGGCGCAGGGGGTCATATCAAGTGTCGGGGGTGCGCATGCGCTGTCTCCAAGCAATTGCGCACTCCGGCCCCCAATGCATGACTCCGTGTCCTGGGTTGTGCAGAGTCTCAGGCCCAGGGTCCGCGGCTGATGTTGTGTAATGCCAGGTCGGTGGTTAATAAAGCCCCCCTCATTTGTGATCTTATTTTGGAGGGGGGTGCGGACCTGGCAGGTATTATGGAGACCTGGTTGGGCCAAGAGGGGGGGGTCCCCCTTGTCGAGATGTGCCCACCAGGTTTCCGTGCATTTCATCAGCCAAGGGCCCAAGGGATGGGTGGGGGAGTGGCGGTAATTATTAGGGAAAGGCTTTGTCCGAGGGAGACCACTGTTCCTCAGATAGCCGGATGTGAGTCCCTTTGTGTGAAGTGGGGCCGTGGGGTGCAGATGGGTTTGCTGACTACGTACCTGGCTCCCTGCCACGTGGCAGCAACCCTGCCTGAGCTACTCGACATCATTGCCGGGGTGGCGGTTGATACCCCCAGACTTATTGTCATGGGGGATTTCAACCTTCCATCTGCGGGTGAGGCGTCAGAGGTGGCTCGGGAGTTCATGGCTTCCATGACGGCCATGGACCTGACCCAGTTAGTTCAAGGCCCCACTCACATAGGGGGACACACTCTGGATTTGATTTTTATCTCTGTTGAATGACAGAGTGATTTTTATCGGTTGAATGATCTTGGTAGAGGGGATCTAGATATCAAACCCTTGTCATGGACAGATCATTCGCTCCTCCACTTAGACTTTCCTACCGCCTTCCCCCGCCACAGGGAGACGGAACCGACCAGATGGTTCCGTCCCAGGCGTCTGATGGACCCCGAAAGGTTCCTGACGGAGCTTGGGCCGTTTCCTGAGACTCTAACACACGACTCGACTGAAGAGCTGGTGGCCGCCTGGGAAAGGGTGGCCACTGGAGCTTTGGACCGCATCGTGCCTTTGCGACCTCTGACCCGATGCCGATCTCAATTGGCTCCTTGGTTCTCTGAGGAGCTGAGAGAGATAAAGCATTGGAAAAGACGCCTAGAGAGCATTTGGAGGACTAGTCAATCCAATTCCGACCGGAAACAGGTGAGGTCTTATATCAAGACCTACCTAGTGGCGATAAAAGCGGCAAAATCTAACCATTTTTCCGCTCTTATCGCATCTGCAGAGAACCGCCCAGCCGCCCTGCTCAGGGTGACCCACTCCCTTCTTCGGGGGGGAGTGCAGGAAGATCCCTTGCAGGGTCATGCTGAGGATTTTGTGCAATTCCTGCACGATAAAGTCACTCGGATTCGGGATGGCTTGGACTCCGATTGGATGAGTCCACGGGAGGAGACGAGGGCAGGTCTTGAGAATGTTATCTGGGAGGAGTTTGATCCTGTGACTCCCGAGGATGTGGACAGGGTTCTGGGTAAGATTAGTGCCGCCACGTGTTTATTGGACCCGTGTCCCTCCTGGTTGGTACTGGCCTCCCGGGAGGTTACACAAAGCTGGCTCCAGGGAATTATAAGTGCTTCTCTGAGTGAAGGTGCCTTTCCTGCTGCCTTGAAAGAGGTGGTAGTGAGGCCCCTCCTCAAGAAGCCTTCCCTGGACCCGGCTGAATTAGCCAACTATCGTCCAGTCTCCAACCTTCGTTTTGTGGCGAAGGTTGTTGAGAGCGTGGTGGCACGACAACTTCCTCGGCACCTGGATGAAGCTATCTATCTAGACCCGTACCAGTCAGGCTTCAGGCAGGGGTATAGCACAGAAACGGCATTGGTCGCGTTGGTGGATGATCTCTGAAGGGCTCGGGACAGGGGTTGTTCCTCTGTCCTAGTCCTATTAGATCTCTCAGCGGCTTTTGATACCATCGACCATGGTATCATGCTGCAGCAGTTGAGGGGGTTAGGAATAGGGGGCACCGTTCTGCGGTGGTTCTCCTTCCTCTCCGACCGCTCGCAGTTTGTGTTGGCAGGGGGGCAGAGGTCGACCTCGAGGCGTCTCGCATGGGGAGTGCCGCAAGGGTCAGTCCTCTCGCCCCTCCTGTTCAACATTTATGTGAAGCTGCTGGGTGAGATCATCCGTGGTTTTGGGGTGAAGTGTCATCTGTACGCTGATGATACTCAGCTGTACATCTCCACCCCAGACCACCCCAACGATGCCCTTGATGTGATGTCTCACTGCCTGGAGGCCGTGCGGGTCTGGATGGGGAGGAACAGGCTCAGACTCAACCCCTCCAAGACTGAGTGGCTGTGGCTTCCAGCGCCCCGATATAGTCAGTAGGTGCCATCGCTGACTATTGGGGGTGAATCTTTGCCCCCCACAGAGAGGGCTCGCAATCTGGGTGTCCTCCTGGACACACGGCTGTCTTTAGAAGAGCATATGATGGCCGTGGCCAGGGGGGCCTTTTATCAGGTCCGCCTGATTCGCCGGTTGCAGCCCTTTCTGGACCGGGACGCCCTGCGCACGGTCACTCACGCCCTTGTTACCTCCTGGTTGGACTATTGTAATGCTCTCTACATGGGGCTCCCCTTGAAGAGCACTCAGAGGCTCCAACTGGTCCAGAATGCGGCCGCGTGGGTGGTTATGGGCGCAACTCGTTGTGCCCACGTGACACCCCTCCTGCATGAGCTGCACTGGCTCCCAGTGGTCTTCCGGGTGCGATTCAAGGTGTTGGTTACCACTTTTAAGGCGCTCCATGGCAGAGGACCCGGGTATCTTCGAGACCGTCTTCTGCCACCAATAGCCTCTCACTGGCCAATCCATTCCCACAGAGAGGGTCTCCTCAGGGTGCCATCGGCCAAGTTATGTCGGCTGGCGACACCCAGGGGGAGGGCCTTCTCTGTGGGAGCCCCAGCCCTGTGGAATGAACTGCCCCCGGAAATACGTAAGATCTCTGACCTCCAGGTGTTTCGCTGCGCACTGAAGACCCTGTTGTTCCGCCAGGCTGGCCTATCAACATAATAATTTTAAATTGGGGTATTTTAAATTTCTGGGGTTTTAAAGTGAGCCAAATCTATTTAATCATTTTAATTTTTAACTGCTGTTTTGTCTTGTGTTTTTAAATAGGCTGTACACCGCCCTGAGTCCTTCGGGAGAAGGGCGGTATAGAAATAAAATAATAATAATAATAATAATAATAATAATAATAATAATAATAATAATAATTATTAATGGCTGATGGCCCATAGAGAACAGTGCACTCTCAGGGACAGAGTAGGGGCGAAATTATATTCCCTGGTCCCTGGTCCCCTGCAAGTAATGGTTTTACAAACCATTGTAAAATGTTGAGCCATGACTCAAAAGCAGCAGGGCATTTTGGTTTTGTAAAAATTCTACATCTAGTCAAACAGCAATTTTGGTGACCGTCCCTCAAAAAAGATATCAAAAGCAGACTTCCGGTTGAAGTTGCTGGTGGAACGGATGGAAAATAGCCAAGTTCTGCCAGGCTCCATGAAATGCAGCCATCAACTGCTTGTCAGGAGACCCTACAGGGCCAAGCTGCCTTGGAGAGGTGGTGAAGAAAGGCAGAGCGGCATTTCATCAATCACAAGGAAACTGCAATTTCCTTGTTGATCTGAAGAAAGCTCTCCCGAACAGCAGCAGAGATGACAGGCATCTTGGTCTATCACAAGGTGGGACAACCAGTACACTAAGATCTTGTGTTGGAGCGGTGCATGGACAGAGCAGTGAAACTGGGTGAGATAACTTCCAACTTTTACCCCAAAGATTTAACCCTATTTAAAAATTATAAAAAACAATCTGCAAACAGTAAGATTACTGGAGGAAGAAGATTACTGCAATGTGGGAAATGGGTGAAAGTGATGAAAGGAGAGAAAACAAACAACACCTGGAACACTATTTGACCTTGACTTTTTCCTAGTAGGCTATTTGGAGGCTTGGAAATACCTACTGAACTGTCTGAAGTTTTTTAAGCAACTGAACTTTACATACCAAAACTTTATTAAACCGTTCATTGAAAGGTGGATTTGAAAGATCTGAGGAAACCCGGTGGGCCAAGCTGGATTTGATTCACTAACATCATTTGATAGATCATCCTACGAGGCGAAAGAAGAAAAGTAATAGAAAGGGGTGGGGGGAGAGAGAGAAAGAAGAAAAGACAAATAATAGGGGGTGGGTTGGGGGGAAAAATGGGGTGAAAATGTAACTGTAAAACTTTTGCAATAAAAAAAAAGAAAAGACAAATAAGACTAAAATTTGGACAATTGGGAAGGTGTAATCTGGAAACTATAAAGACTGTAAAGTATATATCTACAGCTTTTAAGGACTAGAAAGCTAGGGGATTTGGAGGAATAATTTTGGGATTGATAAATTTTATTAATTGATTTTTGGGAATTTTTAGATACTGGAATATTAGAGACATTGTGTAATTTTTAATATATTAAAAATTTAATATTTTAATTTAATATACAAATTGACTCAGGAGACAATAAAGTTCTATGAAGAAACATTAATGATAGCTAAAAATTTTAATGAAAGCGTGACCAAGAATCATAAGATTATGGGATTGTAGTGTAGAAAACCCTCAACAAATGGTGGGAAAAGATGAACAAAATATTCAGAAGATAGATGAGAAATCAGAAGGAGTGGTAGAGGAGACGAATCAAAATAAGCTACAAGAAAATAAAAACAATGAAAAGGCAATAATAACTAAGAATTGAACAGAAATTTCTTAAGAGCTTACAATAGCACAGAGGGAAAAAAAGGAAGACTTCCCAAAAATAATGTATGTTATGGATGGCATTCAAATGATGCAGCAGAAGGAGATAAGGGGCAAGACAGAGGAGAAAATTCAGTCTATGTAAAAATATTAGAAAGAAATATAGGATCCCAAGAGAGAAATATAAAAGAATCACCAAAAAGTCAATAAATGATGAAATTCTGAAAAGGCTGAGAGATGACTGATAGAGACATAATATCCTGTAATACTGTGATTGTATTAAAAACTAAGAGAAACAAATATAAAGTATAAATTGGGGAAATAGTAACACATATATAGATATATAATAGAATTTGTTATAATCACAAATATACTAAGGTTAGAAGGTGGAAGATTGTGATTAGGCAAATTTAAATTGTTACTTTGATTAACAGTGTGCAAAAGATATAATGGACTGTATAGCTTTTAAGGACCACAAATTCAGGGGACTTAGAAATATAATCCCGAGAATGATTACATTTTATTAATAAATAGTTTTATTGGTGTTTATAGAAAACTGAGATATTGGAAAAATGGTGGAATTTGAGTAATACTTAAAATATTAAAATATTGGTGACTTAACGGGTCAACGAACACATTGTATGAAAAAATGTAATTGATGTTTAAATATACTTTTGGAGAAAGCAATAAAGAATTATAAAGAGAGAATAGTACTGTTTAAAGATAGGTGAATATAGAAGAACCCCAATAAATGGGGAGGGGGGAAATAAGTACAAATTGGGGGGAAAGTATTGTACATATTGATACATAAAAGAATATGTTATAATTATAATGAGCATATTAAAGTAAGAAGTTGGAAGATTAAAAACTATATATAAGTAATTGTATTATTACTGCTAGCATTGTGTAAAAAAATGTATTGACATTACACTGGCCACAAAATATGTTGGTTGTTAAAAGAAAACTGCAAATAAAATGTATATATATAAAAAAAAGACATCGAAAGCTATGTGGCCAGCTGCCCAGTGAGCGCATCAGCAAGATGACGGCCAGGGAAACCTATGGGACTACTACAATCAGTGACAAACCTTATGCACCTTGGAAAGAGATTTCTATGGACTTTATAATGGAACTACCTGAGACTGCAGGAAACTCTGTGATTTGGGTGGTTACAGATTTATATTCAAAACAAGTCCATTTTATTCCATGCCCGAAGATCCCATCAGTCCCATACACTGGCCAAACTATTTGTACAACATGTTTATAGGCTTCATGGCATTATCTCAGACTGGGGAATACACTTTAAGATTGTGGCGCTAATTTTTGAAATTGATGGGAACCAGCCAAGGCTTAAGCGCCTCCCATCTCCCCCAAACAAATGAGGGGTGCGAGGGGAACCAATTCAGCACTGGAACAATACCTCAGATGCTATATTAATTACCAACAAAATAATTGGACTGATCTTTTTTTGTTTGCAGAGGTGGCATATATTCAGTGCATAGCAATATTGGGTTTACTCCCTTTAAGGTAGCCTTGCTTTGTTGCAATCTCTGAGCTACCCTTGGGAAAAAAACCAAACCCCTCATTACTAGAGTGGATACAACATTTGCAGAATATGTGACCAGTAGCCCACAAAGCATTAGAAGAAGTGTGGAAAGCCTACAAATGTCAGTGCACTAAGTGCACTAAGCCAAAGGCGTTTAATGTGGGTGACAGAATATTGAGGACCTTTTGTGCCACTGCCCCTGCTTTGTGGAATATCTCACTCCTAGAGGTGAGGAAAGCCCCCAATCTTCTGATTTCCTGCAAAGGGGCCAGAACCTGACACTAGCCTTGCGTGGTGGATACAGGGGGCCACAAGCCATGGGACTGGTTGGCCCTATGAGAACCTCCCCCCACCTATATTAACAATTCTTAGTCTCCCCATCTCTAGCAATTTTATTATGTTGTTTTACATTTTAAATTTTTAAACTTATTTGGTTTTAATATTTTATTGTATTAATTAAATATATATACAATGTATATATGTGTGTGTACAGTGGTGGAATTCAGTCGGTTCGGGCTGGTTCGGGCAAACTGGTAGTTAAATTACTGCCGGGATGGTAGGGACGGGGCCTGCACGTGTATGTGCCTACTGACTCCCATGCACGCAGGCGCTCACCAACTCCCCCCCTTCCCTCACCATCGGTCCATGGAGGACAGATGGAACGCTGATCTGACCTGTGGAAAAATCGAGTTTGACACCCCTGCTCAAGATTTGAGAGATCTTCACAAAGAAGAATCATAGTATCATAGGGCTGGAGGGGGTTTTGGAGGTCTTCTAGTCCAACTCTATGCCCAAAGCAGTAGTCTTTATTCCATGACAGACAAATGGTTGTCCAATATTTTCTTGAAAGCATCCAGTAATGGAAGACCACAACTCTGGGAGGCAAGCTTTTCCATTGATTAATTGTACTTCCAGAAAATTTTTCCTTATTTATTCTTACTACTTCTTGCTCTAAACCTACTCTCCTTTGTGACCTGTGGGCAGGACACAAAGTAACAAGTGGAAATTTATCAAGGAGAGATCAGTTTGATATTCTTATCCATCCCTCAGGTCCAATGCCATAGTAAGTCAGCAGCATTGGCGCTGGTCTGGTTATATCCATGTATTCTTTGTTTCCCTTACCATAGGAAAGCATGCCGACCTAGTTGTAAAAGTCATGTCCCTCCAGCATCAATAGTCTTATATTCCTCAATAGAATCCATTCTTTAATCCATGTTAATGCTGCCGCTTGGTAATACAATTCCCAGTTCGGTAGTCCAAACCCACCTCTAGATCTTGCATCTTGCAGCATTTTTATGTTGATTCTTGCTCTTTTTCCTTGCCACACATATTTCCATGTTATTCTCTTCAAATCTTCAAAGTACTTTACTGGTATAGTTTGAAATAGAAATAACAGCTTTGGTAATATGCATCTTTATTAATGCTACTCTTCCCGTTAGTGATAGTTGCAGATTTCTCCATTTCTCCAAATCTATTTCAATCATCAGCTGAGGTCACAGGGGAGGGGTGGGGGAGTAGCGGTTGTTATTAGAGAAGGCCTTAGGCCGAGGGAGGCCACTGTCCCTCAGACGGCCGGTTGTGAGACCCTCCTTGTGAAGTGGGGTCATGGGGTTCAGATGGGTTTGCTGATCACGTACCTGGCTCCCTGCCATGTGGCAGCAGCTCTGCCTGAGCTTCTCAATGTTATCACCGCGGTGGCGGTTGATACCCCCAGACTTATGGTCATGGGGGATTTCAACCTGCCGTCCATGGGTGAGGCATCTGAGGTGGCTCGGGAGTTCATGGCTTTCATGACGGCTATAGACCTAACCCAGTTAATTCATGGCCCTACACACGCGGGGGGAAACACGCTGGACTTGGTTTTTGTCTCTGGACAGTGGCTGAGTGATCTCAAGATAGGGGATATAGTCATCGAGCCCTTGTCATGGTTGGATCACTCTCTCCTTCGCCTTGACCTTCGAACCGCTGCACCCCGCCACAGGGAGGCGGAACCGACAAGATGGTACCGCCCCAGGCGCCTGATGGAACCTGATAGGTTCCAGATGGAGCTTGGGCCAATCCCCGAGGTTCTGGCTCACGCCTCGACTGGAGACCTAGTGGCCGCCTGGGATAGGGTGGCTGCTGAAGCTCTGGATCGAGTCGTGCCTTTGCGGCTTCTGACCCGGTGCCAATCACACCTGGCTCCTTGGTTCACCGAGGAGCTAAGGGAGATGAAGCGCCGGAAAAGACGCCTAGAGAGTAGTTGGAGGGCCAGTCGTGCTGAATCTGACCGGACACTGATTAATTGTTCTCACTGTTAGGAAGTTTCTCCTTAATTCCAGGTTGCTTCTCTCTTTGGTTAGTTTCCAACCATTGTTTCTTCTCCTGCCCTCTAGTGCTTTTGAGAATAATTTTACCCCCTCTTCTTTGTGGCAGACCCTCAAATACTGGAATACTGCTATCATGTTCCCCCTAATTATTTTCTTTTCATAAGATCAAGCTGAGGATAAAGCTCCCCTACAATTGGGAACTGCGATATGAATATGAGGCTCATTTAAATAGTAGAATGTAGTCATTTGAAATCATTTGTGAGAAAGCAGCAATTTGTTTGAATTTCTATATCTAAAATCCTTTACCTTCATATTGATCTAGTGTGATCTAGCTCTTAAGATGGCATCATTGGAGAAATCATAGGTTATTTATTTTGAGGGGTTTTTTGGAACACTTTTCCCTGAGTGCCAATATTCAGTCAGTCCAATAGAATAGAATAGAATAGAATAGAATAGAATAGAATAGAATTTTTATTGGCCAAGTGTGATTGGACACACAAGGAATTTGTCTTGGTGCATATGCTGTCAGTGTACATAAAATAAAAGATACGTTCATCAAGAATCATAAGGTACAACACTTAATGATAGTCATAGGTCAGGGTGGGTTCTAAATTTTTTTTACTACCGCTTCTGTGTGCGTGGCTTATTTGGTGGTCATGGCTTGGTGGTCATGTGATGGTGTGGGTTGATGGCTTGGTGGTCTGGGCGTGGCTTGGTGGTCATGTGACTGGGTGGGAATAGCTGGTGGTCATGTGACTGGGTAGGCGTGGCCAGCTTGACGTCACATGTCAAGAGTTATCGTTAGGGTGCCTGGCCTCTCCTCACCTCAACGAGATAGTTTCCCTGTCTATTTATTTACTACTACTGAACATCCAAAATATACTATTTAATCCTATGTACATATGCCATATGTGTACATACATATTACATAGTATAGTGTATAGGCACACAAAAAGATACATTATTTATTATATATACTGTATGTGTGTGTACACATACACACACCTTTTCTAAAACTATACATATTCAACCTCACTTACAACATTTGGAAAAACACACCCAGAGTCCACTTTCTGCCACACATTTAACTATAACTTCTGTACATTTAGAACATTACACACGCCTTAAGATTTACTTCCCTAGCCTGCACATGACTGTTAGAGCCAGGAGAGATCATGGATTGAGTAAAATGTGGTGAAACTCACTTAACAACACTCTTGCTTAGGAACCAACATTTTGGGCTCAATTCTGGTCATAAAACAAGGACTATCTCTGCCTTTCTCTGCATGGCAGCCTTGTCCTAGTAAACTCCTTCTCCTTTCTGACAATTTTCCTCTCTATTAGAGGCACCAAAATAATCCAGTAAGGTTTCCTGCTGGAGCAGGGGTTGGACTAGATGGCCTCTAAGGTCACTTCCAGCCCTAGATTACTGTCCTGTTTCAAAGCGACTTCTGAAGCCACGTCTAGTGCCAGGGTTTGTGTTCCTTCCTTCCTCTTTTCTTTCTTTCTTTCTTTTTCTTTCTTTCTCTCTCTCCCTCCCTTCCTCTTCCTTCTTACTCTTTCTTGTCTCTCTCTCTTCCTTCCTTCCTTTCTTTTGTCTCTTTTTGTCTTTTTTTCTCTCCCTTCCTCTTTCCTTCTCTGTCTCTCCCTTTCTTCCTTTCTTTCTGTTTTTCTGTCTCTTTTTCTTTCATTCTTTTTCCCTCCCTTTCTCTTTCCTTCTTTCTCTTTCTCTCTCCCTTCGTCTTTTCTTTTTCTCTTTTTTCCCTCTCCCTTCCTTTCTTTTTCTGTCTCTCTCCCTTCCTTCCTTCCTTTTTTCTCTTTTTCTTTTTCTCTTTTCCCCCCTCTCCCTTCCTTTCCTGCTTTCTTTCTTTCTTTGTATCTTTCTTTTTCTTTCTTGTGTCTCCCTTCTTTTCTTTTTTTTCTTTTTCTCTCATTTTCTGTGTCTCTTTTTCTCTTCCTCTCTTTCTTTCGTTCACTCACTCTCTCTCTCTCCCACCCTCAGTGGTGAAATCTAATTTTTTTTTTTTTAGATTCTGTGGGCATGGCTTGGTTCTGTGGGCATGGCTTGGTGGTGGTGGGGTAATGGGTGGGCGTGGCCATTTTTTTTTACTTTTAAAACCATTTTTTCTACAACCCCTTCGGTGAAGAGGTTGTAAAAAAATGCTTTCAAAAGGCAGGGAGTCCCGGAACTCCTAAGGATTTTTCCTGCATGGCTTTTGCCACTGCAGGCATCAGTGGCGCGTGAGCAGCAGAGGGGCATCCCAGAAATCCCCATGGCCAGGCCCGCTTGCCCGCCTTCCTCACCCACCACTGCCTTGTTGTTTAGGGTGCTTACCTTCCACGGCTGGTCCACAGTCTGGACTCCAGAAGGCAAGCTGACTGTAGTTTTTGGCAGCCCCCAGCCAGCCGCAACTGCTGGAAAGCAGCAGACAAAGCCTCCAAAAAGCCTTCTTTGGCAGCCGCTTTCTCTGCAGGCCGCCAAAATGTACCGGCAGAAAAAGCTGCTGCTGTTGCCGCCATGTTCCTCACGCATGTGCATCCCATTGGACTTGCAAGGCAATGGGATGCGCGTGCATGAAGAACATGGTGGCAACAAGCATGGCGGACGGGGCAAGTGACCGGCGAACCGGTTCAGGGGCGTGGCCACCTGGCCACCGTTACCAGTTCTGCGACCTTGGCCAAATTTTCGCAAGAACAGTGCGAACTGGGAGCAACCTACCACTGTCATAGGTTACAAATAAGCAATCAGGAAACAATATCAATATAAATCATAAGGATACCAGCAACAAGGTTACAGTCATACAGTCATAAGTGGGAGGAGATGGGTGATGGGAACGATGAGAAGATGAGAAGATTAATAGTAGTGCAGCTTAGTAAATAGTTTGACAGTGTTGAGGGAATTATTTATTTAGCAGAGTGATGGCATGCGGGAAAAAACTGTCCTTGTGTCTAGTCGTTCTGGTGTGCAGTGCTCTATAGCATTGTTTTGAGGATAGGAGTTGAAACCGTTTATGTCCAGGATGTGAGGGGTCTGTAAATATTTTCACAGCCCTCTTTTTGACTCATGTAGTATACAGGTACCTCAGTGGAGGGCAGGTTTGTAGCAATTGTTTTTTTCTGCAGTTCTAATTATTCTCTGAAGTCTGTGTCTGTCTTGTTGGGTTGCAGAACCAAACCAGACAGTTATGGAGGTGCAGATGACAGACTCAATAATTCCTCTGTAGAACTGGATCAGCAGCTCCTTGGGCAGTTTGAGCTTTCTGAGTTGGCACAGAAAGAACATTCTTTGTTGTGCTTTTTTGATGACGTTTTTGATGTTAGTTGTCCATTTTAGATCTTGCAATATGGTAGAACCTAGAAATTTGAAAGTCTCTACTGTTGATACTGTGTTGTGAGAGGGTTTCTCCTAAAGTCTACCACAATTTCTATGGTTTTGAGTGTATTCAGTTCCAGATTGTTCCGGTCGCACCATGAAGCTAGTTGTTCAACCTCCTGTCTGTATGCGGATTCATCATTGTCTCGAATGAGACCAATCACTGTTGTATCATCTGCGAACTTCAGTAGTTTAACAGATGGATCATTGGAGATGCAGTCATTGGTATACAGAGAGAAGTGGGGAGAGCACACAGTCTTGGGGGGCCCCTGTGCTAATTGTACCTGTATCTGATGTGATTCTGCTTAGCTTCACCTGCTGCTTCCTGTTTGTTAGGAAGCTTATGATCCATTTACAAGTGTGTTCAGGTACCTCTAGCTGGTTTAGCTTAGTTAGAAGAGTGTCCGGAATGATGGTATTGAATGCTGAACTAAAGTCTACAAAGAGGACTCTTTTGTAGGTCTTTGGAGATTCAAGATGTTGTAGGATGTAGTGCAGAGCCATATTAACATCATCATCTGTTGATCTATTTGCTCGGTATGCAAATTGCAAGGGGTCCAACAGCGGATCCGTGATGGTTTTTAAGTGGGACAGCACTTTCAAGGTTTTCATGACAACAGATGTTAGAGCAGCTGGTCTGTAGACATTCAGTTCCTTGATGGTGGGCTTCTTTGGCACTGGGATGATAGTAGTGTTTGAAGCAAGAAGGAACATAGTACATCTCTAGTGATTTATTGAAGATTCAGGTGAAGATGGAGGCCAATTGGTCAGCACAGACTTTTAAGCAAGAAGGAGTTATCTTGTCTGGGCCTGGAGCTTTTCCTGGCTTTTGTCTGTGAAATAGGTCTTGCACTTCCTTTTCTGTGATCACTAGTGGTTGTGAACCTCATGGGATGGGGTCAGTTGCAGGAGGCTTGGCTGTTGTTGGTGTGTCTGAGATGGGAGTTGTGGAGATTAGGTGGCTATAGTTTCCTTTCAAACCTGCAGTAAAACACGTTCAGGTCATCTGCCAGTTGTTGATTTTCTTCAGGAAGGAGGTTTGCTGTAACCGGTTATATTTTTAAGAGTTTTCCACATGTTTGCTGGTTCATTTGTTGAGGACTGATTCTTTAGCTTTTCAGAGTAGCTTCTTTTTGCTGCTCTGATCTCCCTTGTTAATACATTTCTGCCCTGATTGTACAGCATTTTATCACCTTTTCTGTAGGCTTCCTCTTTGGAACGAGGTAGCTGCTTAAGTTTAGCTGTGAACCAAGGTTTGTTGTTACTGTATATTTGCAAGTTCCTTATGGGTACACATAGATCTTCACAGAATATGATGTTACAGTATCTGTGAGTTCATCCAGGTCTGCAGAGGTTGTGATGCAGTTATCCAGGAATTAGATTCATGTTTACTGACTCCTGCTTCCCATCTAGTAGGTGCGAACACCCACACTTGCATAATTCAAACAAGCTACTTCATATTTCTATGTCTATTTTACAGGAATCTTCCCAGACTGGCAGCTTTCACCTGGGAAAGACTAGATACGACATTGGGGGTGGGGAGGGCAGACCTTGCCCTATTATGTTTACATTGTGAGTCCAGATTAATTTCCTGCTTAAGCTTTCCTCCCCACTTGGGAGGGTTGCTCTCCTACATTGTAATTTGGAACATAGCAGGCAACCTTAAAATTTTGCTTGAATCCTCTTAGGTGATATATACATACTGTTATATAGTCCCATTTGAGCCCAATTGTGCTTAGGTTTTAGCTGCAAACAGTTGAACTGCAGCGGGATAAACTCTGCTCCTCTGAAAATATGTAAGTTTGTACAACTGATGTAGTCCTCCATGCACTATGGGATACTTAGTCCAGGTGAGCATTTCTACTTCCTGAGGTTTGAAAAACTAGTCCTAGATGTCTTAAAATCTTAACCTGCTCAGTAGACTACCCATCTAAGTTCTAGCTTCTCTGTTTTGGGAGTTTAGAGTTTAGAAAAGCAAATAATGTCACACAAGTTGATTCTTATCATTTTCTCTTTGTCTCCATTGAGGAACAACTTCAGTAGTTTAACATATTCCCCTTGACAAATCCAAGATAAGAAAGTTTCCAGATCATTCTTCTGGTTTATTATTTGTATGTCCCCTTCGATAAGTCACCAGCTGTTTAATTTGTAAATCCATTGTGGCATCTTTTTCATATCACTCTTATTCTTGGCATTTTAAAGTCAATGTTTGGCTCCACAGCATCTTTTTCCATGTCATTTTTGTAATCTGGCATTTTTTAAAAGTCCAAATACCCACTCAAATCAGTCTGAGCCTCTGTTGTATCCAGTGAAATCTGTTCTTCTTTATCCTGTTATAGTAACAGATAATCCTATAAGTGATTTTGTAGTGCCTCCTTCTTAGCAGCCTTTATTTCTTCTATAGTCAAATACTGTTGCTCTGTTACATTAATGGGTCTCTTCTCCTTTAATTACAATCCTTAGTTCTCTCAGGTTCCTTCTAGTCAACCTTCAAAGTCCCCTCTTATCATCTGTTTATTTTCCAGCCAACCAAACTTTCCCACAGGAGGAAAGTTCTTACAATTTCAAAATTGGTTTCAAAAGAATATACTTATAAAATTTTAAACACTCCACAATAAATATTCTTTCAAGCCTATCTAGCCCCTTAACTTCCCAAATCCACATTGTAGTCCCCCTTTTGCTGTTTTCTAAAAATTAAAGCTACTGTTTTTAAACCTTAAATCTATATAGAATGTCTTTCTTCCGTGGAAGAAGATTGTCCTTGTGTAATAAAACTTGCCCTTTGGATGGTTCTTAACCAATAAGCAGCTTTCTAAAGCAGTTAGGAGAGAAAGTGTGCAAATCCAGGGTCCCTTTGAAGATGTTGAATCACAGTTTAGCCAGTTTGGTTAATTTGGCAGTTTGCTAACTGGCAATTAACCAATTTGATCTCATTGTTAAAGCACCAGGCTAGAAACCAGGAGCCTGTGGGTTCTGCATTAGACAGGAAAGCTGGCTGGGTGACTTTGGACCAGTCGCTCTCTCTCAACTGACCTCATAGTTGTTGTGGGGAAAATAGGAGGAAATAGGAAGAAACTTAGGAGGAAGAAAGTGTACTGGGTATGTTTGCTGCCATAGTTCTAAAAATAATTAAGATGGGATTAATTTTTTTTAAAAAAATAAATTATTTGTTCCAGCTCCCCAAACTGCTGGAGATCGGTATTTTACAATAACTTCTCAGGGAGATTCTATAGAGTAAACTTGTGTGGGTAATCCTTATCCTCGATCCAGGGAGGAATTCTGAGGAGCTGATCTATTCATCAGTTTCTCAGTTTGCTGCTGTCATCAGCAATGCAAAAGTGGAGCCATCTTCAGTCCACCATTGCAACCCTGAAAGTCAACTCTACAAGGGCTGGAGTGATGTGTCAAATAATGAAATTGAAAGAAATGCTATAAATGATTTAACATCAAACAGTGACTAAGATGGGGATGTAGAATGTTAAATTTCATATATATTTATGTATACTTACTGGATTTGGAGGCCACCCAAAATGACTGTGCAGGTTACTATGCAAGACAGAAAAATAATCTGAAGTCTCTATGCAATAACATATACATAAAAATTATATAACAACTGCTCTTGGTGATATTAAAACTATTAAAATTGAATGGACATGTTTAGATGAGAATAAGGCATTTTCAACCAACAATGTTAGAAACGTGTGACATTTTTTTAGCTTATGATGAAAACATGAGGGAAGTTAACATATCCACACAAATCACATAATTATATAGTGACACAGAATGAACATTTGTGATGCAAAAAGTAGAGATCAGGAGGGAATTATTGCAAGATATAGACAATCTGTGGCTCTGTGGTGGCGCCCACCCTTTGGAACAACCTCCCCCCAGAGTTA
This sequence comes from Arizona elegans, assembly GCA_022577455.1. NCBI lineage: Eukaryota > Metazoa > Chordata > Lepidosauria > Squamata > Colubridae > Arizona > Arizona elegans. Next base: position 23,592,104 of record JAKOOJ010000014.1, read on the forward strand.
CGTACAATAACAGACCTTCGGATTTTTCGTCGGGCCCTGAAAACCCATTTATTCCAACTAGCTGGGCTGGCTTGAGTCAAACTTTTAAACTATTTTAAATTGGAACTGTTTTTAATTATGGCCAAATTATTTAATTATTTTAATCAGTTTTTTTAATCTTTCTATGTCTGGATTTTACTTTGGCTGTGCACCGCCCTGAGTCCTATATTGGAGAAGGGCGGTATAGAAATTAAAACAAACAAACAAATAAATAAATAAATAAATAAATAGTGCGAAACTAACAAGCAGTTGGAGCTAACTATATGGCAAAGGTGCTGTTGGCTAAAATAAATGGGTTTAAATTGTTTATGCATTTGTTTCTATGGAAACGAGGCTTGGCTGAATTAAACATTAAAAGCCGCATTGACTGAGAGTCATAAAGAGATGCGCGCGAGGTGTGTGTCTCAGAAACGCTAACGGCGCGTAACGGCCGGGGTGGGGGTGGTGGACTACGGATGTTTCTGCCAGTTCAGCCACGTGGCCCTCCGACAGCTTCAAGGAGCCGATGCCGGTTACCGGATCGCCCATCGGAGGCTTCCAGTCCGGCGGCAGGGGACAAGCAATGGCTCCTCATTGCTCGGGGCCGGAGGAGGCAAGCCCTGCTCAGGATTCGACCAGGAGGAAGGCCCGGCCCAGAAAGTCGGCCTCGGCGTGGATCCCCCAGGCACCGAAGGGCCCGGTTGCACGGGCTGAGCCGGGGGTGGGTAGGGGCTGGTCCCTCTGAGAAAGCTCCGGGAAGAGCCGAGAGGAGACCCCGCCCAGGGGAAGGTCTGCCACGCAGAACTCTTTGTTGAGTCCTTCTTGAGGTGCCGATTTTAATAAAGCAATTTGCTGAGTAATTTAATAAAAGGATACCAAGGTCCCGTCGGGCACTTAGCGAAAGGAGGGCTCCTTGGCGCTCTCCGAGCTTGGCGGTTTTCTTACAGACGTTTCATTACCCAACCAGGTAACATCATCAGTGTTACGACGTCGTCGTCATCATCACTGCACTTGCCCAGCTTGGGTGATGAAACATCTGCAAGAAAAAAAGCCCAAGCCCAGAGAACACCAAGGAGCCCTCCTTTCGCTAAGGGCCCGACGGGACCTCGGTCTCGTGGCCGGTTTGCGGCTCTTCCGAGAGTACCGGGGCTCCTCGCCCCTCCACGGTGCACGGCCAGGAAGGGCGCGGGGGGGGGAGCGCAGGACGCATTTCGCCTGGTCGTTCACAGGCGCGGAGCATCCTGGCGTCTCGGCCTGCCGTCAAGGGGGCAGCCGGGCTAGCCTCCCTTCGCCCGCAGAGACCCCAGCGCGGCCCCGGGCCTTCGCCATTACTTCGCCGGGCGGGAAGGGCGCGAGGCCGAGGAAGCCTGACCGCGGACTGACCCCCCTCCGCCCGTCGGGCCGCCCGCGTCACGCCGCCTCCGCGCAGCCCCCACCCCTCGGCGCCTCCCCACCCCGCCCGCACGACCTCCCGCCCCGCGCAGCGCCGATCCGGAGGGAGCCGGTCAGGGAAGCTCCTCCCCGAAGCGGCCGGGAGAGCCGCGCAGCCGGAACCGGAGACGCTCCCGGGCCGCACCGCGCAGCAAGCAGCCAAGCGCCGCTCCGCCAGCCTCGCCCGCAGCCCGTAAGTGGCCCCGCGCTCGCCCCCCCCGCCCCCCCCCGCTCGGGAAGGACCTTCGGGACTCGGGCCCGCCGTTAGGGCGCCCCGCAGGGCGTGCAAGGTGGCTGGCGGCGGCGCTTGGAGCCCCTCCCGGGCCCGCCCGCTTCCCTTCTGGAGCCATGCCCGCCGCCCGCGCCCGGCCCCTCCCCGCCGCCCTCGTGCTTCTCCGCCGGCTTCGCAGAGCCTCCTCCGTCCGCCGCCATGAAGGGCTGGGGACAGAAGCTGGAGCTGCTGACAGGTAAGGCGCCTCGCGGGCGGCCCGGTGCAGTGGCGGGTGGCTGCGCCCTGCCACCTCTGGCGAAAGCCGGCCGGGCCGGCGAAGGCGGCGAGGCAGGATGGGCTTTTGGGCCGGCTCGCCTGCCCCCGCCCTGTCCGCCCGGGGCCCGGGGGCTTCGGTGGCGTGGCCGGCGCGGCTCTTTCCCCGTTGAGAAGGGGAGAGCGCAGGAGCCGCCCCCGTTGCCCCGCCGCAGGCCGGCCGTTGCCAAGGGCAGCGAGCGCCGAGGCGGCGACTGCGGGGGGTTTAAAGCGCAGCCGCCCGGCGCCTCCGCCAGTGCCCGCCGCGGCGCCTCAGGCCCGGCTTGGCGGCCGCCCCAGAGCAGGAAGGTCATTCCCCGCCCAGGCGCGTCCCGGAGGCGAGACGGGGTGGTGGCGGCGGGAGAGGTCCCCTGGGGAAATGCCCGGCAGCCGCAGCCGCTCCTCTAGAGCATCCGCGGCTTGGTTGGGAAGCCGGCCCGGGAGGGGCTCCCGGTGCCCACGAGATGGGCGTACGGTAAATAAATGGCTGCTCCGGGTTTCTTAGTGGCTGCTTAATGCTCGGATGTGCCAGTGCCGCAAGATCTGCGGGGAGCCGTTGCTGGCAGGGCTGCTCCCCGACCGCTTGGGTGTAAAAGGGTGTCAACGGAGAAGCCGAGTTTCTCCAGCGGTGGGTGCTGGAACCTCACTTGGTGCAAGGACAGGCGCTACGAGACTGCAGCCGCAGAGTCGCCGGCCTGGAGACCTTGCCTTTCCTCCGGAGTGATTCCTCTGCATCGGAGAGTCTATCGTGCCAAATGCTTTTTTTGGGGAGCAAAGGAGGAAAGAGAAGGGGGGCAGGGTTGGTGCTGCTGGACTAACATTGCTCACGGGAGGGAAGACAAAGCCTGCCTTTCCCAGAAGGATTCTCTCAGGTCCTTGATGTCAATGGGTGGACGCCTCAAGCCAGGCTTTGTCTCGAATAAAAGGGAGAGGAACAGGGCAGGGCAGGGATGCAGAGGCTGAACTTGGCAGGGGGCAGAGGCAGGGAAGCACCTGAAGCACCTGAAGGTGCAGAGACCAACGATAGGGGCTCCTGTCCTGAAGGCCATTTGTGGATCAGATATTCTTCTGATTCTAGGCAGTTTATGAGAGAAAACAAATAAGCTGTTAAGATTCACCCCTTAAACCAATAAATAATAAACACCATGACTGAAAGCTAAAAAGTATCAAGCAAGTCTGAAAAGGCTGTTTCCACTCTTTCCAAACCATTGGGGTGTGTGTGTGTTCCTTTGGGTTTGTATGTGTATGGGGACATAACTAATCTCAGGTGCCAACTGTTCCAGAGGCAGGAGGGCTTTCACCAACAAAGTCCCAGCCCCCTCAGAGTGTAATTTGACTGTCTACAGATTCTGCCTGAAGAAGACAGTCCCAAAGGAAAGCTACAAGGACTGAAGCCTTGGGGTTGTTTCTTTTTCTGCAGCTATTCCATCTCCTTCCTCAAAGCATTTCTCATGGTATGAAAATGAAAGTTAAAGGAGAATTAAAGAACAGAAAGTTGCAAATCACCCTCCACAGATTTATGTGAGAGACATTCTCCAAAGCACCTGAAGGCAGGACAAGAAGCAGCGGATGGAAACTAATCCAAGAGATAAGCAACCTAGAAATAAGGAGAATCCTGACAGTGAGAACAATTAACTAGTGGAACCGCTTGCCTTCAGAAGTTGTGGGTGCTCTGTCCCTGGAGGCTTTTAATAAGAGGACTGGACAGTCATTTGTCTGAAATGAGATGGGACAAAATTCCCCTTTAGGGATGAAATTTCATCCCAAGATTAACCATTGTACAGAGAATGGTACAGAGAAAATGATGCAAAATAGTCACAGAAGAGATGCCAGCTACATCTTGTGCAGGGCCGGATTTAGATGAAAAGAGGTCCTAGGCTATTCCACTTATGAGGCCCTTTCACCTATAGTGAAAGTGTAATTTTAATTTTGCTAACAGTTTGAATGTAAGCCCCTCTTGATCTTGAGGCCCTAGGCTGAAGTCTAGTTAGCCTATAGGAAAATCCGGCCCTGATCTTGTGACTTTTTGAGACACTCCCCCAACCCCCCACTCCGAAGCTGAGAAATGGTGGCTCTATTGCCCTGCCTAGGATGCACTTTAGGAATGGGGTCCAGGCCTTTGGTTTCAGCCGTCTCCTGCCCCTCCTGCACGGGAGGGGGCGGGCTGTGTGCACTCTGCTTTTTGTCTCAACCTCAGATTTTAAGTACTTTCTGACAGACAGATCTCTGTCCATTCCAGGTTTGGCTTATTGTTTCACTCTCTCAAAAAACAAATTCAGCAGTTTTGGAAATTTCTCACTATTCCCCTAAAATTAATTTTGCTGATTTCTGAGAATAATATAAATCATATGGTCATTTTGAGTTCATGTTAACTTCTCGAAAGGTGTATTCAGTGGCAGGTTTGCAGCCCATGAATTTTGAATAAAGTCTGCCTGGCCCAGTCAGAGTTACTGGTTGTTGCCAGCGGTTGCCCTTTCAGCAACAGGAGATGGGAGCTGTTTTGGGAGATACTCTTTTGTTCCTCTGATGTGGCTGGGGTCCTGTTATGGGGAAGCTCTGCTACGTGGCCCATGCTGGCATTCCCACCACATCAACAGCATACTGTCATCTGGGAGGGTCTGTCTGACCCCAGTTTTGTTTCTGCTTGTCTTGTCACATTCCCTGGGTCTCCACAAGTTCTCTGTGACCCACACACCTTCCTCCCTTGAAGGATAGGAATTGACTTTTGTCAACATGTGGTCTAAGGCACCCTGTTATTATTAAGCTGGTTATTAAGACCAGCTGCCTGCAATTACTGCAGGTTCGAATCTCGCCAAGGCTCAAGGTTGACTCAGCCTTCCATCCTTTCTAAGGTAGGTAAATTGAGGACCCGGTTTGTGGGGGCAATAAGCTGACTTTGTATAAATATACAAAAAGATGAAGGCTATTGCTGAGCACATTGTAAGCCGCCCTGAGTCTCCGGAGAAGGGCGGCATATAAATCATTTTTTTAAAAAAAAAAAACATGACAGCTTTTTCGCATTTTGAGACAGAAGCCAAGGTGTATGGTAGATTCCTGCGGGCCTCTGTGGTGCAGGCTTTCTGTTCCAAGGTTCCTGCACTCCTAGTGAAATGCTCTCTCCACTCCAGGGTGCTGTGGACCTGCTGGGTGTGGCTGTGACTGGAGTGGACTAGTGCTGGCTGAAAGGTGCGGGACAGCAGGATGTGGGAGGAGGGATCCTGGAGAACTCTACTTCTTTTTGTGCTGTTTTCACTTCAGTTGCTTAGGACTCTAGGTTGGAGGAATTCCCCAACAACTATGGGGCTCAAGCAAAGCCAAATAAATAAATAAAATATATTTTAACAATAGTAATGTCCTCACTGGTTCCGCATTGGGGTATGGGGTTAGGGCTTCATGGTTACTAAAGGATGCTGTGGGGAGGGGATATTCAAATTGCAAAATGCAAAATCATAAATAACAGGAAAAATAGAGGAATGTATTTTTATTACTCCAATCTTATGGCTGCTTTTCAGAAAAGCTAAAAATATACAGCAGTCAAGCTGATCTAAAAGCCTGTAGCTTGCAATGCAGAACATAATGAACACCCCCACACTTTGCTGATAAAACTGTAGTCTATATTGCAGACAAAAGACTTATCAACTAACTAGAAATTGGCTGTAGAGGTTCTCTACTAGTCTTTGCTGCTTAAGCAGCTCTCCAACCAGAAGACCAGAGCAGGTTCTGACCAGTTCTGGAGAACCGGTAGCGGAAATTTTGAGTAGTTCGGAGTACCGGTAAATACTACCTCTGACTGGCCCCACCCCCTTCTAGTCTCTGTCTCCCGAGTTGCTGATGGGGAGGAAATGGGGATTTTGCAGTAACCTCCTGGAGTGGGGTGGAAATGGAGATTTTACAGTATCCTTCCCCTGCCACGCCCACCAAGCCACACCCACAGAACCGATAGTCAAAATTTTTGATACCCACCACTGCAGAAGACCCCAGTGTTAGAAGGGACAGCAACCTTATTTGTCCAACCTGCCTAGAGAGCTATTCAGTTTGCAGCCGTCAGGCACAAGATGCTCTCCAGAAACTCACTAGCCACCATGTATTTGATCCTGGTAGATAAGTTGTTCACTTTGCAGACAAGAAAGAAGATGTTAGCTAGACAGATAAAGACAGAAGATCTGCACATGGTCAGCCCAAGGCTGAATCTGAAGTCTTTTTTTGCCCTTCCTCGTCAATGGACTTTGGCTTCTCTTTTTCTAGCCTTCGGAGTCAGGCACATGGGCTTCATGTGCCTGAGTTCTCTTGCCTGAGCACTGCTGGTTCCCAGCTGACTAGCCTTAACAAGAGTGCAGGCCTCTTGCCAAAGTCAGAGATGATCTGAACTGTTATCAGTTTGTTCACTTGGTTGTGGCCAGGAGAGCTTTGAATGGGGTGCCAATTTCTGCCCTTTCTGGAACAGGAGGCCTCATAATTCAACCTCTAGAATTTGCTCTGGGGCTGCTCTTGGCATCCAACTGGTTCAAAAAGCATCACTCCTTGTGAATCCACACTCCACAGCCATCTAACACCGTTCCTGGTTGCTACTTGGCTTCCAGGTGCAATTCAAGGTAGACACAGTTGCCTCATGGATCACCTCAGAGGCTGACTCTGGTGGAATCTGCCCCCCCACCCCCACCTCTGTGCGCCCTGCCTGCTGAAGGTCTGGATGATGGACGTTCTGCCACAAGTCTCCTGCATAAGAACCCTCACCCTGGAGGTGGCCTCAGCTTTTGGATCTGGCTCTTCCACGGAGCCTTTAGGGATGAAGTTGATGTGGTGGAGGATAGGATCGAGGGAGGAGGGCTGGAGAGCGACAATTTGGTGTCATGTTAAAAGCATGCTAGAAAAAGGAGACTGCCTTAGACACAAAGCCAGTCAGTCCTGGGCCCCAAGAAGGAGGCAATGGCCCAAGCAAACCACTTCCAAAAGACTTGCCAGAAAATATGCAGGGACTTGTCCAAGTGTTCACCAGGAGTCAACACTGACTCAAAGCCACACACACAAAGGATAGTCAGAAGGTGTCAGAAATTCTGGGAGTTAAAGTCCACAAGTCTTAAAGTTGCTAAGGCTGGAGATCCTTGCAAGCATTTTCCAAAGCATTCCCAACCTCACAAATCAATCATTTCTGATTCCTCTGGCAATCAATTCCTATATATCAAAAAATAATCTTGGTTTATTCTGATCATGGTGATTTATCCATTGGAGATTTATAGTTGCTAAGACCATCTAGACACATAATGGCCTTGTTTCATTGAGTCCCAGGCGGGATAAGCAATTCTGCCAGCCAACAAGGCCCAAGCAGTCCTCGACTCCTGGGAGCAAATCACCATTTCCACAGGCCCAAAGGGCTGTGAGAATCTTCCAATCCATCTTTTATGTTTCACAGTGATGCTGGCCTTCTTCCCCCAGGGAGAATGCAGAGCCTCTCTTCTCTTTTGTCGTTTGTCATTTGGCTCGGGACTCGCATCTTTTCAAGGGGGCAGCTCTCCTTCGGCTGAGTACACAAAGGTGGGGGGAGCAGCCAGTGTCAGGGATCTTTTCAGGGCCTTCTGCTCCATCCCCATGGCCCTATGCAACTCCAGCTTTTAACCCTAGTTAAGCCAAAGTGCACCTGGCCCGCCATCGGGAGAAGGACTCCAAAAGAGCAAACTGCAGCCCTTCCTCCTCAGACCTGGCCAGGTTTCTAGGGGGTTTTAAATCCCCCCCACTCCCAGGTTGCTTGTGTAGCTATGACCAGGTGCATAGTGCTTTGCACTCTTGACGAGGAGGGCCTGCCATCAAAGTGAGAAAGATTTTCCTCTGGCATTCCAGGATTGGGGCAAACCACTGACTAATCTTGGTTTGTTTGTTTGTTTGCCCAGGACTGTTGCTCCAGGAAGTGACCATGGCTAGCCTACATGAGCAGCGATTTACAGAGGAGAAGCCTCTGCTCCGTGGACAAGATGCTGAGATGGTGAGTCATTCGCTTCTCTCCTGGAGTTCCGGTTCTGCTGAGCCTGGAGGCAGGTCCCTCGGCTCGATTAGAGTCTGCCTGGAGCCAGTGATGAGAGCATGGAACGGCAAGCCGGGATTCAGGCAGGCCTGGGCAGTCTGTACCTACTGGTTCTACTGGTTCGGACCAGTTTGGATGAACCGTTAGCTCCGACTTTCAGCTGTGAGCGAACTGGTTCTCTCTTTCTTTGAAGTGGGCCCACCTGCCCACCCCTGCGTTATACTCACCTATATTTCTGCTTCTGAAGCCCAGCTGATCAGGGCAGCAGAGTTGATTGCTGCTCCTCAGCTGTTTTCCTTGCTCTCAGCAACATGAAATTTTCCACAAACTGCGCACAGCACATGTATGGCGTGTGCGCGCTCAGCGAACCGGTTGTTAAACCGGTAGGATCCCACCCCTGGTCTGTACTTGGCTGCATCCCAAAGGCCCTTTGCCTTCCCTTTGGATCCTGGCAAGAACCCCTTGTCTGTTCCAGCAGCATCGAGACCTCCACTCCCTCCCTGGGAGGTGTGCAAGTCATGAGACCAGTGGAAACACAGGAGGATTGTAATGCTGCTTCCCACACTTTGATCCCCCCCCAGCATAGATGCAGCTGGTCTGTTTCCTGGTGGGAGGGTAGTGGGAGCAAACAAAGAGGGAAACAGACCCTGAGGACAAGAGAAAGAAAAGAGCAAATGGAAAGAAACATCCAGAGAAGGGACAGAAAGAGCAGCTGACCTCACAGGCCACATCTCAGCCTGGGCTCCCATATCCTGCTTGGCCCTGGAAGCTCCAGGAAAGACTCTTTTTTCCCTGGGATCTCTCTCTCAACTTCCCAGTCCAGCATATAATCCTGGCGTTTCCAGGTGGTCAAACATCCACCTGGCTGAATTCTGCTTTGCTTTTCCCCAGAATCAGCCGAAATTCTATTAGACACCTGTGTTTATAATTTGGGTGGGCCCCAAGTTGGCAAATGACCACTTCACGGAGGTTACTAGATGAGTCTCTTTACATGACACCCCCACCCCACCCAGTGCTTTTCTGGTGGTAGGATCCATAGGAATCAGAAGTGCTGCAAGAGCTGTGTTTGATTTTATGTCTTTCCTTCCAGGAGAATTCAGACACTTTCCTGCCCGCAGTGGACACTGACTGGAAGGTAAGGTTGCAGGGGGGGCATTTTGTCTGCTTTATCCAGGAAAGAATGGAGGAGTTGGTGCTTTGGCAAGACCAACATTTCAGAAGTGGCAGAAATCCAACAAAAAAGAATCACTGGGGTGGGGGGATGTCTCATTCTGGGTGGGTTCATTTTTTTGTATCCGAGAAGGTCAGAGCGCTGCCTAACTCCTGGCGGGTGAATCTCAGGCCAAAGATATTGGCTGGAATCCTCCTTCTCCCATGGCTGTTTCTTTAAAGTGCTGTTTGAGGCAAGAGCAGCTCTTCCAAGCCTGGCTTTTTGTTGAAGCAATGACTTCCTTGCCTTGAGAATTGGGGGGCTGGGGGCCTCTTTGGCCTCCTAGGAGTGGCTTTCCTCTCAGGGCAGGAGCTGAAGCATCCCTAAGTGCCTCTGAGGTGCTTAAGGTGGGGCAGCAGCTGGAAACCCTTCTTCACAGGAACCGGGCCTCAGTTTATGTTCTTGTGTGAGGCTTGTTTTCCTAATGTTGGGCAGCCCCTTCTCTGCCCTGGAAGTCTCACTCGCTAAGGGAAGAACTTGCTCTTGTGAAAGGAAGCTTTTTGGGATTTACCCAAAATGTTGAAGCATAACCCGATTTAACAATTACATGAGACACAGCATTTTTAGGTTGGCTTAACATACTAAACTACAGTTGTGTTCACACAACACAAATTACTTGGTACTAAATGAACCCATTTTCTGGATTTGCAAATACACTGAATCAGAAACTAATAAAAAAGGCTGAGTGTTCTAACCCACCCAAAACTAAACAAAATTAAGCCTAAATTAGATTTAAGTTACCTAACCACATTGTCTTTGACTGTGAATGATGTGCTTGGCTTTTAATTCATCAGATTAAGCTTGTTGTATGAATACAGCTCTTCATTTAAATATATGAACAGGCCTTCACTCTTCCAGTAAGAGAGGAGAGAACAAAGAACTTTTTCAGTTGCACAGCCAAATCTACAGAGTCACACTAGGAACTTATGCTAAGAGGAAAGAATTACTTCTCTGGGTTGCAAGATAAACAGAAAATTTCTTTGCATGCTACAGTTATTTTGCAATATGCTCTGTAAGTCAGAAAAACAGTCTCTGGTGAACTCCAATGTTTTGAGCTGTAATTTCCATCAACCAATTACTGCATGGGCAGTAATTAGGTATGAAGGCGCTTATAGTCCAAAATATCTTAGCTGGGCCAAGGGCTGGAATGAAGCTAGCAGGTGAGGAGAGAATTGGTGACGGTGCATGGTGGAAGAGAGAGCGGAACCCCCTGGTGGCCACAGGCAAGCATGGTGTGGCCGGCCCGTGGGACCAGGACAGCTTCAGCACCAAGGATAGCGGAATGCCAAGCCTTCATTTGTCGCCTTGGCTCTGGGGAGGGGTGTGTGTGAAATTGGCTTCTTCAGACAGAATCTTCCACATTTGCTGGTGTGTTTTTTTTTTTCATTTTAAAATTAGACTATCAGCTTCCCACAATTGTGACAAGCTGAAGATGTAACCATGGAGTCCTAGAAGTCCCCTGCAAATTGCTTAGATGGTTACATTTTTGTTTTTCCTCTGGCAATTATTGAACATTAACATCTGGGCCTCATTTGGCAAGGCTCTGTAATGAGCTGACAAAATCTGACCTCCTAATGGGGCTGTAGCCAAAGGGGCACATGAGAGTCAGCACAGGGAAGGAAGTGACCTCCAGTCTTGAAAGGGGGGCTTGGGCTGGTCATTGGCTCTTAGCTTGTTCAACTCACAGGCAGATTGTAAACACAAAAACACACATGAGCTCCTTGTCCAGGTTAGAAATGTCACAAATAATTCCTATTCTTATTTCATAGAAAGGCTGCCCCATAATTTGAAGTCAGAGAATCAATAGACAATAGGAGGTTCCTGGAGATCAGCTGTCATTCCACCCCTGGTGGATGGCTAACTTTTCCAGCCCCTCCACACAGAAGAACTTGGTTCACCCTATTCCTTTGTGGAGCGGTCCAACCAGAGTCTGCTGCCTTGTCACTTAAGCTTTCTTGCCTTCTGCTCTGGAATGATTGGCCTAAGACCCCTTCAGATGTTGAAAGAAAGCTTTACTACAGCTGTACTGTCTCTCGATCCCCTTTTCTTGACACTAAAAATAGCAAAGACATCCAACTGTTTCTTTTAGTCCTTTCCTTTGCTTTCCTTTCCTTTGGCTTTCCTTTGGCTTTTACTAACCAAATGTAGATATTTACATTTGCGCCTTCTGAAATTAATCCTGCTGGGTTTTGCTCATTGCTCCAGTTTATCAAGGTGGTCCTGTCCTCTCTGACTTTGCAATTTCTGTGTCACCTGGAAATGTGATAATCATGTGCCCTAATCCCTTATAAGTAGTTTGAACAGCACCAGAACCTAGAACAGAAGCCAGGAGCTCTGCACTTTGCTCTGCCTTGATGCAGACCCAGGGAGGTAAATTCAAAGGATAGGATGGATGGATGGATGGATGGTTGGTTGGTTGGTTGGTTGGTTACGGTCATAGGGTCATAAAACCAAATGCCTAAATTTTACAAATGGCTAGTTTCACAGAACACACAAGCCAGCCCACTGGATTTTAGCTTAAGACTCTTATAAGCCGCCCTAGCAGTTAATTTCAGTGTGCTGTGAACTCAGAATGTAGGGTTAATTTAGTAAACCATGAATCAATGAGACACACAAACACACCCAATAGTGATTGTACAAATAATGTAGATTTTCAAGAATTATCTTTAGACTCTCTACATGTCTAACATATGCTTCAGTTTCTTGTCAGATAGACAGCTATAAGAGAGGAAGGGGGGAGGGAGATGGTCTTCTATTATTGATATTTAGGCAGTGACCAAACTTCTGTGAATTAGGGATTTTATAAAGCAAATATTACTGATTTGATTGCTTTCTTGGGAATTTGCTGCTGCTAAATAAAATCCTGAACAGCATGTTACACCTTAATGGGATTTGAAATAATAACTGCTGACTTAAGGATTTTTAAAAATCTTAAATAGCATAAGATCCAGAGCAAGAAGGACATTGCTTGCTCTTCAGTTGCAGTAAGAAAAGAGGCCCAGCAAATGGGCCCCTTTGATGGGGGATTTTGGTAGACTTCTTCCTGGGAGCCATGCGAGGGTGACTTCAGAAGAGGGAGCCAGCCTTAGCACTCCTCCCAGGAGCAGTGGACAAGGAGGTCTGTCCCGCCAAGGCCAGAGGGCATCAAGACTGCCTGCAGGAGGCAAGGAACGGAAAGGGTCAGAACAGGCATGAGGCCATTGTTGGCCCCTAATTCTGCCGGCACCCGGAGGTGCTTCTCCCCAGGATTCCCCTCCCCTCGCCGCTATTTCCCACTCCGGCTTCTACTCCGGTGTCGGGGGTCTGGAGGCCGCTTCGCCGGTCATGGGCAGGGCAGCCAGAAGGCCTGGCCCCGGAGCGTTGGCCCTCTTCCCTCGCCCTTTCCTTCCTTCGGGGCCGCGGAGCGACCCTTTGTTCTTCTTGGGCGCTGCCCTGCCAGGGGTCCCCGCCGCCGCCCTAGTGCGCCCCTTTCCCGAGCGTGGCGGCCCGGCCGCCTTCCCCGCGAGCAGCTTCGGGATCGGCGGGCGCTCGGCCAGCGGAGGGCGAGGGGGCGGAGGAAAGGAGGGAGGGGCCCGACTGGCCCTTAAATGCAGCAGTGAAGCCAGCCCACTGCAGATCTACGCGGCGCCGGTGCAGAGAGGTGGAGTGGGACGCGGCGTCGCTTCGTCCCCGGAGTCCCCGAGATGCCTGAGTGCTGGGACGGGGTAGGTGCTCCGCAGCGGCCGGGGGCGGAGAAGTCGCCGGGGGCTGAGGCGGGGAAAGCGACAAGCCCTGCCTCGGCCACCGGCATCCCCCCCGGACTGCGCCGGGTAGTGACCTTGCCGCCCTCAATTCTCGGCCAGGCCTCGGAGGAGCGGCTGCCCGCCATGGCCGCTCCAAGCGCAAGGCGGGTCCGCGGGAGAGAGTGGGCGGCCACCCTGCCGGAGGGGCTCAAGGGTCTTCTGGAGCTTTGCCGATGGCCGGCGGGATGGTGGTGTGTGTGTGTGTGGGGGGCTTCTCAGGGGACCGCGCCCTCCGCCCGCCGTGGAGACGAGGCTGGCCTGCTGGTGGGGGCTTCGCTGCGGAGCTGGCCGAGACCTTGTCGGCGTCCTTGAAGTTCTCATTGAGGCAGAAAACGGCGCGGGGCCTGGGAGCAGTTCGGGCTGAACCATTCGGAGACCGAAGGCTGAGAGGGGTTATTCAACGTTTTGCTGCAAATGCAAAAGTGAAGATTTTGAACTTGCCGCTTGCTGTTTGGCAGCTGCAGGCAGAGTCCGAATATCCACCAGCCAGACCCTTTGGATGCTGCCAGCTGCCAGTCCTCTAGTGCTTTGTGCTCATGATTTGACAGTGGCCAACTTCTCTGCGCCCCCCTCCCCTTTCCTGCTGCTGGTCAGCCTTGCTTAAGAGATTTGGTCCCCTCTACCAGAAGGTGCTGCTTTTTCTGCAGCTGCCTGAGCCCCCTGGCAAGCCAGCTTTGGGTTTTTTGGCTGGTCCATGTGGGAGAGTAGACCCCTCCATCATCCCACAGCTGGGTTATGAGTGCTGGTTGGCTGGATGAAGCGGGGTGCTGGAAGAGGGCTCAGAGCCTCCATGCAGGAAAGGAGAACCAGGAATCGAGGGCAACGGTCTGTGCCCCTGCACCTTTACCAGCAGGCAAACTCAGACCTCAGATCTTTAACATCCTTCACAATCTGTGGGTGGTTTGCTCTCGCTGGAACTGCTGACAGTGAAGTTATATTTGTGTTTATAGGAATGTAGGAATGCAGTTACTGCATTTGCAGAAGACAGCTTGTCTTTTCCTGTGGCTGAGAAGGTGGCAAACACCTTGCATATCTGGTTTGTTCATGGTTCAATATATGTTATGATGGTTCAATCTATGTGTACTCCTCAACCAAGGGAGTTGTGTGAATGCAGTTATGGAGAAGCAGGTTCTGCGGAGCCATAATTCTTCATCCAAGGAAGGGGTGCGGGTGGTAGAAATGCCTGACTATTTGCTGGAGCAATGCCTGAGGGACTCTGGGGGAATGTAGGCCAGAGTAGTAGGAAGGAGGGGCTTTCCTGGGGAGCCAAGAGGCAGAGAAGCTCAGTGTCTTTGGCATGCAGAAAAAGGGCAAATCTAATAGTAGATCTAACAGGTAGATCTAATAGTTATGCAGACAAGTGCTCGAATCTGGCAAGACCTCTGTGCAAGCACCAGTAAGAAGTTCCTCTGAAGGAACTCCTTGTGTCATTTGTGGTTCCTTGAGCCTGACACTGTGGAAAACCCTGCAGAGGAGACGACAGTGTGCAAAGTGCCTGGGTTGTGTAAGTGGACCTCCTATGGCGGCCAGAGGGAAGAATGCAGCCGTCACAGTGGGTTGGGGGTGCCGTGGCTCCCACTGTGCCTGCCTCCTTGGAGGACCTGGCCTAGAGAAGTGGGTAGCAGCAGCAGCCCAGTTCCCTTCAGCGAGGCCGACCTCATGTTGCCATCTCTCCCCCTTCAGGAGCATGACATCGAGACACCCTACGGACTGCTGCACGTCGTCCTTCGGGGATCCGCCAGAGGGAACCGCCCAGCCCTCCTGACATACCATGATGTGGGGCTCAATCGTAAGTGGGTCACTTTTAATTCTGGTTGGGGAGGGAGGGCCAGACCCCTTTCCCCCCTAAACCTGACTCTGTTGTGCCTGACTTGCAAACTGGCTGTTTGTGCTTGCTACCAGAAGAACGAGTGATCGACATGGTCACTGACAAGGCGGCCATTTTGTTGACATTTGCTGATGTGCCAAGTTTTTCAATGCCATTGAAAAGGCTTAGTTCTGATGGTGTAACCTAGTGTGCAGACCCAATAGTTTTGGTTAATTTTGATTCACAGCATAATGTGAACCTAGAAAACGTATTAAGTACTTTTGCTGTGTGAACATAGCAAAAAAAAAAAAAAACCCAAATCTTTCCTCCTCCTACAGAGGAGGAGATGCTGAAAGGGAGTTCTTATCTTAGTTCAAGAGATAGTTAAAATATTGGCTGTGTTTCCACAAAGTGACTAAAAAGGCTTGCAAACACCCAAATCCCCTGAAAACTAACTAGAGCCAGGGCCACCATTCTCATGGCTTAGGAAGAAGGAAGCTGTATGGACAGGAAGAGATGGGAAGATGGGTGAAGCTGAAGGTCCAGAGGCAGCCAGTGGTGTTTCTTTGCCCTTCTTTCTTAGAGTTCAACTCCCCTCTTTTACTGCCCTGGCTTATATCAGCCCCTTTCTGCATGGGAGACCTGTGCAGGCAAGGACAGGCAATAGAAAAGAGGCCAGCCAGTCAAAGCTCCTTCAGGCCGAGTGCCTGTTCCGTTCCTCGGCTGGGGAAGAACCTCCATTGAATGGAGCGGATTGACTGGCTTGCCAGATACTCTCCACGTGCCCTGAGGAGGTTGCCAATTGTTGCCCGACCTCTCTGCAGGAAACACTGGAATGGGCTGAATCCATCAACAGGAAGGGCTTGAGTCACCTTGGAAGAGGCTGAATTGCAAAGTGCTGTAAAGGCATTAATAGATAACCATTATCTTTGTTCCACTTTTATTCCACATGGAATCCAAATATGCTTTTTTTCAAAAGGCAACTGGACTTTCTTTGTTTAGCTTGAAGACCTTTGGCTTCTCATCCAAGAAGCTTCTTCAGTTCTGACCTCTGTTCCTTGATGAGAAGCCAAAGTTCTTCAAGCAAAACAAAGAAAGTCCAGTTGCCTTTTGAAATAGCACCGTTGGGATAACGATAACCTGGATGACTGAGAATCACCATAGACATTCTGTGTGGAAAGCAGCAGTAGATTCAACAGTCCTGAAAAGCTTTAGTGTTGGAGTAACATGAAACATATTTGGACCAAGAATTCTGAGGTCAAGTCTGGGAACAAGGCCTTAGGTGTCTCTGGCATAAAAGGGAGGTGCTCTCCTGCCCTGCCTGGAACAGTAAGAGAAGTCAACGCTTGAGTTCCTTGTTGAAGGGGTATCATTTGATTTGATTTGATTTGATTTGATTTGATTTGATTTATTTATATATTTATTTATTTATTTATTTATTTATTTATTTATTTATTTATTGGATTTGTATGGCGCCCTTCTCCCGAAGGACTCAGGACGGCTCACAACAATAAGAAACAAAAATAATTAATTTGTCTTTTAATTTGTTAAAAGACAAATTAAATCAGAATATCCAATAAATAAGGTTAAGCATGGGAATACAAATTCAGATACAAGATTTAAGAATTTAAAAAGCTACAAAATCAGTTTAGAGTCAACCCAGAGATTTTAGTTCTCTAGCTCTAATTTTCTTATTTCTTGCAGACAAGCTCTGTTTCAACACTCTCTTCAATTCTGAGGAAATGCAAGAGATCACGAAGCACTTTGTGGTGTGCCATGTGGATGCGCCTGGGCAGCAGTCTGGGGCCTCCCAGTTTCCCCAGGGGTAAGCATTTTCCAAGAAGGCCTCTGTGTCCTCTTAGATGGCCAGCTGTGTCCCTGATGGTTCCACTTCAATGGCCAGCTGTGTGGTTGTGTCCCTGATGGTTCCTTGCCAGGCCTATTCTGGATCCTGGATCTGCCTCAGAGTCCCTGTCATGTGGCTCTCAGAGAGGACTCAAATGAAGGCCATAAGTGGCCTTCACTTGGATGGGGTGGAGAGCTGTGTGTGTGTGTGTGTGTGTGTGTGTGTGTCAGGTGATAAGTGGTGATAGGGCCCTTTTTGCATAAGGTAATCTTTTATCATTGCTTTGATGTTTTATCTTTTGATGCACATTTTATACACTGTTTTTGTGAATTTTATGTATTGTTGCTGTATTCTGTTATGCCATATGAAATATATACAGTGGGGAGGGAGGGAGACAGAGAGGGAGAGAGAGAGAGAGAGAGAGAGAAAGAGACAGAGAATCTTTCTGAACTTCTTACTTGCTGTGTTTCCATAGGTATCAGTACCCATCCATGGACCAGTTAGCTGCCATGTTGCCCAGTGTGGTCCAACATTTTGGGTGAGCATATTGTCCTCATAATGCCTTTATGGTGTGGTACAGGAAGGAGAGTCTTGCCAGTCTTGCTTCCTGTTGATTACATGGCCGGGGTTACTCCTGCAGTTTTCTTGGCACATTCTTGGAAGTGGATTGCCATTGCCTCCTGCCTAGGGCTAAGAGAAAGTGATTGGCCCAAGGCTACCCAGTTGATTTTGTGCCTGAGGCAGGAGCAGAACTCACCGTTCCCTGGTGCCTTTGAGCATCTGACAAAACTGGCACTTTGCACTTGGCTGTAGTTTGCTATTTAAAGATAATTAGGGTTTCTTGCTTTAGAGGTGGCTGACAATGACTTTTTTCTAAAATGCAGAGTTTGGCCCTTTTGAGCAAGTGGTGAAACAGTTGAGGGGCAGCCAATTCAATAAAGCTTCAGTTGGCAGCCTGGTGGTTGAAGGTTTTAGGCTGATCAGAGCTCACATCAAACTCTGTTCCAGCATAACTTCACTGGATGATCTCAAAAGTGGCCCTTTTCCTGCTTAGCCTAACAAAATTGTTATGGAGGCACCATGTTTTGGAGCTTCTTAAAAAGTAATCCAGGTACTCCTTGCTTAACAACCATTTGTATGCAATCATTTGGAACCATTTATACTTGTAAGCCAATCTGGATGACCCCAATTCTAGTTGGCCATAAACTGAGCCTTGGGAACTGGCAGGGAATGAAGCAAGGAATTGATGCCAAAAAGTCTCTGATGCTTCCCTTTTCATAGGTTCAAGTATGTGATTGGAATTGGAGTTGGAGCAGGTGCCTATGTTCTTGCCAAATTTGCCGTAAGTGCTCTGCCTGGCCCTGGTGTAAAAGGGGGGGATCCTGGAGGGAGGAAAGGAAGGAAAGAAGGAAGGAAGGAGGGAAGGAGGGAGGGAGAATGCCTATATGCATTCTGAGAAGGAACCCTCTCTTTTGGCATCTTCTAGAGTAGAACTTGTGTAACGCCATCTGGTGGTCGTTTATTTAGCTGAAAGCTTTTCTGCTTTTATCAGAGCCTGGACCTATTCACCTGAAAGCCAGAAATATGTGCTTTGCCTTGCATGAGCAACCCCTTGAAAATGGTGTCAGACAAGGAGTTCTTGAAAGTTACCAAGACCTGCTCAGCTCTGTCCACCGTGCCCGTATCCATAGAGAAAGAGGTTGGGCTGAGGTTATCAGGGTATAGATTGGACACTTCCATGGCTGCCACATCCAGTGCCTGCAACCAGCCAATTGTAACTCTTGCCAAACTGGGTCCAGCTCAGCTGGTGGTTGCCGCCCCTGGCCCAGCAGATGTCCAGCTATTCCAATGGGCCACTTCCCTGATGATGCTGTGTCGGACGTCTTTGCTTAGTGTTTCTTTCTCACTGTGCACCAAGCATTTTTCTGATAATTCTGTCCTTTTTGTAGTTTATATTTTTTCCTTGAGCTTATTTTGTAAGCTTCCTAGAGTCATTTTCTGTCAGAACTGGCATGTAAGCTGATAAACGTACATCAATATACTCCAAGCTAAGTGCACATTATCCAAATGTTGCCTCTAGATCTGCTTATGTGTACAACCTGCAACTTGCAGGTTTTTCTTCTTACCTTATGGATGCTTGCAAATCAAGCTAACAAGCCAGAATAAACTGTATCCGTTTTGCTGCAGCTGATCTTCCCAGATCTGGTGGAAGGCCTCGTTCTGATCAATGTTGATCCAAATGGCAAAGGCTGGATTGACTGGGCTGCCAGCAAGGTAATCTTCCAGGGTGGATTGGGCATAATTTTTCCAGGCTGAGAAAAAGGGGTTGAAGAGTGGAGATCTCCTGAAGGCCAAGGTGTAGAGGATCTGGAGAAGTTGCACATCTGTTTGGCACATCTGGCAGAGATCAGGTTGAGAAGAGAGTTGAGTCGAGTCAAATACATTTTTTGGCCAAGTGTGATGGAATGTGTCTCTGGCACAGAAGCTCTCAGCGTACATGGCAAAGCAACAGAGTAATTGTAATCATAATAATGATACCAATAAGAAGGGGTAGTAGAAAAGATGGAAAGGATAATAATAATGCAACATGGGTAAATAAATTTAGACATAAGACAGTTCAGGTGTTCAGCAGAATGATGGCATGAGGGAAGAATCTGTCCCTGTGTCTACTTGTTTTGGCATGCAACGCCCTAGAGCAGCATCTCGAGGGAAGGAGTTGAAATGCTAGTGTGTAGGATGTGTGGTGTCTGTAGTTATTTTCTCAGCCCTCCTTCTGACTCGCTCAATGCACAGGTCCTCAGTGGAAGGCAGTCTGACTCCAACTGTTTTTACTACAGGTCTAATTATCTTTTGGAGTCTGTACCTGTCCTGTTTAGTTGCTGAATCAAACTGGACAGTTATAGAAGTACTAATGACAGATTCAATAATTCCTCTGTAGAACTGTATCAACAGCTCTTTGGGCAGTCTGAACTTCCTAAGTTGATGCAGGAAGAACATTCTTTGTTGTGCTTTTTAAATAATGGTTCTAATGTTAGGTGTCCATTTCAAATCCTGGCAGATTATAAAACTTGAAGGACTCTACTGCTGTTGAATATAGTAAGAGGTCTTGCGCGCCCCGGCCCCCAAAGCTCCCCTCGGATACTAGGTGGCTCAGATACTCGGGACCTGGGCCTGCGGTTGATGCTGTGCAACGCTAGGTCTGTGGTAAATAAGGCCCCCCTCATCCACGATCTTATCCAGGAGGGGGGAGCGGACCTGGCCGGTATTACGGAGACCTGGTTGGGACCGGAGGGAGGAGTCCCTCTGGTCGAGATGTGCCCACCAGGTTTCAGAGCATACCATCAACCGAGAGCCCAGGGGAGGGGCGGGGGGGGTGGCGGTTATTATTAAAGAAGGTCTTGGTTCGAGGGAGATCACTGTGCCTCAGATTGCTGGATGTGAATCCCTCTTCGTGAGATGGGGTCTTGGGGTTCAGATGGGCTTGCTGCTTGCGTACCTGGCTCCCTGCCGCGTGGCAGCAGCCCTGCCTGAGCTACTCGACGTGATAGCCACGGTGGCAGTTGATACACCCAGGCTTATGGTCATGGGTGATTTCAACTTGCCATCCGTTGGTGAAACGTCTGGGATGGCTCGGGAGTTTATGGCTTCCATGACGGCCATGGACCTGACCCAGTTAGTTCATGGCCCCACTCACGAGGGGGGACACACTCTAGACTTGATTTTCGTCTCTGGCCAGTGGTTCAGTGATCTTGTTATAGGGGATATAGACATGGAACCCTTGTCATGGTCAGATCACTCACTCCTTCGTCTGGACCTTCGTACCGCTACACCCCTCCGCAGGGAGGCGGACCCAATTAGATGGGTCCGCCCCAGGCGCCTGATGGATCCTGATAGGTTCCAGACGGAGCTTGGGCCAATTCCCGATGATCTGGCACACGACTCGGCCGAGGACCTAGTAGCTGCCTGGGATCGGGCGGCTGGTGGGGCCTTGGATCGAGTCGTGCCTTTGCGGCCTCTGACCCGGTGTCGATCCCTTATGGCTCCTTGGTTCACCGAGGAGCTGAGGGAGATGAAACGCCGGAAAAGACGCCTAGAGAGCGGTTGGAGGGCCAGTCGCGCTGAATCTGACCAAACACTGGTAAGGTCGCATATTAAGACCTACCTAGTGGCGATAAAGACGGCAAAGTTCAATTACTTTTCCGCCTCTATTGCGTCATCAGGGAATCGTCCGGCAGCCCTGTTCAGGGTAACCCGCTCCCTGCTCCATCTGGGAGTGCGGGAGGATCCCTTGGAAGGCAGGGCGGAGGATTTCGGACAATACCTGTATGACAAAATCGCTCAGATCCGGGGGGACTTGGACTCGGACTGGGTAGATCAGGGCAGGGTGACGAGGAATAGTCTTGAGAATGTTATCTGGGAGGAGTTTGATGCTGTGACTCCCGATGATGTGGACAGGATTTTGGGGAGACTTAGTGCGGCCACATGTTTATTGGACCCGTGTCCCTCCTGGTTGGTACTGGCCTCCCGGGAGGTTACACGAGGCTGGCTCCAGGGTGTTATCAACGCTTCGTTGAGTGAGGGTTACTTCCCCGCGGCCTTGAAAGAGGCGGTGGTGAGGCCTCTCCTCAAGAAGCCGTCCCTGGATCCGGCAATATTGGCTAACTATCGTCCTGTCTCCAACCTTCGCTTTCTGGCGAAGGTTGTTGAGAGTGTGGTCGCGCGACAGTTTCCGCAATTCCTGGAGGAAACATCCTATCTGGATCCGTTCCAGTCTGGTTTCAGGCCTGGGCACAGCACGGAAACGGCATTGGTCGTGTTGGTCGATGATCTCTGGAGGGCTCGGGACAGGGGTTGTTCCTCTGTTCTGGTCCTGTTAGACCTCTCAGCGGCTTTTGATACCATCGACCATGGTATCATGCTGCACCGGCTGGAAGAGTTGGGGGTGGGAGGCACCGTGTTATGGTGGTTCTCCTCCTTTCTCTCCGACCGGTCGCAGTTCGTGTTGGCAGGGGGGCAGAGGTCGACCTCGAGGCCTCTTATATGTGGAGTGCCTCAGGGGTCGGTCCTCTCGCCCCTCCTGTTCAACATTTATGTGAAGCCGCTGGGCGAGATCATCCGTGGCTTTGGGGTGAGATACCATCAGTACGCTGATGACGCTCAGCTGTACATTTCCACCCCAGGCCACCCCAACGATGCCCTTGAAGTGATGTCCCAGTGCCTGGAGGCTGTACGGATCTGGATGGGGAGGAACAGACTCAAGCTCAACCCTTCCAAGACTGAGTGGCTGTGGTTCCCGGCATCCCGATATAGTCAGTTGACCCCATCACTGACTATTGGGGGCGAGTCTTTGGGCCCCACAGAGAGAGGGCTCGCAATCTGGGCGTCCTCCTGGATACGCAGCTGTCTTTGGAGGAACATCTGACGGCTGTAACCAGGGGGACCTTTTATCAGGTTCGCCTGATCCGCCAGTTGCGGCCCTTTCTTGATCGGGATTCCTTGTGCACAGTCACTCATGCCCTCGTGACCTCTCGCCTTGACTACTGTAACGCTCTCTACATGGGGCTCCCCTTGAAGAGCACCCGGAGGCTCCAACTGGTCCAGAACGCAGCAGCACGGGTAGTGACGGGAGCAGCATGGCGCTCCCATGTAACACCGCTCCTGCGCGAGCTGCACTGGCTCCCGGTGGTCTTCCGGGTGCGCTTCAAGGTGTTGGTTCTCACCTTTAAAGCGCTCCATGGCATAGGGCCTAGCTATCTTCGAGACCGCCTGCTGCCACTGACGACCTCCCATCGACCCGTGCGCTCCCACAGAGAGGGCCTCCTCGGGGTGCCATCAGCCAAACAATGTAGGCTGGTGACCCCCAGGGGGAGGGCCTTCTCTGTGGGGGCACCTACCCTCTGGAATCAGCTGCCCCCAGAGATAAGGAGAATCCAGGACCTCAGTGCCTTCCGCCGTGCCCTTAAAACCTTCTTTTTCCAACAAGCCGGGCTGGCCTAATTCTTTTTAAATGTTTTTAATTGTTTTTGTTTTTGTTTATTGTTTTAATTAATGGGGCCAAATTTATACATATTTTTAACTGTATTTTAATATTTGTATTTGATGTTTTTATTTGCCTGTTCACCGCCCTGAGTCCTCAGGGAGAAGGGCGGTATACAAGTTCAAAAATAAAATAAAAAATAAAATAAAGAGATGGTAGAGTAGTAGGGCTTCTCCCTACTATTTGGGCAGCCAAACTCTGAATATCAAAGGCTGGGTAAAGAAGGGTGCCCTGCCCTGCCCAACACTTGAGCTTTTGTCTGAAAATGCTCAGGGCCAGACGAGACTCTGGCCCTGAGCATTTGGGTGGCTTTGCACTGCATCAAGGAAAGTGATGACGTGTCTCTTGATATTGGTCTCCTTCTTTCAGCTCTCTGGCCTGACCAGCACATTATCTGACATGGTGCTGTCTCATCTGTTCAGCCAGGTAAGACAAAGCAATGGCAGATGGGGAGGTTTACAAGCCTCTCAGGTCCTTGCATGGCAAGGAATCCCTTCCTTTCCCCTCTTAGGGGTGGCTGCTTGCAAAACCGCAGCCACCACAGGCTGGTTGTAGAAACTGCTTTAAAAGGCTCATTCACACATGCAAAGGTGGGGGTGGGGACACCAAGCTGTTCCGCCAACAGTTTTCCCTGACATCCCATGTCACTGAAATGGATTGTTCTAACACTGGAAATTGGGCCAGGGGGTGGCTGGCAGGCATTATGGAATCTGTGGTCATGTCTCATCTGAGACAGGAGGGGGTCACTGAGTAGGAGGGGGTGCCCCCTTCAATGCAGGTAGACCTCTCAACTTCTAGTGGGCAGGTAGCTCTAGCCAAAAGCTTCTGTGCCTAGCTTGTCTGCTACTGGCAGTGCAAAAGCCTTTTGTCATGTCCCCTCCACCCACCCCAGGCAAGTTCTCCATTTTTCACAATCAGCCAGCAATCCAAGTGTGGGCTGGGCCTGTGGGGGTTGACTGCCACTTCCAAGAGCAGGCCTGGCTCCAGGGGCTGCTTGCCAGGTCTGCCTTTGCCTGTGCCATCTCCATGCCCACAGGAGGAGTTGGCCAATAACATGGAGCTGGTGCAGAGCTATCGCCAGCAAATTGCCAGCACGGTGAACCAGTTCAATCTGCAGCTCTTCTGGAGTATGTACAACAGGTAAAGCAGCCCCTCCCCCAAACTGCCCATGGACCCAGAGCCCCTTTGTACTGCAGCAGAGCCTGTTCTGAAAGGCAGTGGAAGAAAAGGGGCTTCCATGTCATGGGAATTGCTTTCTTCGTGCTCTTGTCCTGTGTGTAGAAGCCAGAACTAGTAAGCTTGACTGCTGTGCCCCTCGGCAAGTTAAGCTTGCACATCAGGGAAGCAGCATCCAGACCAGATTCCTGCCATCTGGAAAGTTTGTTTTTCCCCCCCCCCAATTTCAAAGATTACACATAGGGGGTTTGTGACACATATGTCTTGGCAGTGAGGGCCCTTGATGGGCAGAGGGGTCCAAGATAATCTTAGAACCTGAGGTGGTGACACTAAGGGGAGGAGGCTTTTCTGTGGTGGCACCCTGAACTTGTGGCCAGGGCTCGACATTGCCTCTCCACTGCAGTACAGTAAACTCTCATACATTTTAATAAAGTTCCTTTATTTCCATGCCTCTCTTGGCCAGTTGCTCTCACTATTTCACCAATGAAATAACTGAAAAACTGTCACCAAGGAGAACAGGCAGTAGGAATACCACATTAGAAGGTGCAGGCACCAAATGGAAACACAGCCTGGATCTAGAATCAAAGTTTAAAAAGCATACTCCCCTAGTCTGGAACTGGGGTGGACCCCATAAACCTGGGTAAAAAGGCAGCTCCATTAAAAAGTAAAGCTGGGTCTGCACTGAAAGGAGGTTCCTCTTGGGGAGATTTGGGCTCATGATTAGACTGGGCCTTGGAAGCTCCCAGTGGCCAAGGGGGCCTCCAGTTTGGCTCTGTCAAAAGCTGGTCAAAGACTCTCCTCAAAATGCAGACTCTCCTCTGCATCTCTTTGAACAGCTCCCTGAAATCCATCTTTTTCTCTCAGCCGCAGAGATCTGGAGATGAACCGCCCTGGCAGTGCACCCAATGCCAAGACGCTCCGGTAAGTCCCAGCATGACAGCGGGACAGTGGTGGCCAGGAGGGAGGCTGTTCTGCTGACTGCATTTCTCCCCTTGGGTTTGCAGCTGCCCGGTGATGCTTGTAGTAGGCGACAACGCCCCTGCAGAAGATGGTGTGGTGAGTGGAGCTGTTGAGCCAGCCGGGCTGAAAGGCTGCCCACTCGTGGCTGCAAACTCGCTTGAATCTTTTGATCTTTGCAATGCCCAGAGAGGAAAGCCATTTCTCAGCCACAGCTGCCAGAAGGGCAACTGGTAGCAAATGCTGCCATAGTGCCCAGAGTGCATCTGCGGTGCTGTGTTGCATTTGACTTCTCTGAAATAGTTTTGGCCACCAACTTCCTCTGACGACCTCCAGATGGAGTGGGGTGGTCACGGGGATCGCTGCAGCTGAAGTGCACTGCCAAGAAACGGTGATCCAGCCTGTTCCTTGACTGACTGTTGTTGAATCCATCTGAGAAAGACTGCAGAAGAGCTGGAGCAGCCAGTCTTCTCTTCTTGGGTGACGTGCAAGTGACTGGCAGCTGCCTCAAACTTCCACTTCCATGGTTGTTCCCAAGGAGGAGGCCAAGACAATCCAACCTTTTAGGGGTAGAGGTGGAAGTTTCATCAGGTTACTCTTGGGATAGAGTAGAATTGATATAGATATTGAATGGGCACAGTCCCCATTTTTACATAAAGATGGCTGCCATATCTAGGTTGTGAGAATTCGCATTTAGGAATCCTGTCACCAGTTGCTTCCTTTTCCTTAAAAATTATTTTTTTCCAGTTGCAGAAAGAGACAATGCATGTTTAACCCTGAGTATAGGGTTTCCTGGGATTTAATTGAAGGGGGGCCCTGCCCCCTTCAGTGGGCAGGCGCCTGCCTGCCATGGCACTCCACTCCTGGTGTTAGTGGGAGTTTTGCTCTTTGCAGGTTGAATGCAACTCCAAGCTGGATCCAACCACCACCACGTTCCTGAAGGTGAGTTGGCAGACCAGCACATGCCAGCCCTTACCAGGGGTTCCTGGATGTTCTCCTTCTCTCTGATGATAGCAGTGTTCCTCTGCTTGGTTGCCTAGTTAATTGTGCATCCTGCCTGCTCATGCCTGCAAATGCATGAGCAATTGTGGGGGAGGGGGGTTTGCACACCAAACATACACTTGGGCATGCCAAGTTTGAAGGAAAGTGCCCGTTGGCACCTGTGGCAAAGAGTGGATTCTGCTAGTGCTGTGGCACAGATGCAAAGCACTATGGTCCCTCCTGTTCCTGACTGGCACCTCATTCCACTTACCTGAATGCAGAAGTGGAGTTCTTTGCTCCAGAATTGTGTCCATATTGCCTGGGCAGCATCTTTCCAGCTGTTGTCGATGCTCAATGCATCTGCTTGTGAAGCCCAAGCTGCTTCCCTTTCATCCAAAACGCCTCTCACTCTTAGACCACTGAGAAAGGAAGGAAAGGAGGGCAGCTGTACACCCCTGCTTCTTTTAAATAAATGTGTATGGCGGGGGGGGGGAATGTTGCTGGACTACAGCTCAGGCTTGGAGTTTTAGTCCCATTCAGAGGGTCCACAAGGAATGAATGGACGGAGGCCTTTTCTTGCAGGGCCTTTGTAGCCTTTGGCTCCCCCCCACACCCTGGGGCTTAGAGACCAATTCCAACTTTACAAACATTGGTCCCCCCCCAAAAAAATTTGATAGAAGGGGGAAGAAAATCATCATATCCGAAGCACCTTTCCATCAGCACAAGTGTCCACATTCAAGTGCTGCCCTGAAGAAAGGTGAAAGAAGCATCTGGGCAGCCTCCCTCACAGCCAGGGCAGGCAGGGCCATCTGGGGGTGGGCTGTGGGGACAATCTCAAGGGCAGGAGGAGCCTGTCCAGATGCAACCTCTGCTTTCCTCTTAGATGGCTGATTCCGGAGGGCTTCCCCAAGTGACTCAGGTGAGCTTCACCCTGCCTGCAGAGGAGCCTGGAGCTGGGCCAGAACCAAGGCCGCCACCTCCCAGGCCAGCTTCCTTGTGGGCCAGGCAGGCCCTCTGGGAAGTAGGCTACGGCTTCTTGGCCAGAGGCCCTTCGCTCAACCTCTTGAGTTCAGAAAAGGCTCTATCAACTTTGAACATTTTTTCCCCTTCCCTGTTTGGTTTTGATTGAGAATTTGTCCCATTGGTGGTGGAAATTAAATAGAATTAGAATGAAATTCACAAACTGGATTTGAATATGAAATGTCCCAAATGTTTATTTAACAGAATAACAGAGTTGGAAGGGCCCTTTGAGGTCTTCTAATCCAACCTCTTGCACAAGCAGGAGACTCTATATTTCTGGACAAGTGGCTGTCCAGTCTTTTCTTAAAAGCCTCCAGTGATGGAGCAACCCACAATTTTAGAATATATATACGAATATTCATATTTTGTCTCTCCTTTGTTTTCTTACCAGCCTGGGAAACTGACCGAGGCATTCAAGTACTTCCTGCAAGGAATGGGCTACGGTGAGGCCACCTGGGCTTTTGGTCAGTATGTGGGAAAGGAAACCGCTGGCCTGGCCAGAGAGGGGCTCATCACTAGCCCCAAGGCGGGCCAAGTCTTGCTGAATCAGAGCTGTGGCCTTAAGTGCCATCCACCATTTGCCTGAATTACAAAACCCCTGCAGCTCCAACTTGGAGGGTCTTTGCTTTGAAGGGACAGGAAATGGGGCCAAATGCCCACAAGGCTGCTCCTCTTTCAAGCAGACCCCCAAAGTGGGCAACCTTTCTCCAGCTGCCCAGCCCTGCTCAGCACTACTCCATCAGCTGAGCAAGAAGCTCCTTGGTGCCCACAGCAGCCACACTGAGACAAACTGGGGAGGCTGGGGTGACAGGAGCCAAGTGGCCCCTCCCACCTCTACCCATGCTAGAAAGCTTAAAGGAAGCGTGGATGCCCCCTCCCCCCCACTGGGCTTGGCCTCCTACCCAGCTTCCTTGAGAGGGTCTCAGGAGCCCCAGTTTCCCAGTAGCTCCCACAACCCCTTTTCCCAAGGGCTGCCCCCCTGGCTTCTTTGGTGGGAGCCACCTTCTGCCAGGCACCTTGCACATGTCTACTGACCGCTGGAAAATAAGAGAGGAAGCCCACTCGGGCATACAGATGCACAATGCCCAGAGTGCCTAAAGCAGGCAGCTGTGCCTTGGTGTTTCCTCAGTTCAGCCCGAGCTCCTGCCTGCCTCTTGTCCAGAGCTCACTATACCTTGATGGTGCCTGTCCTCTCGCCCCTTCCTCAGAGTTGTCTCACCTTTTGCCTCCTGTTCAACCCCCCACCTTTTTTTCAGTGGCATACCTGAAGGACCGGCGGCTGAGTGGAGGATCAGGTACAGGCAGTCTTGCAGGGTCTGCTCCCTTCCTGCTTGCTGTGTGCGCCCCCTGCCCCTCCTCTGCCATAAATTGCCTGCTCCACACTCCTTTGTGGTGTGTCCTACTGTGAAGGGAAAGTCATGGAGCTGCTGAAAGCAAAGGAACTCCCTTTGGTTATGCTCTGGGGGTTCCCTAACAGCTCCCACAAAAATGGCCAGGTCAAGAGGGGAGGCATCCAAGGGACCCCAGTTCCAATCTGACATGCAAAAGGAGTGGGAGCAATGGCTCTCCAGGGGCTGATGGTCAATAATTCCACAGGGCCATAAACGGGGGGGGGGGGGGGGTGCTTGTCCTCTGGGGAGAGGCTGATATTCCTCTCCATTTTGCTGCCATGAAGAGGCATGGGGCTATGGCCCCTCCCCAGTGCCTGGGGTGAGATGAGCCATACTTGGCCCCAAGTAAAAACTCTGCCAGTTGGGGCCGTGTGCCCCAAGTCATCTGCTGCCATCCTTTGGGGAGAAGCAGCCTGGTGCCATTCTTTTTGGCAGCCAGAGCCAGCCTGGCCAAAGTGCCTCTCAGCACTTAGGAGTGTTTGCGCAGCCGAGCCTTCCGAAACAGGCTGGGATCCATATTGAGAGTCTAGGACAACTCACCACCTCTGGTTTGCCCTGGCCAACTCAGTCCGTCCTGATTTGCTGTGGAACAATTCTTTTTATTAGTTACATCAATCTAATTTATTTATTTATTTATTGGTTCGATTTATATGCCGCCCTTCTCCGGAGACTCAGGGCGGCTTACAATGCGTTAAGCAATAGCCTTCATACTTTTGTATATACCTTGTTTAGTAGGGCAGTGTTCTTTTTTATAGTCAGCTTATGGCCCCCACAATCCGGGTCCTCATTTTACCTACCTCGAAAGGATGGAAGGCTGAGTCAACCTTGAGCCTGGTGAGATTTGAACTTGCAGTAATTGCAGGCAGCTGGTGCTACTTAACAGCACTTTAGTCTTCTGCACCACCAAGGCTCTTCCTAGTGTAATGTAATGTAATGTAATGTAATGTAATGGGAGAATGCTGGAGCTGAGGGGAACCTCCTCCTTTTCTGTAGCTTGGACTGAGTAAAAAAATTGGGGAGGAGGAAGAGGTTCCCCTCGCCTCTGGCATTCTCCCGTGGTGAGTTGTCCCACTCTGAGTTGCCCTGTGGCAAGCTGGCCAGGGTGAACCGGCTGTGGTGAGTTGTTCCATTCTGCCATACTGAACACAATCCCAGCATGCTCCAAACAAGTCAGGCAGAATGCCGCTTCCCTGGTTGTTCCATCTTCTCAGGTGCCTGAGTTAATCTTTGCCCAGCCAGCGCCCCCCCGCCCCCCCCCCCAGTAATCCTTGTTCTGCCTCTCTGCAGTGCCCTCGGCCAGCATGACGCGCCTGGCCCGCTCACGCACAGCCTCCCTCACCAGCGCCAGTTCGGTGGATGGCAGCCGTCCCAGAGCCTGCACCCATTCTGAAAGCAGCGAAGCTATGGGCCAGATCAACCACACCATGGAGGTGTCCTGCTGAGAGTCCCTGATGTCTTCCCTTGGCCACCATCTTTGTTCAGGGAGCTGTGGCCATCCACCATTGCATCATTCGCCAGCCGCTGTTTTTGCCGCTTCTCGTGGCTTCCGTTTCCTTGTCTGCCCATCTCTCCCAATGCCATTACAGATACAAAGTTGAAGCAGGAAGCAGCAGCTTCCTATCCAAGGCTGCCTTCCTGTTTGTTAGAGATGTCATTTTAGAGTAGCCGTGTTCCCTTGCTCCAATCCGTCCTTCACAAGCAGCCCTGTTGGTTCCTGTAGCAACAGAACTGGCCCGTTTCCCCCAGAGCCTGGAGGCAAGCAGGGCACAGTTTGGGATTGACCAGTTTGAGGTTAGAGCTTCTCTGCTTGGTGTGCCCAGCATTTCCCCAGCAAGTCTCAGCTCCTGGCCATTGGTGGGGGTGGAAAATGGCAGCATTCAAGGCTAGGCTAGTCTTGTGCTTGGAAGTTGATCTGTAACTCAAGTGCTGAGCCAGCTGCAGCTCCGGCAGATGCTTGGGCTGCCGCTGAACTGCTAAGTGGGCCAGGCAAAAAGGCTTGCAAGCTGTAGGGTCTTGTGTGGAAAGTTCCTTTGTCCTCGACTGCCTGGGTTGATATCAGTGGCAGCCCCTGATGGAGGCCTTGCTTGAGGGGCTCCCAGTGGGAGCAGCAGGGGCCTCGGGTCACAGGGAAGGGAAGATCTGAAGCTGCTTGATCTTCCTCAACAGCCCGGCTCCCACTAGGGGACAGTATGGTGCCGATCCGCCCTCCTAGCAGCCTTCCTCCTCCCCAAGCCCCAGCGGCGGGCAGGAGTGCTGGCTGCGGTGGGTCAGCAGCATTTGCAACTCCACAAAGGCGCTTAGATGAGAGCAGGTGGACAACGGAGCAGCACAGCTATGCAGGCAGCAACCTCCCCTTACGAGGCTAGGAAATGGGCCTAAGGGGATAAAGACAGGCCGGGGGAGGATGGCGGGAGCCCCAGACAGGGAAGTCGGAAGCTCTTTCTCACTCAAAGCGGCTGCTAGTCAGGCCGATCCCCCAGCCAAGGCCCCGCTTCTTTTCCCACGGGGGGAGGAATAAATAATAAAGAGGAGGACTCGGCCCCCTCCGCGGGGACTGCCTGGTTCACTTTGCGTGGAGCAGGGAGTCCCCGCGGAGAGCGTGGCCGGGCACCCAACTCTCCGCTCCCTTCGGCCCCTGCTTTAGAGGCGTCCGGGCTCCGGCCTGGAACTGGCGGCCCCGAGCAGCTTCCCGGGACCGGAGAGCCGCCCCTTCCCGTCGGGGCCGGGGGCGTGGGAGGGTCTCTCCCGGGGCACGACGAGGCTCCCGCGTTGCCAGAACCGGCGTTGAGCCCCTCGGCGGGGCCGCGTCACCGAGATCGCGAGCATCTTCCTTTGTCTCGTTCCGGCTCCGGGGCGGAAACCGGCCGAATTGTCATGTTTTGCAGCGCATTGTAGACTCGGAACACATTAAACAACCGCATCTTTATTTCACGGGCGGCTCTCGCTCATTTCCTCGCGGCGTTTGGGGGGGGGAGGCGGGCGGGGGGCGCCTCGGGTCTCCGGCCCCGCCTCCTTCTGGTCTCCCCTTCCGGCCCGCTGCCCTCCTTCCGGGTTCCTCCGGCCTCTTGCGAGCCAGCGGCCGAAGGCGATGGCGGGCGCGGCGAAGCGACCTCGGCGCGGCGACCCCGCGTCTCCCGCGCGCGCCCTGCCTACTTTCCTGCGCTGGTGCGCCGAGGCCGGCGTGGAGCTGAGCGCCAAGGTAGGCCTGCGCCGCGGCACCGAGTCCGAGTGGTGCGGCTCTCGGGCAGTCCCACGCACGGTGCCCCAGCATCCCCCCCACCCGCCTGTCCTCGGGCCTTCCTCCAGGGCTCCGGTCTGATCTTGGCGTCCGAGGTGGCGGCTGTTTCATGGCGGCCCTCTCGGGTCCTTCGAATGCGCCCACCCGCGCCTTGCACGGGGGCGCTGCTGCACGATCAGAAGCCCGGCAGCCGAGGGGTGGGGGCTTCATCGGCCGCGTCCTGCCTTCCTGCGGGGCCCCTTCTCCCCCGGGGTCCACCGGCGATCCCCTCTCTCGGCCGCTGCCCTCTCCTGCTTGCAGGTCGGCGTGAGCCGCGAGGGCACCGTGGCCGCCTACGGGCTGCTGGCCAGGGAGAGCTTGGTCGCCGGCGAAGAGCTCTTCAGCATCCCCAGGACGGCGCTCCTGTCCCAGCACACCAGCGCCCTTGCTCCCCTCCTGCGGAAAGGTACCGGCGCTGCTTGTGCTGAGGAGGGATCGGAGCGTGTTTTGGGCCGCCGTCGGGCAATGAGGTGGGTCGGGTGCTGAAGGGGCCCCGGCTTTCTGCCGTGGTGGTCGGTCGCTCGCTCTGAACCCTTCCCCTGAAGGGAAGGTGGGGCGGAAGTCTAAGAAGCAAATGCAAGTATTCTGCCAAGGGGGGAGAGTCCCATCTCTGGGCAGAGAAGTGCAGTGTTCTGTAGAGACTCCTTTGCTCCTCCGTCTGCAGCTCCTTGGAAGTGCTGGAGGGGGGATTTGTTCCCTCCATTGATGTTCCACTCCTTCCTTTTCTCTGCCTTCATTAGAAGAAGCCTCCCTTCAGAGCTCATCGGGCTGGGTTCCTCTCCTGATTTCTCTCCTCTACGAATGCACAGTTAGCAGTTCCCGTTGGGGGCCTTATTTCTCTCTCTGGCCCCAGTTCACTGATTTGGATCACCCCATGTTCTGGTAAGAGGAGCTGCCGCACTGGCTTCTTTACCTGTGACTGTAGCAAGTGTTCAGACAGTGAAGACAATGCACTGAAGCTAGGAAGGCCTACGGAGGACTGGAGAGATCAAGCTGGCCTACAAGATCAAATGAAGAATAGAAAAGACACACACATTAAAAAAAATAGCAGGCAAAGCAGATAACAAGATCTGACCGTGGCTAAGAAGAAGGAAGCTGAAGAAAGAGACAGAGGGGCTAATTTGTCTGAATTGCTAAGCTTCCTGGATTTCTCAACATTTCTTGGGTTGGTTTGATCTAAGATGCTAATTAAACTGGAAAACTGGCTAGGCTTAATCCAATAGTCCAGGGATGTCAAACTCATGACGTCATGGCGATGTTATGTGACATATCAAGACTTTCCCCCCCTTCGCTAAACTGGGTGTGGCCAGTGTGTGACGCATCTGATCCGCGGGCCGGGAGTTTGACAGCCCTGCAATAGTCTGTCTTCGACAGCCATTCAAGCTGGCTGTGTCTGTGGTAGCCATTTTAGCTGCAGCTGTTTCAAAGCTGCTGCTTCCCAGAGGCCTCCTAGGTGTTTCTAAGACTTCCCCCTTTTCCACTCTTCTTCTGCTATCCTTCCTTCTGTTATGAAAGCTGCTTTCTGTCAGAAGCTAAACTTAAATCTCTCAGCAAAGCAGATACAAAAGCTGTGTTTAAGTGTGAAATGGATGTGTGAAGAACTAGCAAGCTTTTCCAACCTCCATAGTTTCTTTTTTTGAGGTGAGGTGAGGTAGGATAGGATAGAATGACTTTATTTGGCCAATTGTGATTAGCCATACAAGAAATTTGTCTCCTAATATGGCATTCGCCTCCAGTGAGGAAGCTGCTCTTTCTGCTGGCTCTTTTGTGCAGGGGTCCTGAAGAACAGGCACGGCTTCTGCAAGGGACAGGAGTCCTCGAAGCTGTGGAGAAAGACTTGGCCAATATCGAGATGGAGTATTCCTCTATCATCTTACCCTTCCTGAAGGCCCACCCAGATCTCTTCAACCCGAAAGTGCACACACTGGAGCTCTATCAGAGGCTGGTGGCATTTGTCATGGCTTATAGGTAAGAGGAAGAGGCCAAGGATTGGCAGCCTCAGAAAGCAAGACAGAAAATCTTCCTGATAAAAGAAAGTTTCTTTGCAGGTAGAATATTTTATCAAAACCACATATGCCTCCAAGAGGAGTGTTTGGGCAGGACAGATGTGAAACAGTTGCATTTTAAGTAAACATACAGGTAGACCTTGCTTACCAACTGCCTTGTTCAGTGACTGAAGTACAATAGTGCCAAATAATAATTTTACAACCAGTGCTTACATTTATGATATTTATGGTGTCCCCTGATCATGTGATCACCATTACTGTCAGTACCCAATGTGTCTCTGACTTGTTATTTTTCTTCTCTCTTGCAGACCAGAGGGGTTGGAGAGGAAGGGATTACAAGAGAGTAAGCAAGTACCTAATGGGGAATACACATCAAAAGCAAGGCAGTGGCAGTGGCAGTTGCTAGCGCATCATGCAAACAGCCTAATATATTTCTTGCTGTTTTACTTATTGCTTTTTACTTTATTTCTGTAGATAACTCTCAACAATTGACTCTGAGCAGCTTATATTATAAAACCTAAAAACAAATTTAAAATAATTAAAATACTTAAAATATTTTTTTTTTATTGCAAAAGTTTTACAATTACATTTTCACCCCTTTCCCCCCCCCTCAACCCACCCCAAACTTCCCAACCTCCCTAACCCACCCTAACCCTCCCCTCCCCCCTGGACTTCCACACAATATACTCATATCAGATAAAAGGAAAAACCCTCCTTTGTATAGAACTTATATAAAACTTGAACCCCTCCCTCCCCCTTATAAGTTTTCATCTTCATTACATTAAAATATTTCTATCTTAATATAACATTTTCAAGTAAATTTTCATCTTCATTACATTAAAATATTTCTATCTTAATATAACATTTTCAAATAAAAGCTATTTGATACTTCCTAGTTTGATATTTGTTCTGAACATAATCTATCCACTTTTTCCATTCCCATTCATAAGTCTCTTGTGAACAATCTTTTAAGTATGCTGAAATCTTCGCCATCTCTGCAAAACTGGCCATCTTCAAAATCCATTCCTCGATCGTGGGCAATGCTTCATTTTTCCAGTATTTACCTATCAACAATCTTGCTGCTGTTATCATGTACAATATCAATTTTGTTTCACCCAATGTAAAACCCTTAACTATACCCAATAAAAACAATTGTGGAGAAAATTGAATTTTTTTCTTCAAAACATTCTGCATGACCCACCAAATTTTTATCCAAAAAGCCTTGACTTTCTTACAGGTCCACCAAACATGATAATATGTAGCATCTAAACAATCACATCTCCAACATTTAGGCTGAACATTAGGGTACATACACGACAATTTTTTGGGGTCTAAATGCCATCTATAAAACATTTTATAAAAATTTTCCCTCAAATTCTGTGACTGTGTAAATTTAACATTCTGAACCCAAATTTTTTCCCATGTTTCCAACATCACTGGTTCCTCAAAATTTTGTGCCCACTTAATCATACAATCTTTAACTAATTCAGTTTCTGAATCCCTTTCTAACAAAACATTATAAAGTCTTTTAATATGCATTGGGCCTTTCTCTTTTATATGTCTAACCAATTCTTCCTCATGCATCATAATACCAGTTTTTTGGTCCTCTTTCCATCTCAATTGCAATTGATTATATTGTAACCAAGTTAAATTAATCCCTTCAGCCAACAATGTCTGTAATGTCTTCAGCTGCCATCTGCCCGCATCTGTAAAAAGAACCTCTTTGTATAAAAACCCCCCGTGTGACATTATATTTGTATTCCACAAAGTATGACCAAGATCCAGCCATAGTGGTATTTTATAATCCCATTTGAATCGGTGCTTCTTCCAAACTCTCATCAAAAAATTTCTAAGTATATGGCTGTTAAATACTTTATCCACTTTGTTATCATAAAATAAGTAGGCATGCCATCCAAATTCCAAATCAAAACTTTCTGCATTCAATATTCCAGTCTTTTTTCCTCCAAACCAATCACTTGTTAAAGTCAAAGCTGCTGCATCATAATATAACTGTAGGTTTGGAAGTTTAAGACCTCCCCTTTCTGGAACATCTTGCATAATTTTCATTTTAGCTCTCGGCTTTTTCTCGTTCCAGACAAACTTATTCACTCCAGTTTGCCACAATTTCAATTGTTTATCACTATTAAGCACCGGAATCATTTGAAACAAAAAAAGAAATCTTGGCAAAATATTCATCTTAATTGCTGCTATTCTTCCAAGTAGAGACAGCTGCAGTTTTTTCCAAGTCTCCATATCTTTCTGCACCTCTCGCCACAACACCTCATAGTTATTTTGAAACAATTTTGTGTTTGATTCTGCAACCTGAACTCCTAGATATTTTACCTTTGGTACAATCTCAAAACCTGCCCTTCTTTCAAGCTCGTGTTTACGATCTTGAGTCATATTTTTGACTATTAATAATTTAATAATTTATTTCTATCATCTTTGTTTTTTTCTGGTTCAGTCTAAAACCTGAAACTTTACCATAGTCTTGTATAATGTCCTTCATCTGGATTATTGATTCCATTGGATGTGTTAGGGTAACAACCAGATCATCTGCGAATGCCTTTAATCTGTAATCCTCTTGCCTTATCATTATACCTTTCAAGATATTAGAGTCCCGTATTGTATTTAACAAGACTTCTAATGTTAAAATAAATAGAAGTGGGGACAGCGGACATCCCTGTCTTGTTCCTTTTTCGATTTTAAACTCTGTTGTCAAACTTCCATTAATAATAATCTGTGCCTTTTGCTCTTGATAAATTGCTGAAACCGCCTGTATAAATTGGTCCCCAAAGTCCATCTTTTTAAAAGTCTTTAGTAGAAAATTCCAATCCACTCTATCAAAGGCCTTCTCTGCATCCAAGAAAACCAGCACTGCAGGGATCTGTTTATTCTTCTCAAGATATTCCAATAAATCTATTACTTGCCTTACATTGTCCTTCATGTATCTACCCTCGATAAATCCCGCTTGATCATCATGAATCACCTTTTGAATTACTGGCATCAACCTGTTGGCTAATACTTTGGCATAAATTTTATAATCCGTATTCAGAAGAGATATTGGTCTGTAATTCTCCGGTTTTTTAGGACCTGCTTGCTCTTTTGGTATCAAAGAAATATAAGCTGTTGTCCATGATGGGGGTATTTTTCCCCCTTGTTGTATATTAGAAAATAAGTCTCTGAGTTGTTCCACCATTTCTGCTTGAAATACTTAAAATATTTTTGATCACTGAGTGATCTAAGATCTATTGCCATGGATCTTATTCGTTTTTATTTATTATTAGCTTACTCTCTAAATACAAACATTCCCCCCTTGCTAATTATTTCAGTGGCAATGTGAGCATTCTAAGGGGGATAGAGAAGGAAAGCATGATTTCTGTCACATGATTTTCCACTTAGTAATCACTTCATTTAATGACAGCTGCCAGTCCCAGTTTTAGTCACTAAACAAGGACTAGCCTTACTATATAACGCATAACTGCTGCAACCATCTGTTTTCTGAGGTTTTAGTAGAAAGCTTCTATAGTTTTTACTTAGTTTGGACACTGAAGAAACCTTAACCAAATAATTTATGGATTTAGTGGCCGCTTGGCTGTCAGCCTAGTTACAACTAGTTACAGCAGATTTTGGGATCCCGTAGCTGCCCTCCTTATTTGCCTCAATGTAATTTTGTTCTCCTTCAAGAACTTCAGTCACTTCTTTCTCGTTTGATGCAGTTTCCAAGAACCTCTGAATCCTCCAGAAGAAGAGGAGGAAGAACCTAATCCTCCAGTGATGGTGCCCCTGGCAGATCTTCTAAATCACGTGGCCAACCACAATGCCAACTTGGAATATTCTCCGGTGAGCAAGAGCCTCACTGCCATTCTACTATCCTTGAGATCGCATTGCCCTGAGACGTGCATTTCCAAGAAGGCTTTGAAGAGGGATCCAGGGCAGGGATACCTTTTTGTGCCCTGCCCTGGATACCCTGTTCTAGGTCAGTGGAGTAAGCACAGCTCAGCACTTAGTAGAAGTGAAAATGACTTCTGTTGAGAGACAATCATCTGCAGATGATTGGCAGGCAAAGCTTTTTTTCTAGAGATAACTCAGGAGAGCAAAAGAAGAAGGAATCTGAAGCTTTCCTGCTGTCTTGGCAGGAGTCCTTGAAAATGGTCACCACTCAGCCTGTCCGCAAAGGCCAGGAGATCTTCAACACATACGGAGAAATGGCCAACTGGCAGCTCCTCCACATGTATGGCTTTGCTGAGGCTTACCCTGGCAACACCAATGACTCTGCTGACATCCAAATGTCGACGCTGCTGAAAGCTGCACTTCAAGGCAAGTGGCTCACCCCTTATTTAGCACGAGGAACACCTCAAATTGAAAACCAGAGATTTTCTGTTTCAAAACAGAAAGGTTCAGTCAGACAACACCTCGCCCATGAGGGCAGGTCATCATCTGAAAATCTCCTGAAAGCTTAATGGAAGGTGGGCTGGAGAGGCCATTGTGATTGATTATATAGCACTCAGAGAAGTGGGGGGCACTTCCAGTGTTTGAGGACTTTCTGCCTCTAATAGAGCTCAATTGAACTAGAGACTGTGACATCATGGCAGAACAGATTGATTGACAGTAACAAAAAGAGAACCTAGAAAGCACACTCATTTGTAGGAATTTCCTGGACAGACAGAAATAAGAATAGAACAGAACAGAACAGGACCAGAGTTGGAAGTCTTCTAGTCCAACACCCTGCTTAGGCAGGAAACCCTACACCACTTCAGAAATGATTGAAGACTATCCATTGAAGGCTGGTTGATAGGCCTGTTGCTGCAGGTACTGCTGCATTTTAAGCCAGCTGTATGAGCCCATGTAGATGCAGCATAATAATCCAATTGTGAGTTCAGCAGGGTGTGAAAACTGAAGAGCCTTCCAACTGAGGAAAGGGCAGAAGTGGCACACCAGGCGAATCCCTGCAAAGGCCCTCGTGGCCATGGCTGCCACCTGCTCTAAGCAGTGCTGGGAGTCCAGAAGGACCCCGAAGGGCCTTTATTGGTGAAGCACAAGGCCACCCAAGGGTGGTAACTTCCCTGACCCTGGTGGCCAAAACAGCTGCAGCCACTCAGTTTTCTTAGAATGGAGTTGAAGTCTCTTCCGCACCGAACATTTCAGTTGTGTTCATCAGATTGAGAAGGTTGGAAGGAATCACACTTAAGTAGGAGAGAACTGCTACTTTGCCACTATTCATTTAAACCAGGAAGACAAAAGGTTTTTGAACCAGAGAAGGACAGGTTTGTTTCTTTCTCAAACAAGCATTTCAGAGCTGCTTCTGACTGTGTGTTATTCAATCAGCCACAGATACAGACATGGAAGAGAAGCTGGTCATGGACCAATGGAACTTCCTTTGCCATCAGGAAATGGTGGGTGAGGAAGGGGCGTTTGTGATTGGCTGGGAGAGAGTTTTCACTGAGGAGGAACTCTCAGTGGCATTACAGGTGAGTGATTTGACCTCCTAATCTGGAAATTATTTTGGTTAAGCAGCAGGAGAGTTGGCCAGTTGGATGCTCCCTGATGTGAAGTTTCCGAAAGATGCCTAATTAATTCATGAGCCACGAGCCAAATTTCAAAAGAAATACAGTCATTTATTAGAATTTATTAGGATGCAGTTAGAATTAATCCCACATAGGTTTATGTTCCCCTATGACCTTGTCTCTCCCCTCCTCCCTGGCCATGTCATGTGATTTATGACACATGAATCATCCACTTTGGCTGGATGTGAAACCCAAAGCTCTCCTACTGATTGCGGTAGAAAGGCATCTTTGAGTAGATCTTTTCTTATCCACTCAACTGTTGGAGTTTTTTTTACTGTTTTATGCTTTTCCCAAAGCTTTGCTTACCTCAAGCCATGTGCTCTGTTAATGATGTTGAAGAGGGGGTTTCTTGAGGGATCTCAGGCATAGCCAGATATTCGATCCGGCTTTAAAAGGGGTAAGTCCTGTGCTGCTATGTATGCTATTGTATTATTTATTGTATGCTACTTCAGCAAACAATAATAATTCGGCCCAATCATGTCAATTTACATAGCATCTTATATATTGTTCTATCATTGCATTTGCTTGTTCTGCCACTCCACTATAAGGATGAAATCCAGAACTGAGTCATTGATACGATCCTATTGATCAAATGAATTCTCTCTCAAATTTTGTGAGGAACTTCACCCCTCTGTCTGAAATGATACTTTTAGGGACTCCATGCAGCCTATAAATATGCTGCACAAATGTCTTGACCAAACTTAGCTGAAGGGATCTCTGGTCCTCCCTATTTTATTGTTTCCTTCTATTCCTTTGCACTGTTCATTTAAGAATGCATTCTTATCTCTTCTAGCTATTCTCTGGAATTCTGCATTCAACTGGGTGTATCTTTCTCTTTCTCCCTTGCCTTTCGCTTCCCTTCTTTCCTCAGACAACCATTTTACTTTCTTGCATTTCTTTTTCTTTGGGATGGTTTTAGTTGCTACTTCCATCCATAGGTACTCTGTCTACCAGATCTAATTCCTTAAATCTATTTGTCACGTTTACTGTATAGTCACCTTAACTTCCCACTTCTATTTTAATTATCTTTTATTTTTAATTTTCTATCTTTATTTTACCATAAGCACTTCTTGTTTTTATTTAAAGCTCACTTAAACTTTGAACCATTTAAACAATTGAACATTCAAACATTGTTATCTGATTTATCTATTTTGCTTCTTCATTTCCTTATCTGTCCATAAGTATTTCAATTGAAAGTCAATACTTCCACGCTTAGAACTCTGCATATCCTTTTTAATTCTATTATAAAATCTGTTTCCAGTAAAATCCATCAGCTTCTCCACTTCCGTTCCTGTGCCAAACCTTTTGTTGCTACGCCAGTTAGTTAAAAGTTTATTAGTCATTGTGTTTCTCCTTTCTTTATAAAGCCATTAGAAGACAGAATAGGAATCTCCAAAGTTCAAAAAACCATAGTTCTTTTCAAAGTAATCCACAATATGTAACGAGTCAAATAGGTTCTTTTCAGGAAAAAACAAGTTTCCGCAATCAACACTTTCACTTAGTCACAGCTTCAATTGCCATTTTGAAACATTTATGTAGCAATCCGTTTAATCTCTTTGTCTGGCTTTTAAAGATGGCAAATCCTTAATTATCGCTTTTCTCTTTTCCAAAATCCATTTCAGTTTTAACAAGAAAATTCGAATATCCAGCTCTATTTAGTGAATAAGCAATTCATTCCAATCAATCAGTATTAAAGTAAGATTCTTGAAGGGTCTTTAAATCCTTTCCTTATTTTACAAGCCCCTCAGATCTTTCTTTATTCTTCAAGCCCCTCAGATCTTCAGCTGCTAGGTAAGGCTGGGGGTCTTATTTGTAAATATCCTTATTCACATGTTGGGTTGGTGTCACTCACCTGGCTCCGAAGCACATCGTCCTTTCTTCCTTCCTCCTGCGTGTTGCTTGTCTTGATTTGTCACGGTCTCGAGGCAGCCGCCATGGCTGCCATCCCCCACCGCTGACTTAGAGGGTTGCCTCCGGCCTCCGAGGAACTTGCTCGTTCCTCTCGGCCGACCTGTTAGCGGCGGTTTGCCAGTCGGGGTTTGTGCGGGGCTCTTCAGAGCCCTGCTATTTCCCCGACTGCATCCCCGCGACGCCAAACCGGAAGTCCCTCGGGTGTACTCACTTTTGTTGCTATCAGTTTAGACATTAATGGCTGTGTGTTGCGTTATTTTGAGGGGACAGCACATTTACACTGTTATACAAACTGTATGCTCTTGTATATTGTAGCCAAGTGTCATTTCTTCAGTCAAATGAAAAGATATACTTAAATATTTACAAAATGTGAGAGGTTGTACTCACGTCTGTGATATACTGTAGTTCTTTGCTTAATCCATCTCGGAATTTGTAGACCAGCATATGCTCAGGCCACCCTCTCAGACAAGTCACAAGGCTACGAAATTCCCTAATGTATTCAGCAACCGGTTGCTTCCCTTGCTTGATCGTCTGGATTCTCACATCTGTCTTCCTTGCCTCAGTGGGATCTTCAAATTGATTCCGTAGCATGAAGCCATCCACATCCTGGAGCCTCACCATATCCTTATATACACCAACCACTTCGCTGCATCCCTTCCAGGTTTGTGGAAATAGCATTCACATGTGATCCATCATTGGGGTATCTGCCTCCATATCTTTCTAAATAATTCCACACCTGAGCCAGAAAGTAAGTCAAATACTCCAGTTGGGTGACATAAACTACCATTTGTTAGGAGAATGGGGATGGTGTAGCAAGCTGGTGAGTGGGACCCACAATCGAGTGAGTGGGACCCACTTTGGGGTGGCACAAGAAGCCTCCACTCCACTGGTTCTCCCCATTCATTTCATCTTTTGGTTGCCTTTTGTTGCCCAAGCCTCTGATAAAGTTAAAGGAAATTCATCTTCTACTGCCTTCCTGAGGCCACTCACCCATGTAGTTCTTGGTGCCAGGCAAGGAGCCTTCGTGTGCCTCCCTCCTCCAGCAGTAAGTGGTGGCTCTATTTATTATTTATTTATTTATTTATTTATTTATTTATTTATTTATTTATTTATTTATCTATCATCTATCTATCTATCTATCTATCTATCTATCTATCATCTATCTATCTATCAATCAAATTTCTATACCGCCCTACTCCCGGGGGACTCAGGGCGGTGAACAGCCAAGATAAAACACAGATAATACAAACATTAAAAGTCCATTAAAATTATTAAATATTTTGGCCAAAAACAAATTTTAAACACCCAATTTGTAAAACAGATTAAACGATTTAAAAATTTAAAAGGGAGAGTTAGGCCAGGCCAGCCTGCTGAAATAAAAATGTTTTGAGAGCATGATGAAACGTGCGCTGATCCGGGATCCTCCGTATCTTCGGGGTGGGGGGGGGGAGCTCGTTCCAGATGGTAGGTGCCCCCACAGAGAAGGCTCTCCCTCTGGGGTCCGCCAGTCGACACTGTTTGGCCGACGGCACCCTGAGAAGCCCCTCTCTATGGGAGTGTACTGGTCGGTGAGAGGCTATTGGTAGCAGAAGGCAGTCTCGTAAATACCCCGGTCCGATGCCATGGAGCGCTCTAAAGGTGGTAACCAAAATCTTGAAGCGCACCGGAAGACCACCGGGAGCCAGTGCAGGTCGCGCAGGAGGGGGGTCACATGGGAGCGCCACGCTGCTCCCATAACCACCCACGCAGCCGCATTCTGGACCAGATGGAGCCTCCGGGTGCTCCTCAAGGGGAGCCCCATGTAGAGAGCATTGCAGTAGTCCAGGCGGGAAGTAACGAGAGCATGAGTGACCATATTTAACGAGTCCCAATCCAGAAAGGGACGCAACTGGCGAATCAGGCGGACCTGATAAAAAGTCTCCCTGGCCACAGCCGTCAAGTGCTCTTCCAAAGACAGCCGTGAGTCCAGGAGGACACCCAGGTTGTGAGCCCTCTCTGTGGGGGCCCCCACTATTGGACTCGCCCCCAATAGTCAGTGATGGCACCAACTGACTATATCGGGATGTCGGAAACCACAACCACTCGGTCTTGGATGGGTTGAGCCTGAGTCTGTTTCTCCCCATCCAGATCCGCACAGCCTCTGTGCATCACTTCAAGGGCATCATTGGGGTGGTCCGGGGTGGTGATGTACAGCTGAGTGTTGTCAGCATACTGGTGGTACTTCACCCCGAAACCACGGATGATCTCACCCAGCGGTTTCACATAAATGTTGAATAGAAGGGGCGAGGGGACCGACCCTCGTGGCACCCCACATACAAGGGGCCTCGGGGTTGATCTCTGCCCCCCTGTCAACACGGACTGCGACCAGTCAGAGAGAAAGGAGGAGAACCACCGTAGGACAGTGCCCCCCACCCCTAACTCCTCTAGCCGGTGCAGCATGATACCATGGTCGATGGTATCAAAAGCCGCTGAGAGGTCTAATAGGACCAGAAACAGAGGAACAACCCTTGTATTACTTCAGCTTTCTGATACTGATGAACCCTTGGGTGAGGGGAGTTTCCCGGCTGCCTTGAAGGAGGAGGTAGTGAGACCCCTCCTCAAGAAACCTGCCTTGGATCCAGCTATTTTGAATAACTTTTGTCCTGTCCCCAACCTTCGCTTTATTGCGAAGGTTGTTGAGAGCGTGGTGGCACATCAGCTCCCGTTGGCCCTGGATGAAACACTATATCTGGACCTGTGCCAGTCGGGTTTCAGGCCCGGGTACAGCATGGAGACAGCATTGGTCGCACTGGTGGATGATCTCTGGAGGGCTCGGGACAAGGGATATTCCTCTGTCCTGGTCCTATTAGATTTCTCAGCAGCTTTTGATACCATCGACCATGGTATCCTACTGCGATGCCTTGAGGGGTTGGGAGTGGGAGGCACTGTTCTACAGCGGTTCTCCTCCTACCTCTCTGGGCGTTCGCAAGCGGTGTTGGCGGGGGGACAGAGGTCTGCCCCGAGGCCCCTAACTTGTGGGGTTCCTCAGGGGTCGGTCCTCTCTCCCCTTCTGTTCAACATCTAT
This sequence comes from Arizona elegans, assembly GCA_022577455.1. Taxonomy (NCBI): domain Eukaryota; kingdom Metazoa; phylum Chordata; class Lepidosauria; order Squamata; family Colubridae; genus Arizona; species Arizona elegans. Next base: position 23,636,124 of record JAKOOJ010000014.1, read on the forward strand.
ATGAAGCCGCTGGGGGAGATCATCCGTGGTTTTGGGGTGGGGTATCATCAGTATGCTGATGATACCCAACTTTTTATATCCACCCCGAATCAGCCCAGTGATGCCCTCGATGTGATGTCCCGGTGCCTCGAAGCGGTGCGGCTCTGGATGGGGAGGAACAGGCTTCAGCTCAACCCTGCCAAGTCAGAGTGGCTGTGGATACCGGCATCTCGGTTCCAAGGGAATATTCCATCGCTGGTTATAGGGGGTGAGGTGTTGCCCCCTGTTGATAGGGCGCGCAACTTAGGCGTCCTCCTGGATTCACGGCTGACTCTGGAAGATCATGTTACGACCGTGACCAGGGGGGCATTTGCCCAGATTCGTCTGGTGCGCCAGTTGCGCCCCTACCTGGACCGTGATGCACAGTCACTCAAGCGCTCATCATCTCCCAGATCGACTACTGCAACGCTCTCTACATGGGGCTGCCCCTGAAGACCACTCGGAGGCTTCAGCTGGTGTAAAATGCGGCCGCGCGGGTAGTGATGGGAGTGTCCCAACACTCTCATGTTACACCCCTCTGCGGGACCTGCATTGACTACCAGTTGCCCTCCGGGTGAGATTCAAGGTGCTGGTAATACCTGGCTTAGGCCCGGGGTATTTGGCGGACCATCTGCGGCCAGCGACAGCTCCCCATCGCCCGGTGCATTCCCACAGGGCCTACTTGGGGTGCTGGCGGCCAGACAATGTCGGCTGGCAACCCCTAAGGCGCGGGCCTTTGTGGGCACACCTACCCTGTGGAATCAGCTCCCCCTGGGGCTCGGGTGGCCCCTGACCTTCGCTCTTTCCGCCGTGGCCTTAAAACATGGCTATTTCGCCTGGCTGACTTGGACTGAAGGGGTTTTAGAGGGGATTTTAATGGTTTTTATAGTTTTATAGTTTTATTGGGTATTTTTAAAAGAAGGATTGGACTTTATGTGTTTTATTGTTGTGAGCCGCCCTGAGTCCTTTTGGAGATAGGGCGGCATATAAGTCCAAATAATAAATAAATAATAAAATAATAAATAAATAACCCCGGTCAGAGAGTCTGCCTCTCCCGTCTGGATTATAGTCGTTGGCCACAGGAGGGGAGTTTCCCCTTGTTTCACCCCTCCATCTTTCTTTTTGTGCATTGCAGACCTCACCCTCAACCTCTCACATAGTCCATATAAACAACTTCACATTGTTTTGAGAACCATCTGCTTCAACTCCACACCTGCTACAATGTCCTTGAAAAGGTTTTAGACTCTCAGTTTTCAACAGAGTCATTGAGGTTTCATTTCTCCATCTAACCCATTCTAAAGCAACACCTCCTACTCCTTACTCTAATAGCAAGTTGAAAAGAAGAGGCACATAGCTGCCAAAGTTTCAAAAACACAATAAAATTTAAATGTTAAAAAGATCTGTCTAGGCCAGTGATGGCGAACCTATGGCATGCGTGCCACAGATGGCACGCAGAGCCATGTCGCCTGGTACGCCAGCTCAGCTCTGGCGCACGCTGATTTTCAGGCCTTCTGGGCCCACCAGAAGTAGGTAGGGAAACAGGCTGTTTCCTGCCTCCGGAGGACCGGTGTGTGTGTGTGTAGGAGTCTCTGGAGGCTGGGGACAGGAAAAACCATCACTTCCTGTCCAACTGAAAGTTGGAAAACGGGCTGTTTTGGGCCTCCGAGGGAGTGGGGAAGGCTTTTTTCGCCCTCCCCAGATGCATAGAGGATCTGCAGCCAGGTGAGAAAGAACAATGGGCGTACTGGGTCATCACATGCCAGGAGCTTGGGGGGAGAGGGGGTTGTGCGTGCATGTGTGGGGCAGGGCACATAGAATTATGGGTGCGGGCAAGCATGCACGAACCTCCCCCGCCCCCCCTTTCCTGGCACATGATGGCAAAAAGGTTAGCCATCACTGGTCTGGGTCATCTAACCATTTATATGAACGAAATCAGATACTGGACTGGTAGATGCCCTCAGTTTGCATCTGCTCACGATGTGGGTCTACAGTTTGATGTGGGAGCTCATAGTCGCATTGAGGGGAAGATACTAGGCCCCATTTATACAAAGAGTCCAGCAGATTCTGTGAGGTGTGAATCCATTCAGGATTGTCCATTGCTGATGTAGTTTAAACTTTTTTGTGGGGTCATTTATATGTCTTCCTATCACCAGGTGTTCAGCATCCCATTTAATTTCCATTGGGAATTGATGTTAAATTTGGTGGGAGATGTTGTGCAAATGCCAACGGAGGCTTCTTGGATTTGAATCCATGGTGGCGCAGTGATTAGAATGCAGTATTGCAGGCCAACTCTACCGACCGCCAGCAGTTTGATTCTCACCAGCTCAAGGTTGACTCGGCCTTCCATTCTTCCAAAGTTGGTAAAATGAGGACCCAGATTGTTGGGGGCAATATGCTGACTCTATAAATCACTTGGAGAGTGCTATTGCTATTGAGTCTTCCGGCTGATAATTGAAGGGCAGTGTGCACCAGTAGGAGTGAGTTGTCTATGATATTTGCATTTTCTCACTAGTGCATCTTGGCTTTGTAAAGCTGGCAGCGTTATATGGCTTAGAACAGGAAGCCAGCAGGTCAGAATGGTTTTAATGCATCCTCATGGTGTTGATTCTGGTGTCTAATTTACTAGTCTGGAAGCTGCTAAGCCATACCGGGTCACAGTATTCTGAGGTGGAGTAGACCAATCCTAGTGCCTATGACCTGAGGGTGGCAGCTGAAGATCTCAATTTAGTTCCACATAATTCATTTATGGAAACAGTGGCCAATTAGGTATCTCACAGATGCAATTATAATCTATAGAAAAGTTTTTAAATAGATTATAATTATATAATTATACTTCACTGTTGGGCACAGGCACAGGCTGTTGGGGATGAGTCTGTGTTGTCTGCATCTCAAACTGAAGTGCAAATTGTTCCTGTAGTCTGCAATTTTTCTGGAAATCCATTCATACTCCCACACCATTCTCAGTCATCCAGGTCATGGTTGTCCCAAAGAAAGTCCAGTTGCCTCTTGAAAAAGCAGCTTTGGGATAACCAGTCCAGTCAACCTGGAGAATCCCCATAGATATAATAGCTATGCACTTTAGGATGAACACCCTTCGAATGGTATGGGAGTATGAATGGATTTCCAGGGGAAAAATGCAGACTATAGGGACCATTTGTGTTTCAGTTTGAGAGGCAGACTCATCCCCAACAGCCTGCACCTGTGTCCAACACACCCATTTGCACTACTCAGGTGACCCTGAGGACACAGATAAACCTTGAAGTGGCCTCAATGACTCTCTAAAAGAATGCAAATGACCTGCAAGGAGTATAAATTCTTCCATTCTTCACCATCCAGTTAGAGCTGAAGAAGCTTCTTGAATGAGAAGTGAAACATCTTTAAAGAAAAACAAAGTCCAGTTGCTTCTTGAAAAAACACCTTTGGGATTTCCACCCATTTTTTCTTGTCCTGCCTTTTGGTGCTTTGGAAAATAGGCCAGTTTTTTTGGCCTATTTTTTTGGGTTTTTTTAAATCAGGTTTTTTTTTACATTTATATATAAGTATTTTGAATACAGTGTATTATCTGGGCATACCATTTTACAAAAGAAAAAGTGACATATATACTGATATTACTAGTGATAATACAACAAAATAATTCTAACCATATTTATAATTATATTAGCTTATTTATAATTCTATTGATTATATTAGCATACATAGTTATAAACAACATTCATATTTTATTTGAACATAACAATGCTCTTTCTTCATCTAATTTCTACCTCTTATCTCTAACCATTGATAAAACCTACTCCATGTTAAATTATTCTGTATCTCCTTTATCTTTTAATTTCAATGTCAATCTATCCATCTCTGCACAATCCAATATTTTCCGAATTATATTTTCATCTGATGGGGTGTTCTTGTTTTTCCAATATTGTGCTTAACAATATTATATTAACAATTCTTGCTGCTGTCAATAGATGTAACTTTAAATATATAGTCCCTTTGTCATACTTTCTGGTATTATACCTAACAAGAATATTTCTGGTTTTAAATCTACATGCTGCTTAATCATCTTTTCCAACCATGTATGTATTTTCGTCCAATATTTTCTTGCTTTATTGTTTGAAATAAGAAAAGTAACTTCGGTAGTATGTTCATTTTTATAGTAGTTATTCTCTCTATCATTGAGAGTTGTATGTTCTTCCATTTCTCCAAGTCCAACTTAATTTGTTGCATTAACTTTGTATAGTTATCATCTTTGTTGCAAATCTTGCTGTTAAGTAGATTCCTAAATGTTTCACTTTCTTTACTATCTGAAGGTCTACTTTCTTTGTCAATTCATTTCTCTATTTATCTGTAAGTTTTTTACTATTATTTTAGTTTTTTCTTTGTTTATTTTCAATCCTGCAATTTCTCCATACTCCTCAATTTTCCCTATCAATCTGGGGCCGGTTTCTAATGGTTCCTCTAGTATAAAAACTAGGTCATTTGCAAATACTTGTAGTTTATACTTTTCTTTTTTTATTTCCATTCCTTTTATTTCTGGATCCTGTCTAATATTTCTAGTTAACACTACCAATGTTAATATAAATAACAGTGGGGATAGTTTTGTGCCTTTTTTTATGTAAAAAAATTTCTGTCATGTCTCCATTCACAATCACTTTTGCTCTCTGGTTTGTGTAGATTGCCTATGTAAATTTTTTGCCAAAGTCCATACATTTTAATTGTTGCACCATAAATTGTCAATTTACATTGTCAAGTGCTTTCTGAGCATCTAGGTTTCCCTTTCCGCTTCTATGTTTCTTCGTTCCCGCTGTCACAGCTCCGGTTCAGCCATTAATGGCCATCTTCTTCTCTGCCTATCTTCTTCTCTGCCTGTCAGGAAGATTTCTCTGGATCAAGCAAAGTGGACCACTGCCCACTTGCGATCTACGGAGGGCCCTTCCTATCTTAGTCACCCCTACAGGGTGACTTTGGCTCCAAAGAGCCTCCAGACAGGCAGAACTGGGTTGGGCTCCACAGAGCTCCATTCGCCACAACTGTCTCACTGTGACGTCAGCGCAGATCTACCCTCAATCCCTTCTTTGTGATAGCCCCTCAAATATTTGAACATTGTTATCATGTCAATCCTTGTCGTCCTTTTCTCTAGACTAGCCATACTTTATCTAAGTCCTTTAGCTGTGTCATTGCTGCAATGAAAAGAAGCTCTCCTGAAATAAAAACTTGGATCTCACTATGTCTCTCAGATGGCTTAGCTCCCCTTGGTTTGTTCTGCTAACCACTATTGCAGCGGTTCTCAACCTGGGGGTTGCGACCCCTTTGGGGGTCGAACGGCCATTTCACAGGGGTCGCCAAAGCCCTCTCTCGTCCTCCCCACGCCTTCACTCACCCTCACTCTCTGCCTCTGTTGGATCGCCGGCCGTTCATTTACCCTGCCCACTCCTAATCTATTGCTGCCTCCTGAGTCCCAGTTGATGGCTAGAGGGAAAAAAACCTGTTTAAATTCTTGCCACGGGGCTTCAAAGGGCCGCCCTACAGCTGATCAGTGTTAAAAGAAAACAAATGAGTAGACCGGTGCCTGCAAAAATAGAAAAAACAGCCCCTTTCAGCTTCAGGATAGGTTAATTAGCACAAGTTGATTAGATCAGCCTCGACTCTCAGCTGATTTGCTCTCAGCTGTTTTGCGGTGAGCTCTTGCTAACTGCAAAAAAATCTCGAGCAGATTTTTTTCCCCCTAGCTATGCTGAAAAAATGAAACTGAAAGTAAAGCAGGGTCTTTGCTGCAACGTGACAAAATGAGGCAGAGAGAGATTTCTTTTTCTTTTTCCTCACTAAAAAAAGGTAGGTGCAAGATTTTAAAACATAAAAGAAAAAAAGCTCTATTTAACTAGGGAATTGTAATAATTGAGATACTATTAATTGCATATTGTGTTGAAAGCAGAAATGGTTAAGTTGTGGTTTGGAGGAATATATGGGGGAAATTATTGGGTTTATTATTATTGGTAAATATAATTAATTGATTTGTAAGAAATTGGATTGCATGGAAATAATTGGAATATTCATGTTCATATTGATTAATATACAAAAAAGATAGTTATGTAACTAATTGATTTATATTAAAATGTTGAATTTGTATTAAACAACTATTACATAATTACATAATTAACCAATGTGAGGATGGATATAAAAATAGATGACAATGGGAAGGGGTATAATATAGAATAGAAGGGAAAAATTGAATTTGATTAAAATTAGAGATGAGGATGAAGGGTAATATTGGTTTTCTAAAAAAATAGATGAGGAATAAATATGGCAAAAAGGAAATATAGAAATTGTAAATTTAATTGAAATGACTAAACACTGTTTAAATTTGTGAACCGGCCAAATACTCTGTTCAAAGAAAATACATCGTATGTTTGTATGTGTGTTTCTAATTATTGCGATTTATTCATATTTTATTTTTTTCTTTAACAATTCATTCTTTATCTTAATATCTTCATATTTGTTTGGGGTTGGTTTTCTTCCCTTTCATCTTTTTTATTGTACAGCAATCTTTCTCCTCAAACCTACCACCTCTCTTTCTTTCCTTACTTTCTCTTCCCCCACTCTTCTCCTCCTTACTTCCTCTTCCTTTCTTCCTCCCTCTCTCTCCTACTCTAATTTCCCTTCCCTTCCTTCATCCCTCTCTATTGCTGTATCCTTTTGTACACATGGACTACTCAGAGGGCTGAAAAAGTTATTTTTGACTGGTCCTCGCACTTTTGACCAGTTCTCGAATTTACGACCGTCCTCACATTTTACGTTTTTTGCCCTATCTTATCACCATGGTGAAAAGAAGCAGTTGTGAAATGAGTGACATGGTTGTTAAGAATGCTACAATGGGCATAAATGATGACCAGTCATAAGTGCGAAGACCGGTCAAAAGTGCGAGGACCTGTCAGAAATCACTTTTTTCAGCCCTCTGGGTAGTCCTTTTGTACACATGGACTACTCAGAGGGCTGAAAAAGTTATTTTTGACTGGTCCTCGCACTTTTGACCAGTCCTTGAATTTACGACTGTCCTCACATTTTACGTTTTTTGCCCTATCTTATACCATGTTGAAGAGAAGCAGTTGTGAAATGAGTGACATGGTTGTTAAGAATGCTGCACAGGCATAAATGTGAGGATGGTCATAAGTGTAAGGACCAGTCAAAAGTGCGAGGACCTGTCAGAAATGACTTTTTTCAACCCTCTGAGTAGTCCCTATACACATAGCCATGGCCACCCGGTCATATGACCAGCTAGCCACACCCACCCAGTCACATGACCTCCAAGCCACGCCCACAAAATAAGCCACGCCCAAAGAACTGGTAGTAAAAATTTAGAACCCACCCCTGGTTGGGGGTCACCACAACATGAGGAACTGTATTAAAGGATCGTGGCCTTAGGAAGGTTGAGAACCACTGCACTATTGTTTCACACAGAGCCAGCTGGGAAGGATAGTTCCTTCTGACAGAGGAAGGTTTATGTTGAAAAAGGTCAGTAATGGACCATCAGAGTGGAAGGTCCTAGAAGGAAAATGGAGACATGGAAGTAGCTGTGGAGAGTTTCAGCTGGTGTGGAACTGCTGAATGAAAAGAGGCTGCTTCAGGAGGTCTCATGCCTGAAGCCTTGGACATTGTGGTCCTGGAAAGACCCAGTCCCTCTCTTGCTCTACGCCAGGAACAGGCTGGTGGTACTGTTGGTGGTATTTTCACATTGTTGAGGAAAGAACAAGCAGGTTGCTGATTGCTTTGAGCAAGGATGAGGGTTTTCCCTCAGAATGTTTAGTGATGAAGTGGCCTGTTTTGTTTTACAACTGTATTATGCTACATTACAGTCATATTTTCCTGATCCCAAATGACAAGAGATTTCCGACATGGTCTTGGAAGAGTTCTGGGTACTGCCAAAATGGGGTTCGGAAACTTCCTGTTGTCCTGTGGCTCCTTCTTGCTCTTGAGGTTGAAGAGCCAAAACAATTGTTAGCTCTGGCTCTAGTTGTAAGGCTTTGGATGAACTTTTACTGCCTGAGTAGACATCCCAGAGTAGCAGTCCTGGTTTTGGTGGGCAGATTGTGCAGCATCTTGGGCTAAAGAGTAGATGGGTTTGGATGCTTTCCTGTTCTTCAGAGGACTAGAGGAGGACTAGAGCTTGGAATGGTGTGTTAGGAAAGACACAATATCACATGGAGTAGAGCATCCTTCTCTCCTTTGTATGATTCAGGAAATTGGAATAAATAAACAAACAAAATTTTTTGAGTCCCTACTGATGTTTTCCTCTACCTGTTTAATAAGATGTAGGAATATATTTCCAGCAGAGAAAAACATGTGACTGCAGAACAGCACCAATTACTAGAAAAGTAAAAGAGAAAAATTTAAGTGTTCCACTTGTGAAAATTACTATCTCGTTGTCATCCCATTATGTTTATGTATGCATTACATTTAGCTAGTTGTTTTGCAAAATACTTCCATTAAGTCCTCGATTCTCTTCTTCTCTATGAGCGTTCTCGCTGTCTTGCGACATTTTACATGCATTCAGCATGTAAGACAAAACCCTGCAAAGGATGAAATTGGCAGACTTTTAAGAAAAGATGAGCTGGGCCTGCTTGAAATCCACTGAGAAAAGCAGTTTTAGATTGAAACCCAAAAATGAGTTTGCCTGGTGAAATTTGATTTTGGTTGACATCTCGAACTGGGGGTGGTATGTTTGTGTTTGTATGTCTTACTGCAGGTGCTCACTATGTCTGCAGAGGAATTCAAGGAGTTTAAAGAGGCCAAAACTGATGGAAAAGGGACTGCTTGCTTGATCCAGTCAGTTACTATGATACCCAACCTGAGTGCTGCTCAAAAGAAGCTTCTCTTTGATGCCACAATACTAACACTGAAGGCTTTCTCCTCCAGTTTGAAAGAGGAAGAAACGATGCTGGGAGACTTGCAGGCTTATTTGGAATTAAGCTGCCGGGAGCAATTTGCCCTCCAAGTGCGATATGGCCAGAAGAAGATTCTGCATCAGTTGCTTGAGTTGGCAAAGTAGCTGCTGCTGTGAGGGTGGCAGTCTTTTGGGGCTGGATGCCTGAACAGGTGGAGACTGTTTTCCTAGGCAATAAAAATGAATTCCATAGACAGTTTGTTTCTGTCCCTCAAGGATCCAATTGCTCAGACTTGTCTTCAGTAGAAAGCTTTATGGACTTTTTTTAAAAAAAATATTTTATTGATTTTATTATATATACATAAAAATATAATGACAATTCTGTTTGACATCGGATATGCAGTGTTTATACATAATTACATGAAAAAAAAATCTGGTGTCACTTATACTATATAGTTCTAATTGGTTTCTGCACCTTTTTCTCCTTCCTTAATTTTATCATTCATCCATTCGTACCACCTTCCCCACATGGTATAGTAGTATGAATTCTCATCATTATTTATTTCATGGGTTAATTTATTTATCTCTGCGCACTCCAATATTTTCCTAATGATAAGTTCTTCCGGTGGTGGGTCTTTCTCTTTCCAGTATTGTGCGTAGGCCAGTCTAGCAGCTGTAGTTATGTGTATCAGGAGGTGGACCTTTTCCTTTCCATACCCTTTCTTTACTATTCCCAGGAGAAATATTTCTGGTGTCAATTCAATATCTTCTCCAATTATTTCTTGCAACCATCTCCAAATTCTACTCCAGAGAAAGCTTTATGGTCTATCCATGTCTACCACAGAAGCAAAGTCAACACCTTTAACATAACACCTCTGAACAGTTTTGCGGGCACCAATATATTTTTGTTCATTCACAAGAATTAAAGGTGCTGGTGATCAGAATGTCACAAAGATGTACAAAAAGTTGGACTTTTGTCATAGCATGGAATAGTTCGTCAGGTTCAATTCTTAAAAGATTACAGGGAATTTGGCAAACAATAAACATTTTACTATGAAGACTATAGAAATAAATGGATACTGCAACTGGTAGGTAGTATCTCTAAAATATGACCCACAGTATGAAAACTTTAAGGGGGCACAATGGCTCAGTGGTTAAAGCTTGTCACGTGGAAAGGTGACAGCCTGGGTTTGAGACTCAAATGCCATATGAGAGAGCTCCCAGTGCAAATGCGAGTAGATTAATAGGTACCACTTCAGTAGGAAGGTAACAAAGGTGTCCATGCTTTGGCATATAGCCATGCTGGCCACATGACCACAGAAATGGTCTTGGCTCCCTCAGCTAAGAAACAGATGAACACCGCCCCCTAGAAGCGGACACAACTAGGCAGGGGAAAGTTTACCTTTATGTAAACTTTGGCTAGTCTATTTAGTAATGTGAAAGTGTTGTCTCTAACACCTTCAAGTATGAGCTACTCGGAAGATAGCTCAATGTTTTCCTCAACTCCGTGGAATGTGTTTTTTAGTTATTTTAATTATTTCATGTAATTTGATACTTGGAGCAACTGTTTTTAAAATTCAGAACACTAAAATGTGCTGCCGTGTTTGCATATACTTTTCACATCAGAAATCAAGCAAGTTTTGGCATATGGATTAGTGGTGGGTTGCCCCCGGTTCGCACTGGTTCTATAGAACAGGAGGCTCCGACCCTGACATCATCAAAATGTTTCTGCACTTGCGCAGAAGAGTGCATGAGCAAAGCGAGCGCGCACAGCCCCTTTGCGGACCAATAGTAAAGGTAAGTAGAACCCACCCCTGATATGGATGCCATTTTCCCTTAAGAGACAGTGGAGCTGGAGCAAATTGACACAGAAGGCAGCAACCCTCCGAGTCAATTTGAAAACCCAAAGTTTCTGGTGCATAATAGTTGCCTGAGACATTGGAGACACCCAATGTTCAAATGGGCATTTCATTTACTGGTGGCTTTCAGGCCAGTCTTCTCATTATCGCCACTAGGTAGATCTTAATATGAGACCTCACCAGTGTTCGGTCAGATTCGGAGCGGCTGGCCCTCCAATCGCTCTCCAGGCGTCTTTTCCGGCGCTTCATCTCTCTCAGCTCCTCAGAAAACCAAGGAGCCAATTGAGATTGGCACCAGGTCAGAGGCCGCAAAGGCACGACATGGTCCAAAGCTCCAGCGGCCGCCCTATCCCAGGCGGCCTCCAGTTCTTCAGTCGTTAGCCAGAGCCTCAGGGAATGGCCCAAGCTCCGTCAGGAACCTATCTGGATCCATCAGGTGCCTGGGATGGAACCACCTAGTTGATTCCGTCTCCCTGCGGCGGAGGGTAGCAGCTCGAAAGTCTAGTTGAAGCCCTGACCATGACAAGGGCTTGATGACTATGTCCCCTATTTCTAGATCATTCAATCACTGACCAGAGACAAAAATCAGGTCCAGAGTGTGTCCCCCCGTGTGAGTAGGACCTTGAACTGACTGGGTCAGGTCCATGGCCGTCATGGAAGCCATGAACTCCCGGGCTGCCTCTGATGTTTCACCGACGGATGGCAAGTTGAAATCCCCCATGACCATAAGTCTGGGGGTATTCACCGCCACCCTGGCTATTACGTTGAGCAGCTCGGGCAGAGCCGCCGCTACGTGGCAGGGAGCCAGGTACGCAATCAGCAAGCCCATCTGCACCCCATGACACCACTTCACAAGGAGGTACTCACATCCGGCTATCTGAGGTACAGTGGTCTCCCTAGGACACAGACTTTCCTTTATAATAGCCGCCACCCCACCACCCCTACCCTGAGCCCTCGGCTGATGGAATGCACGGAAGCCTGGTGAGCACATTTCAACGAGGGGAAGACCCGGTCCAACCAGGTCTCCGTAATACCCGCCAGGTCAGCACCCCCCCTTTAACCAGATCGTAAATGAGGGGGGCTTTATTTATCACCGACTTGGCGTTGCATAGCATCAGCTGGAGGCCCAGGCCCTGAGGATCTGTGCAACCCAGGGAACGAGAAATGCATTGGGGACCGGAGTGCGCAATCGCTCACAAACAGCGAGTGCGCACTCCCGAAACATAATATGGCCCCCTGCTACCGCCCTATCTGCCCCTCCCACCCACAGTACTAATTAAACAGCCCTCTTGTCCCCCTGCACCCCATCCAGGCTCCCATCCCCGTCCCTCCCACCATGACCACCAAACAGGCTATGCTGCTTTGTAGCTGTATGGACCCCCCCAAGTCCGTCCAAATAACCAACCACCCCCCTCCCGGAACCCCTTAAAATCTTCACTAATAATTTAGCTAAAAAACCCCGCAACTTCCTCTTTGCCGCATGCCACCTCTCAGGGTTCCAAAACCCGTCATCAAGTTAGGCCCTCGTTAGTGTGGAGGGCCAGACCTGCGAGAGGGGGGAGTCTCGCAGCACAAGGAGCTTGGCCGCTGAATACATCCAGGTAGCCAGGGGTGAAGATGGCATGTGGCCAGGGATTCAACAATGATAGTCATAAAAAAGGTCCCGGAGAAACAGTACAAAGCCATTAGGCGCCGGGTCACCTAGGTTCTCTCACGACAATGGAGAGGAGTCTCAGGCCATTTGAAATAACCGGAGAATGAGATAATCGAACTATATATCTTGCCTTTGCCATGCGGCCCAGCTAATCTCTGCATCTCGCCTCTGTACCTTGCCCGATCTACTCACCACAGGCAAGCATGCTGCCTGCTTGCCCTTCACCTTGGATCGGGGCCCGGGGACGCACCATTCCCCGGCTCCGGCCTTGCCCCAGGCCTCTGCTTGCATGCCTCTCCCTCCCTCTGGCTTCAAACTACGGCCTCCCTGGGCCGAAGCAATTTATTCGGCCTGCAGCCTGCTGCACTAGGCCAAAGGGCCGTGGGGGTGGGTGGGCCCAGGAGGGCTGAAGCAGTTTGGGAATGGACCAGACAGTTGTTCTTACCTGCAAGAAGTCCCATCCAGAAAGTGCTGCAGCGGAGATCTTGCAGCCACTTCCTCAGTCACTCGTGGAGACGCTCCATGTGCTCTCTGGGTCAGCAGCCTCTTGCTGGGAGAGCATCTTGTGCAATTTAGCAGCTGTGAGCCACCGCTTTCCTCTAAGTCCCATCTGAAAAGCGCTGCGGCTGAGAGAAATAGCATTCAACCTGGCTGCTGCTTCTCTGTGTTGCAGTGCTGTCCGGATGGGACTTAGAGGAAAGCGGCAGCTCACAGCTGCTAAATTACAGAAGACGCTCTCCCAGCAGTGCGGAGAGAAGCAGTGTGGAGAGCAGAGATGGGGAGCAGACCCCAAAAGGCTGCTCGGCTGAGCCTCGCCGTGCACGTGCGCAAATTACATTTTCAGCAAATCAGTGGTGGAATTATTTGAAACCCACCACTGGACCCCCTCCACCTCTGGTCCTTGCAAAGGGGGAGGAGCACTATGAAATTAAAGACATTCTAGACACCACTGAAGAAAGTTACAGTACCTTGTTAATCACAATGCTTTTAGTCTGCTGAGCCACCAGGCCCTTTGGAGAAAAGGTTGACCCAAATCACGGTGATCCCCAACCTTTCTGGCAATTCAACAATGAAGTCCATGGAGATTTCTTTTCATGGGGCTGTGGGGTTGGTGACCAGTTGCAATAGACTGGACAGTTTACCAGTGTGGCCTTTCTCAGAGGTGCAGCTGGCTACATAATTATGTCTTTCTTCATACTTGCCGACCAAAATTGGCATCTCACAACAGGCAGAGCTTTGGTGAATCCAAAATGCCCAGCAGTCTTGGAGTTGTGACTTTGCTGCAAAACTAGTGCCCTCTGGGTTGCAGGCAGAACAGCTAATACAATAGTAAAACAATACCTACACTGCTATGTAAACTATCGGCAAATCAACTGGGCGGAGCTCCTGCCTTTCACAGAAATGGATTACAATAACTCTGTGCATAGTAGCACTGGGTACATTCCCTTCAAAGTAGCCACAGGAGTTGAGTTTGTACCAATGCCAGAATTTCTGAGGGACCTCCTCTCAGTAACATTAGCTGTATTGGTGGACGTTCTAAAATTTGCCGGGGGAAACATGCATAAAGCAGTCAATAAAGCCAGGAAATCACAAAAGAAAATAGGCAGGAAGAGAGTCCCCCAGGTGGTTAGAATTAGGGAGAAAGTATACCTGTCTACCAAATACTTGAAGTTGAAGCAACCATGTAAGAAACTGTACATAGGATCTTTTCCAATTGTTCGTATCAAAAACCCAATTACAGTGTAATTGTGGTTACCAAGGTTGCTCAGGTGGGTCCACCCGGTGTTCCACTGCAGCTTGTTAAAACCCTTCCACGGCTGTAGATTAAGGCAGGTTGAAAACTCCCATTTCAGTGGGGTGAGGCACTTTGAAATCAAAGATAAACTCGAGATATTTTAAAGTGAGATTGCAATATTTAGTGCAATGGAAAGGATACCTATCAGCAGAAGTGGGGCTCACAATGTTAGTGCAGACAAGCTAGTAAAAAGATTTCATGCAAAATATTCTCAATGGCCAAGAAGATTATTGAAGGCTAAGGATACCTAGATAGCAATGCTAAACTGTTTAATATTTTTCCAGATCTTTTTCTCCAGGGGGTTGGCATGTCAAGGCTGAACCGCTTTCAGGTCGTATTGTATTCAACTTGCCATTGAACTAGGGGAAGGGAAGGGTGGAAATGGAATGCTGAGGGTTTGCGCATGAAGCGTGAGAGTCTCACCACTGCAGGTACCTGGGAAGATCGACAATTCCCATACCAAAAGGACGTCTCATAATTGGACGTGAATATCCAGGGGTTGGGAGAAAGGAAAGCTATTGTTTAACTAGGCAAGCCTTTGCACGGGAAAACCAGAGCTGGTTTTGTTTCTTCAGTGTTGAAATGGTATAGCCAATAGTTTTACTTTTGAGAATTCAAAGCTCCTGAATGTTCATTTCTTTGGGTCTTCTAGTCAGACAGTTGACACATACCAAGACTGGTTCAAATCATTGGCAAATTCTCTGTAGAATTTTCCTTGTCTGGACTTTCAGGGATGCTCCTGGTTCTGAATGAGCTTCAGCAGCTGAAACTTCCCACTGCTGTGCCTGTTTTCTGTTTTATTGGTCTGCCTTCAAATATTTTTAAAAATGCAATCAACAAGATCTGTTTACTTGGGATAAAGTACTATTTCTATAAAGTATCCCATCTCTTGCAATGAGTGAAGCGCTTTCAAAACAAGATGGTATGATTTTTATAGCAGGTAGGCAACTGCTTGGGAAACTGTAGACAACTACCGTATTTTTTGGCTTATAAGACGCTCCAAAGTATAAGACACACCTAGTTTTTGGGGAGGAAAACAAGGGGGGGGGGGGGAAATCTGCCTCTGTCTCCTAGCAATTTACTTCCTTGCAGCAAACAGCAAGGTCAGCTTCAGCACAACCATCTGATTGGCCTCCTGGAATACCGACAATCAGCTGTTCCGGGCTGCAGGGATCTGATGCCCCGTTTTTGGCCTCCACGCATCCCGTTTTTGGCCCGTTCCAGGTGGCAGGGATAGGTGGTGGCGGCAATTCCCGCTGCCTGGAATGGGACAAAAACGGAGGCCAAAAATGGGATGTGCAGAGGCAATGGTAGGGGGCAGCAGTGATGGGCGGCGATGATCCCTGCAAACTGGAACAGCTGATAGGCAGTATTCTGGGAAGCCGATCCAACCACCAATCAGCTGCTTGTGCTGAAGCTGACCAAACTGTTTGTTGCAAGGAGGTAAATTGCTGGGAGGCAGAGGCCGAAGGGTGGGGCTTCGGCAACATTCGCTGTATAAGACACAGACATTTCCACTCACTTTTTTTTGTGGGGGGGGAGTACATCTTATAGACCGAAAAATATGGTAAATTGCAGCCGAAGAACGTCATTTTCAATCAAGAACATCCGGTTTCTTGTGAATGGTGCCCATCACCAAGGCACAACTATACTTTCTGAAACTGTATACATACACTTCCCATTGAACACCATATATAACTATAGGATGTAATGTAAGGCATTTGCACTTTGACATTCATCCTGTGCCTTTTTGCTTGGAATCTTTCACTAGAGGCCAGGTCTTCTTTCTGAATGATGAATATACAATATGCTATGTTTGTGAGGGATACTGGAGTCTCAAACAACATCCCAGAACAAGGTAGCAGCATACAATTTGTACATTACAGCCAAGAAACCTACAAGGACAGGACCATAAAGTCAGTTAGACTTGAGCTCACCTGATTAGCTGAGCATGGTAACTGCAGGTCAGACTTGGTTCATGCTTCAATTGGATACCACTTGGAAACCAGGAAAATACTGCAGGTTCCAATTTGAGTTGGTCACCAGGACCAGAGTTTAGTCTTCTGAGCTTTTGGACTCATGCTGGAGCCCATCCTCAGGAATAGCTTTGACTCCCATGGTTGGACTGCGGGGGGCGGGGGGGGGGGGGGGAGCTCTATCACTGGTAAAAAAGTAATGGAATCCCTGTGGATTTTATTTTACTATTCGTTGCCAACTCTAAGGGGCGGTGCTCATCTCCATTTCAAGGCCATTGAACCAACACTGACTGAAGACATTTCTGTGGTCATGTGGCCAGCATGATTTCACAGAGAAGTGTTACCTTCCCACCGAAGTGGTACCTATTTATTTACTCACATTTTCATGTTTTCAAACTGCTAGGTTGGCAGGAGCTGGGGGAGGACAGGAACTGAACCTGTCATGTGATACACATGTCTCGAACCCAGCTTTCCAGCCAATAAGCCCAGCTGAGTCACCGCTGAGCCCCTGCTCTATCACTGGAGGTTTTCAACAATAGACTACAGACCCCTTTGACTGGGATGGTATAGGGCAGTGATGGCTAACCTTTTTGCTGTCGCGTGCCAAAAGCGAGGGGGAGTGCGGGGGTGTCACGCATGCGTGTGCCCACATCCATAATTCAATGCACCCCCCACCCCCGCGCACGCACACACGACCCCCCCACACTCCCCCCGCTTTTGGCATGCAATTGCACGGTGGGCCAGTAGGCCATTTTTCGCCCTCCCCAGGCTCCAGAGGCTTTCTTGGAACCTGGGGAGGGCAAAAATAGCCTTCCCCATCCCACTGGAGGTCCTCCGGAGACCGGAAACGGTTAGTTTCCTGACTTCCGGTCAGCCCAGGTGGCTAGAAAATCAGCTGGCCGGTGCGTGCATGCGCGCTGGAACTGAGCTAGGGCAACACTCATGTGCCCACAGATATGGCTCCACATGCCACCTGTGGCATGCATGCCATAGGTTTGCCATCACGGGTATAGGGTCTCCTGCTTGAGGAGGGGTTTGGACTAAAGAGTTTCAAAGTCCTTTCCAGCCATAAGATTCTATGTTCTGTGTTCATCTTACCTTATTCCCCATAGTTTCATAAGTACTGTATTGCGAATCTTGAACTTTTTGGAATTAACCTTGACTGGTGTCTCAATATTGACTTCATGTAATAAAAGTCCTTTTAAAATTGTGTTTATTTTTCTGTTAGTTTAAAAATAAAATGAAAATGTTTTGCTTTTCTGATGTGCTGTAATGTGGAAGGTGTTGAGAGAACGAAAGACATTTGCTGCTTGTCATGACTTTAATGTTTAACTGCAGAAGGCATACATACAAGAAGTGGGAGAACTAAAGCCCAAGAGAACTAGAAAGGCTACAAAATACAACACATGGACCAATACATTTACAAAACATTCAAAATCCTTACAAAATGGGCTGTATTGGTCCTTTTTGTTATTTTTACAAACTCAAACTTTGTGGCCACAGGGGAGCAGTTAACAGATTCACATCCTCCCCCTCCCAAATTTACAAGCATAAAGAAAGAAAATCTATAGGCCTGGTCGTTTCTCTTGCTAAAAGGATCAGCCCTCTTCCAAAGGGCTGGAGATTTCTCTCTGTCAAGGAGTGCCGGACTCTACTGGCCGGCCTCGGATGGCAGCATCTGGTACAGGAAAAGCAACATCCTGGGTCCCAACACTCTCCCATCTTCCCTTTAATATTCTATAGGATCCTGAGCATCCTTTGTTTTTGGAGAATTTTGTGATTTAGAAGTCCCACCCCCCAAGAAAAATAAGTTACATAATATTTAAACTGGCTTTTCCATACTCTTTGGGAGTCCGGGAATGTCAGATGAGCAGATCTGCCCCAGACAAGGGCTTGGCATCAGCAGCCACTTTATTATAAGCTGGTCAGGCACAACTTATGTGCCTCTCTTGAAACACAATATGCACAAATCCAAAGTTCCAACAAATATTTCTGTTCTGTGTATTTACAATAGTTCAAAATTATATTCACAGTATCTTCTGAATTTTGGCCAAGAGTGAGAAACTTTGTTTTCAACTTTGTAACATGCCCACGTAGGAGGAGATTTCTGGCCAAAAGACCTGTGGTTTAAGCCCAGGAGGGGGGGAGGGAAGGCAGCCCAATGGTGTAGGCAGACCTACCCATTTTCTTCTGTCAGCTTGATAGAGAACTCCAGGCTGGCACCATCCCTACAAAGTTCGCTTTTTCTAGCTGGCTCCAGTTCCTTCCATTACTTGCTGTGCCTGTTTCTGCCCCATACAACACTGTGCGACTGACTGGAACAGCCTAGAACAAGGAGGAAGGACTTAATTTCAAGACAAATAGATTAATCTCCCAATACAAATGACTTTGTGCTTCAGATTTACTCACTTTTCAATTTCTGGAGCACAGTGAACGAACTCATGGTTCCAGAATTTAAATGCTGGATTTTTAATCAATTCAATGAAGGTGATTAAGAGGCCCCAGGGATGAGGCCTATTTACAATCAGTCGTTCTAACAAAACCCTGTTAAAAACCAAGATGAAATTATGAAAAAAAAGGCAAAAAGCAGAAACAATTACAAAGCTCTTTAGGGCAAACAGCAATAGCTCACTAACGTAGCTGCAGTGACATTGTTAAATCTTAATTTTAGATCTGGAGCTTGCTCGCCCCTTAAATCTTAACAGGCATAATCTGGTTTTCTGGTTAAGGAGATTTTTTTTTTTTTTTTTGCAATTTTTGGCCTGCAGAGCTTATCTGTCGAGTCTCATATCTTCTGCTCATTCTCAACAGTACCTGGTGATCTGCTCTTGAATAGCTTCTGTATTGGCTTCTGCAAACAAGTAAAGCATGGTGCAGCTGAAGTAGTGCGTGTGGCTGTTGGGATACCGCAACTGATTGGCAATTGCATTCAGGAAGAGGTACCGACCTGGAATGGAGCACCAAACGAAAATGAGAGAAAAGACAGGTTTGCTTTCATCTAACACCTAGTGCACAAAATGTGGTGCCCTATATTTTGTGCAAACTGGGAAGAGGCTCAGAAAATTGGCCAGGTTCACACAACTCAAATGAGTCAGCGGTGGCGGTTGATACCCCTAGGCTTATGGTCATGGGGGATTTCATGAGGGATTTCAACCTGCTGTCCGTGGGTGAGGCGTCTGAGGTGGCTTGGGCGTTCATGGCTTCCATGACAGCTATGGACCTGACCCAGTTAATTCATGGCCCTACCCACACGGGGGGGGAAACACGCTGGATCTGGTTTTTGTCTCTGGACAGTGGTTGAGGGATCTTGAGATAGGGGATATAGTTACCGAACCCTTGTCATGGTCAGATCACTCTCTCCTTCGTCTCGACCTTCGAACCGCAGCACCCCGTCGCAGGGAGCCGGAGCCAGTTAAGATGGTTCCGCCCCAGGCGCCTGATGGAACCTGACAGATTCCAGATGGAGCTTGGGCCATTTCCTGAGGCTCTGGCACATGCCTCGACTGGAGACCTAGTGGCCGCCTAGGATAGGGCGGCCGCTGGAGCTCTGGATCGGGTCGTGTCTTTGCGGCCTCTGACCCGGCGCCGATCTCAATTGGCTCCCTGGTTTACCGAAGAGCTGAGGGAGTTGAAGCGCCGGAAAAGACGCCTAGAGAGTAGTTGGAGGGCCAGTCTTTCTGAATCTGACTGGACACTAGTAAGATCCCATATTAGGAATTACTTAGTGGCAATAAAAGCAGTGAAATGTAGCTATTTTGCTGCTCTTATTGCGTCATCAGATAACCGCCCAGCTACCCTCTTTAGGGTGACCCGCTCCCTGCTCCACCAAGAAGCGCGGGAGGACCCCTTGGAGCAGTGGTTCTCAACCTTCCTAATGCCGCGACCCTTTAATACAGTTCCTCATGTTGTGGTGACCCCCAACCAGGGGTGGGTTCTAAATTTTTTTACTACCGGTTCTGTGGGCGTGGCTTATTTTGTGGGCGTGGCTTGGAGGTCATGTGACTGGGTGGGTGTGGCTAGCTGGTCATGTGACTGGGTGGCCATGGCTATGTGTATAGGGACTACTCAGAGGGCTGAAAAAAGTCATTTCTGACAGGTCCTCGCACTTTTGACTGGTCCTCACACTTATGACCATCTTCACATTTATGCCCGTGCAGCATTCTTAACAACCATGTCACTCATTTCACAACTGCTTCTCTTCACCATGGTGACAAGATAGGGCAAAAACGTAAAATGTGAGGACAGTCATAAGTTCGAGGACTCGTCAAAAGTGCAAGGACCAGTCAGAAATAACTTTTTCAGCCCTCTGAGTAGTCCATATGCATAAAAGGATACAGCAATAGAGAGGGATGAAGGAAGGGAAGGGAAATTAGAGTAGGAGTGAGGGTAAGAGAGGGAGGAAGAGAGGAGGAGGAGGAGAAAGGAAGAGGAAGTAGGGAGGAGAAGAAGAGGGTGAGGAAGAGAAAGTAAGAAGGAAAGAAAAGAGAGAGGTGGTAGGTTTGAGGAGAAAGATTGCTGTACAATAAAAAAGCTGAAAGGGAAGAAAGCCAACCCCAAACAAATATAAAGATATTAAGATAAAGAATGAATTGTTAAACTTTAAAGAATAAAAGAGAACAAATATGAATAAATAACAATAATTAGAAACACACATACAAACATACAATGTATTTTCTTTGAACAGAGTATTTGGCCGGTTCATAAATTTAAACAGTGTTTAGTCATTTCAATTAAATTTACAATTTCTATATTTCCTTTTTGCCATATTTATTCCTCATCTATTTTTGTAAAAAACCAATATTACCCTTCATCCTCATCTCTAATCTTAATCAAATTCAATTTTTCCCTTCTATTCTATATTATACCCCTTCCCATTGTCATCTATTTTTATATCCATCCTCACATTGGTTAATTATGTAATATTACAGTTGTTTAATATGAATTCAACATTTTAATATAAATCAATTAGTTATATAACTACCTTTTTTGTATATTAATCAATATGAACATGAATATTCCAATTATTTCCATGCAATCCAATTTCTTACAAATCAATTAATTATATTTACCAATAATAATAAACCCAATAATTTCCCCCATATATTCCTCCAAACCACAACTTAACCATTTCTGCTTTCAACACAATATACAATTAATAGTATCTCAATTATTACAATTCCCTAGTTAAATAGAGCTTTTTTTCTTTTGTGTTTTAAAATCTCCTCTTTTTCCCTAAATTTCCCATTGTTTGCACCTACCTTTTTTGGTGAGGAAAAAGAAATCTGCCTGCCTAATTTTACAACGTGCAAAGCCAACAGCCTGCTTTACTTTCTCTTTCGTTTTTCAGTATAAGTAGGGGGAAAAAAACCTGCACTCTTTCCAAGCAAGCAGCAGAGCTCTGAGCAAAACACCTGAGAGCAAATCAGCTGGGGGTCGGGAGCCGATCTAAGCAAGGGCTAATTAGCCTATGCAGAAGCTCTGCGGGCCAATAAAATTACAAAAAAACACCTAACCATTTGTTAAATTGCTGGCTCCCCCGCCCCTCGCCCACCACTATTTATTGGCAATAAATAATGGTGCGGAGGGGTGGGGCAAGCCAGCAATTTAACAAATGGTTCGGCTGCACCACTGGCTCTAGGGCGGCCCTTTGAAGCCCCGCGGCAATAATTTAAACAGTTTTTTTTCCTCTAGCCATTGGAGGCAGCAATAGATTGGGAGTGGGCGGGGTAAACGAACGGCCGGCGATCCAACAGAGGCAGAGGGTGAGGGTGAGTGAAGGCGTGGGGGGGGGCGAGAGAGGGCTTTGGTGACCCCTGTGAAATGGCTGTTCGACCCCCAAAGGGGTCGCGACCCCCAGGTTGAGAACCGCTGCCTTGGAGGGTAGAGCCGAGGATTTTGCTCAGTATCTGTATGACAAAATCACTCAGATTTGGGAAGATTTGGACTCTGACTGGGTAGTCTCAGGGGGAGAGACTGGGGCAGGTCTTGAGAATGTTATCTGGGATGAGTTTGATCCTGTGACCGCTGAGGACGTGGACAGGATTCTGGGCAGACTGAATGCGACCACTTGTTTATCGGACCCGTGTCCTTCCTGGTTAGTGCTGGCTTCCCGGGAAGTGACACGAGGCTGGCTCCAGGAGATTATAAATGCTTCATTGGGTGAGGGTGACTTTCCCGCCGCCTTGAAAGAGGCGGTGGTGAGGCCTCTCCTCAAGAAGCCTTCCCTGGACCTGGCAATGTTGGTAAACTATTGTCCGGTCTCCAACCTTCGCTTTGTGGCGAAGGTTGTTGAGAGTGTGGTTGCGCATCAGTTCCCCCAGCACCTGGATGAAACGTCGTATCTGGATCCGTTCCAGTCGGGCTTCAGGCCCGGGTACAGCACGGAAACGGCATTGGTCGCATTGGTAGATGATCTCTGGAGGGCTCGGGACAGGGGTTGCTCCTCTGTCCTGGTCCTGTTAGATCTCTCAGCGGCTTTTGATACCATCGACCATGGTATCATGCTGCACCGGTTGGAAGAGTTAGGGGTGGGAGGCACTGTGTTGCGGTGGTTCTCCTCCTTTCTCTCTGACTGGTCGCAGTCTGTGTTGACAGGGGGCAGAGGTCGACCCCGAGGCCCCTCATATGCGGGGTGCCGCAAGGGTCGGTCCTCTCGCCCCTCCTGTTCAACATTTATGTGAAGCCGCTGGGTGAGATCATCCGTGGTTTTGGGGTGAAGTACCACCAGTACGCTGATGACACCCAGCTGTACATCTCCACCCCAGACCACCCCAACGATGCCCTTGAAGTGATGTCCTGGTGCCTGGAGGCCGTGCGGATCTGGATGGGGAGAAACAGGCTCAGGCTCAACCCATCCAAGACCGAGTGGCTGTGGTTTCCGACATCCCGATATAGTCAGTTGATGCCATCACTGACTATTGGGGGCGAATCGCTGGCCCCCACGGAGAGGGCTCGCAACTTGGGTGTCCTCCTGGATTCACAGCTGTCTTTAGAAGAGCACTTGACGGCCGTGACCAGGAGGATTTTTCATCAGGTCCGCCTGATTCGCCAGTTGCGTCCCTTTCTGGATCGGGACTCGTTACGCACGGTCACTCATGCCCTCATCACCTCCCGCCTGGACTATTGTAACGCTCTCTACATGGGGCTCCCCTTGAGGAGCACCTGGAGGCTCCAACTGGCGCAGAGTGCGGCCGCGCGGGTGGTAATGGGAGCGACATGGCGTTCCCATGTAACACCCCTCCTGCGCGAGCTGCACTGGCTCCCGGTGGTCTTCCGAGTGCGCTTCAAGGTTCTGGTTACCACCTTTAGAGCGCTCCATGGCTCAGGACCTGGGTACTTGCGGGACAGCCTACTACCACCAATAGCCTCCCACCGGCCGGTACGCTCCCACAGAGAGGGGCTCCTCCGGGTGCCATCGGCCAAACAATGCCGACTGGAGGCCCCCAGGGGGAGACCCTACTCTGTGAGGGCACCTACTATCTGGAACGAGCTCCCCCCGGAGATACGGAGAATCAACCTTCCGCTGCGCCTTAAAGACCTTTTTATTTCACCAGGCGGGCCTGGCCTAATTTTCTCCCTCTTTTATAAAAGATTTTTAAATTTTTAATATTTTTTAGTATTTTATATATTCAAATTTTAAAATTGGTTTTAAATTGATTGGGGTTTTAATTTGATTGGGGCAAAACTATTTAATTTGATTTTAATTCCACTTTTAAATTTTTGTATGTATATATTTTATTGTTTGGCTGAGTCCTTCGGGAGTAGGGCGGTATAGAAATCAAATCAAATAAATAAATAAATAAATTCTTCCCACCATCAACAAACATTTTATGTGGGGTTACAAAACAAAGGATGCTGGTGTCCAGCTCTGTTACAGGTAGTCCAGAGGCCCTGCTTTTGCCCTTGTCTCAACAGGGAGCAAGGAAAGCCAACAAATTCTCCAGAAAAGAGGTCAGACACCAGAGGGAGCTTCTTCGACCTCAAGTCACTGGCTGCATAGGTAGAAAGAGTGTTTGGTTTTTGATATATGCAACACAACTACTTTGTGGGCTGCACTGGTGTCCAGCATGTTTCTGGATGCATTTCAAGGTGCAACCTGTCCCCTTTAAAGCCCTTCATGACTGGGGGCTGGGTTACCCAAGGGCTCATCTCTCAGTCAGGACTCCTAAAACAAGCTACTTTCCCCAGGTCCTGTACTTTGCAACACATACATTGTTCATACTTGTTGGGGATGAGAGACATTGATGAGGATCTGGGAGAAACAGACTATCTGGATTCCTGTCAATCAGGATTCAAAGTAGTCATAAGGTAGTTATGGTGCCCCCCTGTGGCTTTTAGTACCCATGACCATGATATCCTGCTGGGTCACTGCAGGAGCTGGCAGCCTTTCTTCAGGGGTTCCACCTCTACCTAAGCCGGCAGCTCAGATGTAATCTAAAGGAGCAACACTTGAGGCTGTGGTTGCTCCAGAAGACTTAATGTCCCTCCATATTACTGGAGGAAGGGGGATGTAGGTCTGTGGTGATCCCGCTATTTGGAATTACCCCTGGTGGTTACCTTCAAAATATCCTGAAAAAGCAGCCAAATGCAGCTTAACTTGTCAACATTCTCTTCCTTTAGAATGCTATTTACAGCCCACCTTTCTTTTCTTAACCTCTCAAATGAGAGGGATATGGATTGCATTATGCCATGTCCTCACGCATGAGGGTTCACATGAGTCCTGAATAGAATGAGAATAATCCTCCTCCTTGTGGCCAGTATAAGTTAAATAGTTGTCATTTACTCTAGTTGTGAAATAGTTGTAGTTAAATAAAAACCATTTCTGGGGGCTTGGTTTGGAAAGTATAAAGGTGGTCCCATGACCCATAAAATCACATTTGCAGCTTTGTTCCCAAACCCCCTCCTGCTTCTGGGTTACCTTCTGTGTCCAGATCGACAGCAAGGTTCTGGAAGATGTCCATGTGGGCTGAATGAGTGATGGTGCTCATGGACGGTGTGCTGCCCTTATTATGAATGTGTGCAATCGCTTGTGTACCAACATAAAGCACCAAGGCATTGATCAGCTGAATATTGTAACGATTGCCAGGCTCATTTGATACCTGGTGGAACAAAGGCAAATGAAGGAGAATCATTCATCTGGAATAGACTTCTAAGGAAGTGTGAAATTTGGTAAAATTCTGGGAGCGAGCAGTTTCTCCACTTTTCCTACCACTCACCAAGCAAGAGCTTTACAACTTAAATATACAAAATTTTAAAAGCAACGGTATCTGCGACATATTAAGCATGTAATGCAGTTTTAAACCTTGCTGGCTTTTAAAAATATCCAGGGGAGTGGGGAGGCTGAAGCGTGATGGACTGGCCCAGGGATTAGACCTGTTTAATAAAACACCCATCTGTGTCCTGGAAGCAAATGTCTAGCACCATTCTCACTATAAATCTGATCTTGAACAAAGGTCTCACCTGCAAGTTGCTGCGCAAGTCAGAGAGGAACGTGACCGGAGAACGAGTTTTGAGATAGGAATCCAAATCCTTCTTGAACTGAGGTGGCATCACACCAGTAAAATTGGTGAGGATCCGTGGAGCAATATTGATCTCGCTCAGCATGTCAACCTGTCAAGAATGCACCAACAATCTTAGCACTGTCTAAAAGACTGCAGTTAGCATGTCTTTTAAGTAGCACAAAGTAACTTTACAGGTAGTCCCTAACTTACAACCATTCAGCGATTGTTTGAACTTGCAATGGTACTGAAAAAAGTGACTTATGATCATTTTTCACTCTTAAAACTGTTCAAGCATTTCCATGGTCATGTGATCAAAATTCAGACACTTGACAACTGGTATGTATTTGATGGTCACAGTGTCCCAGGGTCATGTGATTCCCCTTCTGACAGGCAAAGTCAATGGGGAAGCCAGATTCACTTAACAACTGTGTTACTTAGCAATGGAAATTTTACTTATAAGTCAAGGACTACTTGTACTTGATGTAGGATATACAGTCAGGTCCAGAAATATTGGGACATTGATACAATTCTAACATCTTTGGCTCTATACACTACCACAATGGAGTTGGAATGAAACAAACACAATATGCTTTAACTGCAGACTGTCAGCTTTAAATGAGGGTATGTACATCCAACTCAGGTGAACGGTGTAGAACTTACAGCAGTTTGCATATGTGCCTCCCACTTGTTAAGGGACCAAAGGTAATGGGACAATTGGCTTCTCAGCTGTTCCATGGCCAGGTGTGTGATATTCCCTCATTACCCCAATTACAATGTGCAGATAAAAGGCCCAGAGTTCATTTCAAGTGTGCTATTTGCATTTGGAATCTGTTGCTGTCAACTTTCAAGATGAGATCCAAAGAGCTGTCACTATCAGTGAAGCAAGCCATCATTAGGCTGAAGAAACAAAACAAACCCATCAGAGAGATAGCAAGAACATTAGGCATGGCCAAAACAACTGTTTGGAACATACTCAAAAAGAAGGAACGCACCGGTGAGCTCAGCAACACCAAAAGACCCGGGAGACCACGGAAAACAAGTGTGGTGGATGACCGAAGAATTCTTTCCCTGGTGAAGAATTCACAATAGTTGGCCAAATCAAGAACACTCTCCAGGAGGTAGGTGTATGTGTGTCAAAGTCAACAATCAAGAGAGGACTTCACCAGACTGAATACAGAGGGTTCACCACAAGATGTAAACCATTGGTGAGCCTCAAAAACAGGAAGGCCAGATTAGAGTTTGCCAAACATCTAACAAAGCCTTCACAGTTCTGGAACAAGATCCTGTGGACAGATGAGACCAAGATCAACTTGTACCAGAGTGATGGGAAGAGAAGAGTATGGAGAAGGAAAGGAATTGCTCATGATCCTAAGCATACCACCTCATCAGTGAAGCATGGTGGTGGTAGTGTCATGGCGTGGGCATGTATGGCTGCCAATGGAACTGGTTCTCTTGTATTTATTGATGATGTGACTGCTGACAAAAGCAGCAGGATGAATTCTGAAGTGTTTCGGGCAATATTATCTGCTCACATTCAGCCAAACGCTGCAGAACTCATTGGACAGCGCTTCACAGTGCAGATGGACAATGACCCAAAGCATACTGCAAAAGCAACCAAAGAGTTTTTGAATGGACAGAAGTGGAATGTTATGCAATGGCCAAGTCAATCACCTGACCTGAATCCCATTGAGCATGCATTTCACTTGCTGAAGACAAAACTGAAGGGAAAATGCCCCAAGAACAAGCAGGAACTGAAGACAGTTGCAGTAGAGGCCTGGCAGAGCATCACCAGGGATGAAACCCAGTGTCTGGTGATATCTATGTGTTCCAGACTTCAGGCTGTGATTGACTGCAAAGGATTTGCAACCAAGTATTAAGAAGGGAAAGTTTGATTTATGATTATTATTCTGTCCCATTACCTTAACAAGTGGGAGGCACATATGCAAACTGCTGTAAGTCCTACACTGTTCACCTGAGTTGGATGTACATACCCTCAAATTAAAGCTGACAGTCTGCAGTTAAAGCACATTGTGTTTGTTTCATTCCAACTCCATTGTGGTGGTGTATAGAGCCAAAGATGTTAGAATTGTGTTGATGTCCCAATATTTCTGGACCTGACTGTATACACAAGCTGCAAGAGATGTCAACTTTTCCTTTAGCAATATTTTCATTCATAGTTTACTCCTATATTTGTGAGAAATCTTAAAGAGCCATAGGAATCTTTTCATCACGTCTCCAATGTGACCATCGGTATACAAAAGCAAGGTTTTCTTAATAAGGTTATCCAAATGTCAAGATGGCTGCTTCAGTCTTTCAGGCATCTCAAATCCCCACCACTGGTTGCTTCCTGCTCTTCAGGGCAAAAGCCTTCCCTCTGCTCCTCAGATCTCGAGGCTTGTAACAACTGCGCTTCATCCAGGGTTGCTAAGACATGGGTCTCAGCGGTGAGACCCAGTGATCTAATCTGAGGCTCTGAAGAGTAGTTGGATTCTTATGTCATTTTCCTCTATTCTCTGCTCTCCAGTGAGCCTTTCTGTTTTCTGGGAGGGATCTTGGCACTGTGGTGTGTCTGTAAACTCTTCACAGCTCCTATTTAAGAATATTCCCCTTAGAGTGGAAAGTAAGTATTTTTCCTGTCTTTTAGAAAGGGAATCAGCCTCCTCTTGCAGCATCCATCGTACTTGTCTTCAGGGAACAAAACAGAGGGCATTTCTGCAGGGCACAAGAGCAGTTTCCTGCATCTCTCAGTTCCTCCAATGGAAACAAAAAAGCTGCATTCTACATAGAACTTTGTTCTGCTTACTTATAGCAATAGCAACAGTAATTAGACTTACATACCTGCCCCACAGTGCTTTAGTTTATAATAACAGTGTACTGCCCCCAACAATCTGGATCCTTATTTTACGGACCTCAGAAGGATGGATGGCTGAGTCAACCTCCTGACACGTCAGGATCGATCTCCTGGCTGTGGGCAGAATCAGTCTGCAATGCTCTCCTCTGAAACTACCTCAGTGCAAGTAATGCTCCCTCTACAAGCACTCTGGCAAAACCAGGGATGCAGCAGAGCTCCTGAGTTCTTCATCTCCTTTCCCCTAACTGCTCTCCAAACCCTCTTCTTGGTGCAGCCATTGTGTTGTGCTAAGTGGGACAGACAGGCAATTATTGAACTGAACAAACTGGGACATTTGGTGCTTTCCTTGCAGCATGCTTTTGAAAGAAATATAACGAACTAAGAGAAAAGCAAGATGGAATTGAGGTCTGCCATACCCAAGGTGCACCAGACTGCAAACTGAGAGGCAAAAACTACAGTTCTGAATGGCAGGAGGGACAAAACACAAAGAAATAGTAAAATGAATTAGATGGTTGTTCTTAGGAAATTTTTAGTTTAGGTTTTATCTGAAAAGTTAGGATAGTATCAGAAGGAAGCTTTAGTGGGAATTGCTACCCAATGATGACGATTCAAGATAACACCAATTTGCTAAACTTAAGAACCTGAGATGGAAGATGCATTACAGGTAGTCTAAGTCTGCATCAACAGAGGGACAGAATCAAAATCACGTAAAGTGATAGTATTGCTTTAGAGTGCACTGGTAAGACCACACTGCATCCAGTTCTAGTCGCTGTGAGAAAAAAGATGCTGAGATTCTATAAGGACTAAAGAGAAGAGCAACACAGATGATTAGGGGTGTAGAGGCTAAAGGGTATGATGAACGGTTTCAGGAATTGGGTGTGCCTAGTCTAGTGAAAAGAAGGACCAGGGGTGACATGATAGAAGTCTTCCAATATTTGAGGGCTGTCCCAAAGGCCAGGGAGAGCTATTCTCCAAAGCAGGATTAGAAGTCATTAAAGATCCAACCTAGAACTAAGGAGAAATTTCCTGACAGTGAGAACAATTAATCAGTGGAATGGCTTCCCTCCAGAAGCTGTGGGTGCTCCAACCACTGGCAGTTTTTAAAGAAGAGATTGCACAGCCATTTGTCCAGAATGGTATATGGTCTCTTGCTTGAGACCGGGGGCTGGACTAGAAACTTTCCAAAGTCCCTTCTTACCATGTTGCTGGTAATGTTGGTGACCACAATTGGAATCAGCAACTTGATCATTAAACAAAGTAATTGCTAAGTGAATCTGCAACTGTTCTTATGGTCTTACTACAGCTTTCCTTTGCTTTATAGGCCTGTCAAAGGTGAGAATCACTGTCTTAACTGTTAAGGGTTGCTAAATGAGAACAAGCTGCAACACATCATACAGTCTTAAATCTTCCTATGTTACAAAACTTGCAGTTTATTTATTTATTGAATGTATTTGGTGCCCATCTCGTAACGAACAACTCTGGATGGCTTCCAGCATTAAAACAATAAAATCCTAACACATAAATATCTTTTAAAAATGAAAGTACCAAGTATCTTACCTTAAGGTTGGGAGTGAAGGGGTCAGGAAGCCTCATATTACGTGGAAAGGCACTCAAAATCAGATTCCTTAGCTGAATACAGTTTGGAGGAATCACATCACAAAATCCATAGTGGTAATCACAAAGGAATTCTGGGAAATCGTGTAATAATACCAGTAACACACGCAGTGTTCCCTATGAATAGGAACATTAAGAGGAGAAATTACCAATCTATCAATGGAGAAAGTGTGAGAGACAGAGAGCATACAGACACTCAAAGATAGCAGAATTGCAGTTGTTTATTTAGCATATGGCATGTCATAATGGACTAGCAATATATATTAACATTTCATACCCCAATAAAATATAAATGTTAAAAAGATCTATGTTCAAATACCAGTGTCTAGGCCATCTAACCACTGAAGCGCAGCATTATTTATATTAAAAAATCAGATACTGGACTGGTAGATGCCCTCAGTTTTCAGCCAATCACAATGTAATCTAGAGTTTGACGTGGGAGCCCGCAGTCACACTGAGGGGAGGATATCAGGCCCCATTTATACAAAGAGCCCTGGCAGACGCCCTGTGCAAATCCTATTCAGGGTTGTACATTGCTGATGTGGTAGTTCAAAACTAGCACTTTTTTAATGGGGTCATTTATATGTCTTCCTACGTCTGGGTGTTTGGCGACCCATTTGGCTTTCCATTGGGAATTGATGTTAAAGTTGCTGGGCAGATATTGTGCAAGGGCCAGTGGGGGCTTCCTGGATTAGAGTCTTCTGGCTGATAAATGAGGAAGGTCGGCATGCACCGGTAGGAGTGGGTTGTTCATAATTTTTGCAAACTTAAAGTCAAATGATAAGGACTCTACCAATGAGTTATATAGTCAGTCATAATGGAAAAATCCTAGAAGCATCACTAAAGTGAATTTATTTAATCAACTAATTTTGTTAGAAGTGGCATTAATGAGCACTCAGATCATATGCGCATTAAAAGTCCTTGGTTTCAGCTAGATTTAAGAGCGTATGT
Source organism: Arizona elegans (assembly GCA_022577455.1). Taxonomy (NCBI): domain Eukaryota; kingdom Metazoa; phylum Chordata; class Lepidosauria; order Squamata; family Colubridae; genus Arizona; species Arizona elegans. The sequence goes on from JAKOOJ010000014.1 coordinate 23,667,214, forward strand.
GTTTTAAACAACAGTAAAAAGTAATACAGTAATACAGCAATCTTTATATGGGAAACTGTAAGGAAAAGCATTCTGTTAATTCCTTCTGTTTGTTACAGGAATTAACTAGCCATTCTACTTTTTTCTGGTCTGTTCCAATTTCCCTTCTTCCTCTCCTCAAATTGTCTCCTAATTTACCTTGTACAAAATTTGCATAGGCTTGGCAAGTTCCACATTTCTCAGGAAAGGAGCCAAATATTTAAACAGGTCAATCAAGAGTTGTGCATACATGGGCCAACCCTAGAAAGAGAAAGAAAGGAATTAGAGCAATGTCCAGCACTTCCCATCTAACTCCAGTGATTAAACAACTTGTACTCAACAGCATATCAGGACGATTCTAAAGATGTTCAAGGTCCCAGAAACAAATATAAAAGGAGCGGAAGTGGAACAATGAATTGGCTTGCCTGGATTGATTTATTGTTTTAATAAATGCTAAATTTATTTGCTGCCCATCTTGTCATGGTGCTACTCCAGGCAGCTTACAACAATAAAGCAGAAAAAAGGTAAAAAAAAAAAAGTAAACATAACAATAACTAAACAATAAACAACAGAAGTACAATAATATGAAATGAAAAATATTTTTGTTAAACTTGCCCAAAGAGCTACAGTAAAGCATTCCAGAGGGTCTACTTCAATGGCTGTATCGAAATTCAAGACTAAACTGATTGAAAATTAAAGGGTAGCTCTCAATTACATTTCTTATTGGTTTATTATTTCCTCAAAAGAAACATATACTAATGAATGTAATCACTAACAAAAACTTGCTACTTGCCTGCCACTAGGTCCTTTGAGGATCACTTATGCATTTATCCATACATGTTTTTCCCCCCACTGACACAGGCCCCATTCCAAACCTTCTGGAGACTTCTGGCAGAAGCTGCCATGCATGCAAGACATGGGCCACACCAATCCTGAGGCTGAAATAATCAACTGCTTTAATGACAAGAGAAAATGAAGACACAAAACAGAATAGGAGGGCAGACTAGATGAAGCGGTGCCTGACATTCGAAGTCTTCCATTATAGTCCAGTGATATGTTCTTCACCAAGGTTTTGGTGATCAACCAATCACCAAACAGCAGAAGCAGGGTTGTTGCCGAAAAGCTGAACCACAAACCCAGCTTGTTGTACAAGGCTAGATGATGACACCAATGAACTCGGAGCAGCATGGCCTGCATGACTCCAAGGCCACAGCTGGGAATGGAAAAGTATTGAAGACTCCATTTATAGACCACAGTCTGTAATTTTTGAACTCCATCCAAGGCATCATTAGTCTTCACAACAAGCCATTATTTTTATCACATAAAAACTCCAGGCATTTTTAGTATGGCCAAGAGACCAAAGCTACAGGTTAGCAAAACATGGCTGAGGTTATGATCTTCAACACCATTTCTGATGGTGACTAAGAGTATCATGTGTTTGATTCCTCCTTTGAGAAACATTTCATCTTTATCTAGAAAAAATGGACAATTTGGTATTTGTCTTCTGAAACACTTTCTCCAATGAGAGTGTTATTCTGTCATGTATGCCTGATAACAGGATAAGTGCTCCCGAGAATGAGCTCATAAAGAGTAGGATTGCCCTATATTGGATGATAAACCAAGGAACTTTGCTACAGTATATTGCAAACTTCTTTCATGATTCCTGATCCTTTGCTAATTCCTCACTTCAGCAGCAGGTGTCAGTACAAATTGAACTAAGGCTAGAACCACAGCAGCTTTCAAAGCAAAATTCTCTCATTTCAAAGCAAAGTAGCCTTGTTTCTTATGAAGCCTACGCTAAGAGCAAAGGGAGGCTGTTTTCCGTGTCTAACTAAAGAACATCAACCTGGGGCCTAAAAGTCTCAAATTAAGGAGGCGTGAGAGAAGATGTTAATGGTCTTGATCTTGAAAGATGCCTGGAACAAAGGGATGAATGACACAGGAAGATGGTCTGATCCCCAGTATCTGGTTGGGGGAGGTTAGCATGCAGCCTTTATCTGTTTTATCTCATTCAAGACGAAGGTTGTGACCATTTGATCACTGACTTCTCCAGTGTTGCACTTGAATGGTGCTGGGAAAGAACATGGGAAATCCCAGAACTTTCTAAGAATTTGCAACTGACAGCATGATGTGGAGGTCAATAGATAAAAATGGATTCTGTAGTCTTCAAATCTTTTTTCCCACAGCTGTATCAAGTGTTTGTGGCACTCTTGCATAGCAACAGCCTGGCAATGGTTCAAAGAGCAGTTAGCAGTTGTGGCTAGGAAAGCCTTTGTGCAATTTATATCCTGTCCTGGATTAGGAATCCCTGTGCTCAGTCACTCAGGTCATCTCACGTTTTAACAATTGCAACACACTCTACATGGGGCTACCTTTGAAGAATATTCGGAAGCTACAGCTGGCACAAAATTCAACTGTGTGATCAGTTTTTGGGGCCCCTTTGCCATCTTCACTAATTTTAAGTCAATTTTAATGTTAATATTTATTATTTCAATATTTTAATGTTTTATGCAGCCGCGTGAGTTATAGTGGGTACGCCTAGATACATCCACATTACACCAATTCTCCGCAAGCTGCACTGGCTCCCTATTGGTCTCCGGGTGCAATTCAAGGTGTTGGTCATTACCTTTAAAGCCCTAAATGGCTCAGGGCCAGGCTATCTTTGAGACCGCCTTCTACCACATAGCTCCCAGCGACCGGTAAGATCCCACAGAGTCGGTCTCCTCCGGGTCCCATCAGCTAAACAATGTCGGCTGGTGGGCCCGTGGGGGAGGGCCTTCTCTGTGGCTGCCCCGGCTCTCTGGAACCAATTATCTTCTGAGGTCCGGACCGCCCTCACCCTATTGGCCTTCCGCAAAGCAGTGAAGACCTGGCTCTTCCGGCAGGCCTGGGGCCGTTGATCTCGTTATAATGATCTTGCGAGACCTGGCCATGAATTGGAATGCATGTGTTTTAACGTTTTTAAATGTTTTAATGTTTTAATGTTTTTCTTTTTAACATTTTTATGGGATTGTTCGCATTGTTTTATTCTTTGTTGTAAGCTGCCCAGAGTCCCTTGGGAGTTGGGCAGCATAGAAATGCGACAAAATAAATAAATAAAATAAATATTTTATTGATTTTTCTTTGTTGTTAGCCACTTAAGAGTTGCCTCTAGGTGAGATGGGCAGTGTATCAATTTAATAAATAAATAAAAGGTTACAGGTATCCCTCATGCATTTATCTCTACGGCATATAGTCCTTCAATCAACCAACCAGAATAGAGCTGGAAGGGACCTTGGAGGTCTTCTAGCCAGCCCCCTGTTCAAGCAGAAGGTCCTATACCATTTCAGACAAGTGAATGTCCAGTCTTTTCTTTAAAAAACTCCCAGTGATGAAGCACCCACAACTTCTAAAGGCAAGCTGTTCCACTGCTTAATTGTCCTCATGGTTAGGCAGTTTCTCCTTAATTCCAGGTTGCTTCTCTCCTTGATTAGTTTCCATCCATTCTTGTCCTGCCTTCTGATGCTTTAGATAATAAATTGACCCCTCTTCTTTGTGGCAGCTCCTCAAATACTGGAAAACTGCTATCATGTCACTTCTAGTCCTTCTTTTCTCTGGACTAGCCAAACCGAAATCCTGCCAAACCGAAATCCTGCAACTAAAACTGCATGTGTTTTAGTCTCCAGGCCTCTAATCATCTTAGTTGCTCTTCTTTATACTTTTTCCAAAGTCTCAACATCTTTTTTTAAATATTGTGATCAAAACTGGATGCAGTATTGCAGGTGTGGCCTTACTATGGCTTTTTAAAGTGGTACTAATACTTCACATGATTTTGATTCTATGCCTCTGTTTATACAACCAAGGGTTGTATTAGCTTTTTTGGCTGCCACCACACACTGCTAGCTCATCTTTAATTGATCATCCTTTAGGACTCCAAGATCCCTCTCACAGTTACTGTTTTTGAGCCAAGTTTCGCCTAATTTGTACCTGTACCTTTGGTTTTTATAAGACAAAGGCCAGGACCATCTGAATAGTGACTTATGATATAGGACTTCAAGGTCAAAGCCTGATCACAGAATTTGTTATTTTCTGCAAGGGATTCCTTGCTATTTTCTTCTTTCTTATGATGATTATTCAAAACAACTCACAGAGAAAAAGAACATTCCTAGTCCACTGAACAGATAAAAATGTGATACTGAGGGGATGAGCTGGATCCAGCCTCAAACTGGCAGCTCTGTTGAGAAAGCCTTGTTCCTGTATAAACTGTTATTTTCTATGAATGGGCTCTATACGTACCAAATATATAGAATGAAAACATGACCAAAATTATTTATTATTAACTTGTATCCATGAAGCAGAATTGAGTTTCAAAATTAACAGACTTAGCTTCTTAGCCACTTCCATATGGCAAGGTCTTCAACCCTAGGAACTAAGACTTGTGGACTTCAACTCCCAGAGTTCAACTCCCAGAGTTCAGAGAATTCTGGGAATTGAAATCCACAATTCTTAAAGTTCCCAAAGTTAGAGATCCCTGCCTTATGGAAAGATAGGAAGTACATTATATTAAACACCATACAGCCATATAACCCAAATCTACAACCAGGATACATTTTGATAGTCTGCTGAAGCTTCATAAGTAAGAAAAGATAAACTACAGCCACACCTTCTGCTGTGGTGTATGTGCCAGCATCCTTGCAATAAATATCCGATGGGAGATCAGTTCTAACCAAGCATAAACAAAACCTGGAGCTTTTGTAGGTCGCAGGATGTGAAATGTATTGCTAAAATAAAAATACAGTGGTCAGTGGGATATTAACCAGTAAAAACCTGCATTATAATCTGAGAACATAATCAATAACAGCAACAATTGGAAACTATAATATAAACAGCTTTTTCTAAAAACAAAAAGCTGCCTTGTATATAATATTATAGCCACAGAAATATAAATTGAGGACTACCTGCATTGCAACTTCAATTTAATTGCTAGGTCCATAAAACCATCTCTAATATACTAACCAGACTTGCTTTTCATATATTGCTATTTCTCCTGCGTGCCAAAGGGACAGCACCCTTCTCTTTTGAGTTGAAGCAGTTTCCATCTATCTGAAAAAGTGTCTTGATTTCAATGGACTGAGAAATCTGATGGGGCTGCAAAGGAGTGGCCAGTTTCCTTCCTAGCTTAGTCATGATGTCTCCCTGTCTCATATTATCATATTATTACACCATGGCATTTTTTCAAAGGGTCCAAAGGTGTCACTGAAGTTTTTAAGCCCCTCCTCATTCCTGGCTGGTGAAAGGATGATCCTTGGGCTCCAGGGGCCATCTGCTCTTTCGCTTGCCAAGACAGAAGCTTCCCTACTGCCCTCTGGGTAACAACCCCACTTCTCTGTCACCTAATGGAGATGTGCTCACTGCAAGAGGAAGACTTGTGCCTGGGCAATGGAAATTCTGGGCAACCAAGTTTCCCAGAATAACCCCTTCCCCGAAGAAAGCAAGGGCTCTGGCTCAGAACAATTCCTCAAAAGAGATATTCTTCAGCTTGAAAGGTCCACCCCTCTTCAGGGAAGCACATGCATTCTACATGTCTACATGCATACACTTCTTTTTAAGAAATGACTCTCCAGAGAGCCACTTTAGGAATCTCCACATAAAACTTTCCTTTCCCAATGTCCTGGCAACCAAAATGAATACCTCAAGATGAGTCAAGTTTTGAGAAAAGAGTGCTGTCCGCAACATTCTTCTAAGGAAATATTTCCACAAGTGCTCATACTTTCCATTTGGTTTCTATTTGGTTAAGAGACTGGTTTTTAGTAATGAATCCTTACTTACTGAGGGACAGTAACTCAATAAGCATAAGAGGAGCATTTGATCACCTCTGGCCACCATCTCCCCTGCTTATAAAAGAGACAGCCCTGTAAGTCTGGCTTATTGCCACATGCTGTCTGTTTTCAGGGGCTCTTCTATACTTACCAGAAAGCTGTGAGAGTCTGAAAGTTGATAGTTTCCAGGACATGTTCAGGAGCATTTAATTCTAACAGTAACATGATGAAAATGCGGTGGTAGGGAAGTTGCTGAAATTCACTCTGACGAACATCATGATCCTGCAAAAGGACTCCCACCACTATCCCAAGAACCTGTAAATGCAAAGGAATGAATTGACTCAGCATGTGATAAAATCACTTTGAAAATCTACCTTTGTAATTACAGAAAACCCTTATAAGTAACAGTTTATGGAATATTTTATTTTTAAATGTTAAAAATATTTTATATGAGGGAATACTTTCCCTTTATCTGGTTGTAGATATCTATGGCAAAGTGACTAAGTACTTATCCATTCTTTTATTTTTCCCTTGTTTAACAGAGAGCACAAATTCATCTCATATTCATAAATACATTCTTTTAAGCGGTCAAAACGTTTACTATCTAGTAGCAATCCATACAGGTATGCCAGTATTCCACAGGCTGAGGATCAGAAACACTGAATATCTCAATAGGTAGGTGTCAACTTGCAAAGCTTTCAAGTTGCCATGAGCAGGAGGGAGGGAGAACTGATGGAGCTGATTGATTTCCTTAACTGAAACTACATTCCACAGCAATCAGTAGAAGAGTGTTGGGTTTCACAGCCAGCCAAAGTAGTTAATTGGAGAATGTGATTTATGACACGGCCAGGGAGGAGGGGAGAGAGAGGGTCATAGGGGAACATAAATCTACGTGGGATTAGTTCTAACTGCATCCAAATATTGCCGAAATGGTGCTCCTAATAAATGACTGCATTTCTTTTGAAGTTTGGCTCGTGGCTCATGAATTAATTAGGGCATCTATCGGAAACTTCACAGTAGGTATGGGATGCAATACCAATTTACAAGCTTTGTGTTTGTAACACCATCTTGTGTTAGTGGAATAATGTCAATGTTTTATAGCGCCCCACACAGCTTATTATCTGGGGAAAATGACTTCACTAACCTTATTAAGCAGGTTGATTTTTGTAACTGTGTTGGTAGCCTCTCCAGAGTGCTTCACCAACAGTGCAATAAGGCGCACAAAGGCATCCAGGTTGTGATAGCACTTGGCACGGATCATAGTGGGGTTTGCAGCAGGGTTGTGCTGCTGCTCAGCTTGAGCACGATAGCTGATTTCAACACACATTTCAGTGCAAAGACGGAAAAATCTTGTGATCAAGTCATCAGTTTTCAGGATTCCTTGTTGATGCATCTGTTTGGGGATGGCAATGAATTCATATTTAACAAAACGTATCTTTAATACAAAGAAGTATTGATGTTCTATGGAACATGTTCGAAGGCAGTGAGTGTAATGGGCTAATAATGGATTAAATCTCAGCATCTCACTCACTAGGGGTGCATCATCAATGTCAGTCATGAAGAACCAGGCAAGCACTGTGGAGCTGTGTGCTGGCTGAGAGGCCCATAGGACCAGTTTTCTCTATTGGTTGAGATCCTAATGCCACACCCTCGTGGGGTATGATAAAGGAAAGGTCACTCAGATCCAAGAAAAGATGGATGGATCGCTTCAAGGAGGGCATTGACCCTGAAGATGCCATGGATTGACCCAAATGGAGATGGCTTTGCTGTCAAGCGGACCCTGCCATAGTGTAGGAATAACACAGTCCTTATGGTCAGTCCTGCTGACAGAGGACCATTCCATGTCCCTGAAGAGCAAGGAAGACTGACAAAGAACTTGAGCACTTCTTGTGCACTCTAAAATGATGCACCATTTATAGTAAGGAATGCTCTCAAGAGACTGAAGAAATAGATATTTCACTCAGAATGACGCATACAACATACAAACTACTTATTGACAATGACAGTATTTCAATGTCAACTTATTCAATAGCAATGCCAAATTTGTTTATTCTAATGAGTCTGACTCCATAAAAAGTTTTTAACTTATATTTAATGCTAAACTATGACAGACATTGCAAACTGAATGCAAATATAATATTATTTATATATAACTGTACCATTTAAACACAAATGAGGAAAGGGAATTAAAATTATGTGGCTGGCTATGGATTCTAAATATCCTGGAGTTATAAAGACAACAGAGATACATGTAATTTCATTCTAAAATTGATGCATACTATAAGTCATCTTCCTCAAAGTACACCTGGGATATGTACATTGTAAAAAGAGCAAAAAGGTAGCTTCACTAACACCATTGCCATGGACTCAGTAATAAACATTCATATACAAATATATTTTCAGACCAGTTAAATACGGAACTTAATTTTGTTTCACCATATCACATAAAATATTACCTTCAGGGAATGCTAGCAAGGTGTGATACTTATCAATGCCAATAGGTGAAACCTAGAGTGTTCATGAGCTCTACTAAAAGAAGCCATTATTTCCATTTAGAAACCATTCACTAGTCTTTTATTGTCTGAATTATTAATATTTATCTCACAGTGTTATTCTTTGAAGATGTAATCTTTCAGAATAAAATCTTATTTTTTGGAGGGTTCAGGGTGAATTTCATATAAATGTCATAAAAACAATCTGTACTGGAGCATGTTAAAAAAAAAAACCCAAAATGTTCAGGGTCAGTCAGTATAGAAATTTGAGACAGGGTTTTTGCTTTACATTTCTTATTTTATATTCCTGAAGTTTGTAAAAAACATCTCTATTCCAACTGTGAATAATGCAAGCAAGTACTCTCCAGAAAAGGGCTCTGAGCCAACAGGTAAGCATGAAATGACAAAGGTGGATTTAAGAGCAATCTGAAACAGTGGATATTAAAAGGCAAGGGTGGGTCTCTCTGCAAACATGTCTAAGTAATTTGTTTCATCCAACAATACTGTGAATTTGACAACTACTATCAGGGATCCTTGGTATTCTGTGAGCTTGGTTGTTTTCTTGCAGACATTTCATTGCCCAAACTAGGTCACATCACCAGTGCTAGTGAGGAGTGTGGTTTGCTCTCAGTTGATGTTCTACTGGTTTATCCTGTCAGTATTGGTGGGGGTGTAGAGGTTCTTTGGTGGGGCTGTTTACTGTTGGCGTGTTTGGCAGTTCCTTGATTGGGGTACTGTTCACTTGATTGTTGTGTGATCTTAATTTTAGAGTTACTCTATGCTTATCTGGGTGTTGATTACTGATAGGGAAGTGTTTTGGTCTTTTTGTTCCCTTTTTGGCTTCTTGCTTGTATCTTTTGCATAGTCTATAGACATTGTTTATGTCCATGTGTCTATTGATGGCTAGGCTTCCAGAAATTCCTTAGCGTTTTTAGACTTGGCTTGGTCTAGGATGATCAGTTTTCCAATTGAAACTATGGTTAAATCTGTCCATATTGACAATTATTATTTTATTTAACACTTTTCCATAGTAGGGTTGGCTGTCATTTGGTTGCTGAAGCCACTACAAAGTGCTCTGCAAGGTCAGCTGCATATACTTTAAAGTGCCAGAATGGGAAAAGGATTAAATACATGGTGGACAACAGACAAGTTAACTGTATTGATTAATTTAATGTAATTATTTAATTTTAATTCAATAGTTTTTGTTATGATCCCATCTATTTTCCCATAAATATTTTGCAATACAATACCCAATGCATTCAAAATGCAGGTCTTCAGCCGTGCCAAGGCTGCAGCCTAAGCAAGGGTAGTCAAAGGAACTTCCTTATGTCCTAGAGCTGCTTTACTGTACATGCTACCAAGCCAGGCCCAGGCATGTGATGGATTGCTTCTCCCTTGGAGACAAGCTCAGGGCATTATGTTTGAGGGGGAAAAGATCTGGCAGGCATTCCCAAAGTGGTTACCTGTTCAGTTATGGTTGGCAGCAAACTTTTACCAAAGCTCAGCAAACTTTGTTGACTTTGTTCTCCTTTGCCTTTTGCCTGTTTTTATTAGCATCCTGTACAATGTTTTCACTATTTAGAATTTTACATGACTTAACTTTGTTTGCTATTTCATACTGTTTATTTTTGCTCTGCATCTGATTTAAGCTTATAGTTTAATGATGAAAGTAGATAATTTTCATTCAAACTATTTAATATGGATTTCAGTATACTGATGCGACAGAATTAATACACTTTACAAGTTCCATAATCATTATGTCATAGTTTTGTTGAAAAAAAAGCACCTCTCTTTCCCCAAGTTCTACCTGTCCAACAAATGCAGAGAAGGCTTTGGTGCTGTCCCGGCCAGCGGCTGCAGAATGGTAAAGATTTACCCACTCCCTCAGGAGATACTCTGCTTTCTCCCTCAGGCCTGGAGGATCATCATATTCTGAGGCTTGAGAGATCCCAGAATGCATCATAAAGTTGGGTCCACCATGAGCACGATCAATCATGGCTTCATAGTTGGACCGCACCACTTCCATCAACTGTGGCAACCTGTAAGAATCAAAGTGATATGGTCGGCTTCTGTACAGCTAGAGCCCGTCCATAGCATACATTATTTTAGCACTTGCATCTCAATATGCCATATACAGGTAATCCCGAAGTTACAAATGTAATAGAGCCTGCCAATTACATTGGTAACCCAAGGATTTGTTAATTGGATCATGTTAAATGAAGGGGATCCATCCCTGCTTTCCTCAATGCATTTGGTAATTGGATGTGCTGTTAAGTGCACATGAGATAACTCAGGGTGGGGAAGACCATGGAAGACCTAGTGCTGGAACAGGCCACCTGCTTCTGAACACCCAAGGACTATCTCATGTTCCGCCTACAATCCCCCATCCCATTATCAATCACTCACTTACCTTTCAAGGAGTTCCAGAACAGGCTGATTGCTCCTCCTTTCTCGCCAAACAACTGTGTCCTCTCCAGCCTTTCTGCCATGTGGTTTGCATGGCAGCGTGCTTGCTTGCTCCCGGTGCTCCAAAAGCGGAGCAGTAAGAACAGAGGCAGAGTGGGGTGAGTGTGCCCTGCTCAGCTTGGCTGGCTCACTGAGGCTGCCTGTGCAGGACACCCAATCCACTTTTAGAGCGCCGGGCAGCCTTGGTGAGTCTGAAAGAGGCCTCCATCCCCTTTGCTTTTGGTATGGAGAATGGAAACCTTCTGGGACGTGATCTCATGCCCTTGCAGGACTCCATCCTCCACACAAGAAGCCTTTTGCAAAGGGGATGGAAGGCTTTGCAGGCATGATCTCACACCACTGTCTGTGCAAAAAGCTTTTTGCAACAGCTTCACCAGCATCTGAGAAGACGGCGGCTTTTCTATCATAGGGCCCTGACTCTGCAGATCTTCAAAAGGTAAGGGAGTGATCAGTGATGAGATGGGGACAAGCCTAGCAGAACCAGTGCCTGTTAGGTCCCTCTTGGGGGGAGGGGGGGAATAGGCAGGGGCAATGTTGCAGTGTCTTTGTGGTCAGTTGTAAGGATGAACAACTGCTGTGGTCCTGCAACATTCATAGCTTTGGGACTGTGTTGTAAGTACTTTTGGGAGTGATGTCGTTTGAACCATTGCTAAGTGAACTGCTGTAATTCAAGGACTACCTGTACTATCCTGTTTTTTTCTTCCAAAGGAAATTGACAAATTAACTAAGTCAAATACATGAATGATAATAACAGGTAGTCCTTGAATTATGACCACAATTGAGCCCAAAATTTCTGTTGGTAAGAGAGACAATTGTTAAGTTAGTTTAGTTTAGTTTAGTTTAGTTTATTTGATTTGTATACCGCCCTACTCCCGAAGGACTCAGGGCGGTGAACAGCCAACAATAAAATACATAGATACAAAAAATTTAAAACCAGAATAAAATCAAATTAAATCATTTTGGCCCAGACAGATTAAAACACCCCAATAATTTAAAAACAGATTAAAATTTACATATTTAAAAAGGGAACACAGTTAAGAAAATCTGGCTTCCCCATTGATTTTGCTTGTCAGAAGATCACAAAAGGTGATCACAGGACCCTAGGACAATGCAACTGTCATAAATATGAACCAGTTGTCTGGCATCTGAATTTTGATCACGTGATTACGGAGATGCTACAATGGTCATCAGTGTGAAAAACGGTCATAAGTCACTTTTTTCAGTGCCATTTTAACTTCAAACGGTCAGTAAATGAACTATTATAAGGTGATGACTACCTGCATTGTGGACAACACAGTGAAGCTAACCAGATTCCAGATTGGATAGGATAGCATTCTCTGCCACTCCTGACCCAGGAAGAATGTGGGGTGAGGATGACAGAGCAGTTGTTTCTGCAAACGGCCATCAGGCTTGTTTGGCCACCTCCCCACCCCCCACCCCCAGTGTCTGAGCATTACCCTTCTGGAGCATTTCCTCTGGAGTGAGCATTTATCCTCATCAGAGTTTCAATGGTATGGAACAAATCTGCTTCTGTCATGTGAGCCACACTTCTCTCATCCACCAGCAGGATCTTCACCAGTTGCATTGCAAACGCCACTGCCATGTAGTTCAAGCCATTCTCCATGGACTATAAAGAGCAGAGATGCCAAAAAAAATGAGCCATTTCCATCCCAGAGCATCTGTATTGTCTTCATGAAAGCCAATGTCAACAACTCACCTGAGCCAGGTGAAGGTCGTACTGTTGCATGTTAACTAGATGGTTACGAATCAGGAGCTCCACTGCTTCTACGTTGTATTTATATTCATCTCGACACTCAATCAGACATCTGGAAAAGTATTGTCACTTTCTCATGTTAATTTAGTTTTGTTCTAACTCTCAGCAGGCAAAGATTGATTAATCTCTGCTTCATGTCTCTTCAATTTAAGCAGACAGGTCATGTCTTGGCTTGCGTCAAGGAGGTCAGCAAGTAGTAGTAGCAAATCAGTTCTAGCTGAGCCGTCCACAAAGGACAGAAAACAGCTAAAACAAAACCATTTGGGATAATAATAAAACCACCACAAGCTTTACCTGCCACACAGCAATAACTTTCAAAGTAATGTCATTTGTTGTGACTTCACAGGAAGGATTCAGAGGAAGTTAAAAACATAGTTAAAAACTATAAGCAACTAAATGTCTATGGAGATTCTCAGTCATCCAGGTGATGGTTGTCCCAAAGGTGCTTTTTTTCAAGAGGCAACTGAACTTTCAGGGGTTTTTTTTTGAAGACGTTTTGCTTCTCATTCAAGAAGCTTCTTCAGCTCCGACTGAATGGTGGGGAATGGAAGGATTTATACTCCTTGCAGACAACTGGTCATTTGCATTCTTTTAGTGAGTTGTCAAGGCCACTTGGAGGTTTATCTGTGTCATCGGGGTCACCTGAGTCATGCACATGGGTGTGGAGCCTTCTTGGAACTGTTGAAAGGACTGTGTTGTAGATTGGAGACAGATGATGTTGCATCCCTCCCCCTCTGGCTGGTTGTTCAATTTTGACATAAATGGCCTTTTTAACCCCTCTTTCAAATCAGTGGTCCTTTCTGTCCAAAATATGGACTTTGTTGTCTTCAAAAGAGTGGCTTGTGTCTTTTAAATGCAGATGGACTGCTGAATTTAGTCCTGATGTTCTTCTATGTTGTGCCATGTGTTTATTATTTATTTATTTATTTATTTATTAAATTTATATACCGCCCTATTCCTAAGAGACTCAGGGCGGTGAACAGTGAACGATAAAAATACATTTAATACATCCCAGTTTAAAATAAAATCAAAAAAGCAATATAAAGGGAAAGTTAGGCCAGGCCGGCCTGCTGAAACAGGAATGTTTTGAGGGCACGGCAGAAAGTGCGCAGATCCGGAATCTTCTGTATCTCCGGGGGAGCTCGTTCCAGATGGTGGGTGCCCTCACAGAAAAGGCTCTCCCCCTGGGGGCCGCCAGTCGACATTGTTTGGCTGACGGCACCCTGAGAAGCCTCTCTCTATGGGAGCGTACTGGGCGGTGAGAGGCTATTGGTGGCAGAAGGCGGTCTTGTAAGTACCCCAGTCCTAAGCCATGGAGCGCTCTAAAGGTGGTAACTAAGACCTTGAAGCGCACCCGGAAGACCACAGGGAGCCAGTGCAGCTCGCGCAGGAGGGGAGCCACATGGGAGCGCCATGCTGCTCCCATAACTACCCTCGCGGCCGCATTCTGGACCAGCTGGAGCCTCCGGGTGCTCCTCAAGGGGAGCCCCATGTAGAGAGCATTACAGTAGTCCAGGCGTGAAGTGACGAGGGCATGAGTGACTGTATTTAACGAGTCCCGATCCAGAAAGGGACGCAACTGGCGAATCAGGCGAACCTGATAAAAAGACCTCCCGGCCACAGCCATCAAGTATTCTTCTAAAGACAGCCGTGAGTCCAAGAGGACGCCTAAGTTGCGAACCCTCTCCGTGGGGGGCAATGACTCATCCCCAATAGTCAGTGATGGCACCAATTGACTATATCGGAACGTCGGAAACCACAGCCACTCGGTCTTGGATGGGTTGAGCCTGAGTCTGTTCCTCCCCATCCAGATCCGTACAGCCTCCAGGCACTGGGACATCACTTTAAGGGCATCATTGGGGTGGTCCGGGGTGGAGATGTAAAGCTGAGTATCATCAGCATACTGATGATACTTCACCCCAAAACCACGGATGATCTCACCCAGCGGCTTCACATAAATGTTGAACAGAAGGGGTGAGAGAACCGACCCCTGTGGCACCCCACATACAAGGGGCCTCGGGGTCGACCTCTGCCCCCCTGTCAACACAGACTGCGACCGATCAGAGAGAAAGGAGGAGAACCACCGCAACACGGTGCCCCCCACCCCTAACTCTTCCAACCGGTGCAGCATGATACCATGGTCGATGGTATCAAAAGCTGCTGAGAGGTCTAATAGGACCAGGATAGAGGAGCAACCCCTGTCCCGAGCCTTCCAGAGATCATCTACCAATGCGACCAATGCCGTTTTCGTGCTGTATCCAGGCCTGAAGCCCGACTGGAACGGATCTAGATAAGCCGATTCATCCAAGTACTGAGGAAGCTGTCGCGCTACCACACTCAACCTTCGCAACGAAGCGAAGGTTGGAGACTGGACGGTAATTAGCCAACACTGCTGGGTCCAGGGAAGGCTTCTTGAGGAGAGGCTTCACCACCGCCTCTTTCAAAACGGCGGGGAAGGCACCCTCTCTCAAGGAAGCATTTATAATCCCCTGGAGCCAGCCTCGTGTAACCTCCCGCGCTTCCTGGTGGAGCAGGGAGCGGGTCACCTTAAACAGGGCGGCCGGGCGATTATCTGATGACGCAATAAGAGCGGAAAAATAGTTACACTTTGCCGCTTTTATTGCCACCAGGTAGGTCTTAATATGAGACCTTACCAGTGTTCGGTCAGATTCAGAACG
This sequence comes from Arizona elegans, assembly GCA_022577455.1. NCBI lineage: Eukaryota > Metazoa > Chordata > Lepidosauria > Squamata > Colubridae > Arizona > Arizona elegans. The sequence goes on from JAKOOJ010000014.1 coordinate 23,682,440, forward strand.
GCTGGCCCTCCAACTGCTCTCCAGGCGTCTTTTCCGGCGTTTCATCTCCCTCAGCTCCTTGGTGAACCAGGGAGCCAGGTGAGATCGACGCCGGGTCAGAGGCCGCAAAGGCACGACCCGGTCCAAAGCTCCAGTGGCCGCCCTATCCCAGGCAGCCACTAGATCTTCCGTCGAGCCGTGTGCCAGAGCCTCAGGAAATGGCCCAAGCTCCGTCTGGAACCTATCCGGGTCCATCAGGCGCCTGGGGCGGAACCACCTCATCGGTTCCGCCTCCCTGCGGCGGGGTGTGGCGGTTCGAAGGTCAAAGCGAAGGAGGGAGTGATCTGACCATGACAAGGGCTCAATCGCTATATCCCTTATCTCGAGACCACTCAGCCACTGACCAGAGACAAAAACCAGGTCCAGCGTGTTTCCCCCCGTGTGAGTAGGGCCATGAACTAATTGGGTCAGGTCCATGGCCGTCATGGAAGCCATGAACTCCTGAGCCACCTCAGACGCCTCACCGACGGATGGCAGGTTGAAGTCCCCCATGACCATAAGTCTAGGGGTATCAATCGCCACCGCGGCTATAACGTTGAGTAGCTCAGGCAAGGCCGCTGCCACGTTGCAGGGAGCCAGGTACGTAACCAGCAGGCCCATCTGCACCCCATGACCCCACTTCACAAGGAGGGACTCACATCCGGCCGTCTGAGGAACAGTGGCCTCCCTCGGACTAAGACCCTCTTTATTGCTGAGCACATTGTAAGCCGCCCTGAGTCTTCGGAGAAGGGCGGCATATAAATCAAATTAAAAAAAAAAAAAAAAGATAACTGCCACCCCCCCGCCCTTCCCTGTGACCTTGGCTGATGAAATGCCCGGAAACCGGGTGGGCACATCTCTACGAGAGGGACTCCCCCCTCCTGGCCCAACCAGGTCTCCGTAATACCCACCAGGTCCGCTCCCCCCTCCTGAACAAGATCACAAATGAGGGGGGCTTTATTTACCACAGACCTGGCATTGCATAGCATCAGCCGAAGGCCCAGGGCCTGAGGGTCTGTGCCACCTGGGGAACGAGAAGAGCATTGGGGGCCGGAGCGTGCCACCGCTTGAAGACAGCGAGCCCCCTACTCCCGCCATATCTGCCCCTTCCACCTACAGTACTGATGTAATGTCTGTCAACAGCACAAGCTCTAACCCTCTCCTTGGCCCCAGATTCTGTATCTCCTCCGCCGTGCTCTTCAGATGGACTAGACCCCGTCCCTCGCGGGTTAATCCCTGAACCCATACAACCCACCCCCCTCCCGGGAGGCCCCCCAGCCTCATTATTTACATTGGAAACCACCCTCCTCCCAGATCCCCTTAAAATAGAATTTGAAAAACTATCTAAAAAACCCCAAAGCTTCCGGTTCTTAGCATACCACCTCTCGGGGTTCCAAAACCCGTCCTTGAGGGCGGCCCTAGATAACTGGGAGGGCCAAACTTGCGAGAGGGGGGAATCTCGCAGTGCTAGGAGTTCTGTTATTGAATACATCGGAGGTAAGATAGAATTGGAGGCGATGAAAGGCCATTTTCTTCTTAAGGTGTTAAAGATGGTTTAAAACAGATGGTTAAGACAAAAAGGGTAAAGTAGATAATTGTACAAGGAAGCTAATATAATAGAACATCGGAATACCATCTCCCTCTTACAGTGATGGGAAAGTCTTGTGATTAAAATAAGTTAGTCATAAAAAGGGGGATGAGAGTCACAATGACCGCCCTCTCACGGCGACCAGTCCAGAGTTTCAGAAACAAAGGAGAAGATGGTCCGTCCCATCCACTTGTATAAATATTACAAATAAATTGTTCAAGACTCTCGATGTCTATGCTTCCTCCCTTTCTGATATCAGCAAAAATCCGAAGATAAGGTCGAAAAAAGCAAAGGTGGAGCATCCAGGCGGAAGAGATGAAATCAAATAATCAGGATAATTAGGATAGTCAAGGAGGAAAAGATATTTAAAATAAAGACTATAAGTTGATCGAACAGCTGCAAGTTTTTCGCTGAATGGCCAAACTAGGCCTAGGTCTAGTAAGGGGTGGGGGGGAGAAGCAGTCAGGGGAAGATCAAAAAAATGTCTTCAGTTCTCAGCCCCCACCACTACCATGCTCTTTCAGATAGGGCCATTCAGGTGATTAAGTTGAATTCAGGTGATTAAGTGAATGTCCAGGCCCCCTCCCCATTACATCGAGGGGGGGTAACTGCTTGCAGCAAAGCCCTCTCCATCGTCTAGAGAGGGCATCCTCATAGCCTAGCCTCCTGGTGTTGCTGCTGCTGTTGCTGTCATCATCGTAGTTGCAAGTGTCATTTTGGTCAGCTCCGCCTCCGTATCCAAGGCTGCCGCCCCCGCGTCGCTGCCCGCAGCGCCCAGTACGCTGCAAATCAAATTTACAGCAGCCCAGGGACCGCCGCCGGCGCTGCCTGCGTCGCCACCGCCACAGCAACATCGCTGACCGTTGCTTCAACCGCTCCAGCCCCGCAGCCGTTTGATTTATGACAGTCAGCTGGGCCTCGGTTTCAACGTTCGCCGCCGTTTACCGCCCGCCGCGCCATCCCTAACTATCTCCACGGCGGCCGGGTGTTCTTCCGGCTCCATCTACGGCTCAATCGAGCCGGCTATGCTTCAGCTTGCTGGGCGGGGGTTGTAAGATGGTCAGCTGGCCCCCCAACACCCTCGAAAATGCCAGACATCGCCCCTTCGTCCTTGGCATTCAATATAGAGTCGCCATATTGGTCTGCTACCCAGAAGGAACTGGGTATGAAGTGGTTGTTTTGTTTCCCCAATGTACGGACTGTCAACTTGCGATTTGCACATGGCTCACTGCATTATACTGCATATACTATGTTGCTCAGTTTCTGTCTGGGTGTTTTATCCTTGGGGTGGATAAGCTTCTGCCTTAGTGTATTCTTGGGTTTGAAGAACCTATCATCAGAACCTTACATCACTGAGCTGAAGGCCTGTCTACCATCTTTCCCATAGATGGGAAAGAAAAAGAATGTAAACACATCAAGGAAGCCCTCAGAACATGTGGCTATCCCAAGTGGGCCTTCATCAAATCTCAAAAAGGACTCTACAGGAGCTCCTCTGTAACAGACAATGATGAGAACAATAAATGAAGCAACATTGTCATTCCATACGTTTCAGGAATATCACAAAAGCTCAGGAGGATCTTCAGCCAACATAACATGCATGCACACTTCAAACCCAAGAATACACTAAGGCAGAAGCTTCTCCATCCCAAGGATAAAACACCTGTATTTAAAAGACACAGGCCACTCTTTTGAAGACAACAAAGTCCATAATTTGGACAGAGAGGACCGCTGGATTGAAAGAGAGGTTAAAGAGGCTATTTATATCAAAATTGAACAACCAGCCCTCTCTCAATAGAGGGGGAGGGATACAAAATTATCTATTTCCAATCTACAACACAGTCCTTTCAACAGTTCCAAGAAGGCTCCACACCCATTTGCACCACTCAGGTGACCCCGGTGACACAGATAAACCTCCAGGTAGCTTTGACAACTCACTAAAAGAATGCAAATGACCAGTTGTCTGTAAGGAGTATAAATCCTTCCATTCCGCACCATCCAGTCAATGCTGAAGAAACTTCTTGGATGAGAAGTGAAATGTCTTCAAAGAAAAATCAGAAAATCCAGTTGCCTCTTGAAAAATCACCTTTGGGTATAAGCAACTAAGTTTGATTTCTGTCATTTTTGTGAGGTGATGTAACTCATTATTTCTCAGATATAACCTGTTTCAATAGTCATCTCAGAATATATTAATCATGTCAGAGGCATCATTTCTTTTATTTAAGGAGATTAGAATAGTACTCACACAGCAGCACTAAGTGCACAATATAATCTTATACAGAATTAAGAACAACATTAAGCCTGAATGATGGGGTCACATTAATCAAGACACCATTTATACATTCAGCAATTACAAGAATACTTTATAGGAGGTATTGGGTCAATCCAAGGATTCAAGCCAATCCAAATCTATGCAAAAGCCCAAAATAGTTACTGCGGTTGGACTAAGCTTGAGAGAAAATACCCACATTCAGAGAGCTTTCTGTCATTCTCAGAACAAAATACATTGTTTTATTCAAAACTTTGGGGGGTGTGGAGGGGGGACAAGGCAGTTTTGAATACATTTTGCTCAGCAGAAAAACTGAATTGTTTTTATAGATTTGAAATGTAACAGCATGTGTTCTGTGAGCTTTCCTATAGTGACAGTTGATACTTATGCAAATCCTGCTTGGCTTATTTGATGAGAAATATTAGTTAAACCAGATTTATAATGGAAAAGTACACTGATGTACGTTTTTTAATGTCATCACAAATAATTTTTACCAGACCGATAGCCAGAGACAAGCTTGTGTTTGAACGTGGGGCTTATTTTTTTGCTTAAATTGTTCTTATTGTATCCTATAGGAATATTAAAAGAACTTTAAAAAAACACTAAGTTTTCTTTGGTTCAATGATAGAATAGGGGCTTCAAACATTTTGAAAATTTAGAGAGCCTACAACACCTTTGCTCCATGTTGGCAGCAGGGAAGCTAAATTCCTGGTGCTAAATTAAACTAAGAAGGACCTTCTGACCGAACCGTTTCATCCCATATTCAAAACAACATACTTTTTGAGCTTCATGCATTTATTTTATAGAGAGATTAAGTATTTTGAAGGTGCATGAATCCTAGTCCTGATACTTTTCTTTTTCTTCTACATTTGCTTTTTTTCTGGGAAAACTATGATGTAAAAACCATGTGATGGTCTTTCAAAGCTCTTTCACCCCCATGTCATGATGATGAAAGAGCGTTGGTGATGCAGCAGACTAAAGTGCTGTTAAGTAACACCAGCTGCCTGCAATTACTGCAAGTTCAAATCTCACCAGGCTCAAGGTTGACTCAGCCTTCCATCCTTTCGAAGTAGGTAAAATGAGGACCCGGATTGTGGGGGCAATAAGCTGACTTTATATAAAAAAGAACACCGCTTGGGGGGGGGGGGGGCGAAAGCCCGACTAAGCAGGTATATACAAAAGTATGAAGGATATTGCTTGACGCATTGTAAGCCACCCTGAGTCTCCGGAAAAGGGTGGCATATAAATAGAACCAATAAATAAATAAATAAATGACTGACCTTGTTATCTGCTTGTTACACCAGGGAGAGCCATAGGCCCGGCCATCTTGCAGGGCTTTTAATACAAGCAAATGACATTCGCGGTACCGGAGGAGGAGGTCTGCATCTGCACCACTCGTAGCATCTAATAATCCTTCAACTGCCTGTCAGAAGAAGAAAGTATTTCTTAATGGATTTTCTGGCAGAAAAAAACTAGTTCTCTCTTCAGATTGGATTTTATATCTTTTAAGAATATAATCAAATAGTTAACAACTCACTTCTTTTATGATACACAAGCCCACAAAACCTGTAAGTCTTTGACTTACAACCATTCATTCAGTGATCATTCAAAGTTACAATGGTACTGAAAAAACTGACTTATGACTGGAGTATCTTATTACTTATTACCTATGGAGTATCCCCAGGATCACATAATCGAAATTCAGGCGCTTGGCAACTAGCATATATTTATGACAGCTGCACTATCCCAGGGTCATGGGATCACCAGCTGGCTTCTGATAAGTAAGGCAATGTGGGAAGTCAGAATTGCTTAATGACTGCATGATTCACTTAACAATTAGTGTTTTGCTTAACAACTAGGGAAAAAAAGGTCGTAAAATGGGGCAAAACTCATTTAACAACTACCTTGCTTAGTAATGAAAATTTTGGGCTCAGCTGTGGTCATAAATCAAAGACTACCTGTAGTAAGTTGATTCTGTCCTGAATAGATACGATTCTCTTTCTGTTTTCTAAAAAGACATCCGCAACATTTATGTTTTTATCCAGATTTATATTTTCCCAGGGATAGCTGGTTCTACTCTTCACTGCCTTGGTCAGAGTACTCTTGGAGTACCATGCCCAGTTCTGATGGGCACAATACAAGGAGGACAATGAGCAACTGGAAAGAGTACAGGTAGTCATCGATTTACAACAGTTTGTTTAGTGACCGTTCAAAGTTACAACAGCACTGAAAAGTGACTGATGACCATTTTTCATGCTTACCACTGTTGCAGCATCCCCATGGTCATGTGACCAATATTTAGACACTTGGCAACTGACTCACATTTATAACAGTTGCAGGGTTCCGGGATGATATGATCACTTTTTGAGACCTTCTGACAAGCAAAGCCAATGGGGAAACTAGATTCACTTAACAACCGTGTTACTAATTTAACAACTGCAATGATTTATTTAACTATGGCAAGAAAGATTGAAAATGGGGCAAAACTCACTTAACAACTGTCTTGCTTAGCAGTAAAAGTTTGGATTCAATTGTGGTCGTAAGTCAAGGACTACCTGTATAGAGAAGACTAAGACGATGAGAGACTTGAAAGCTTAATCCTATGTAGTACATTTAACTGGGTAAATTTAGGCCAGGGGTGTCAAACTGATGGCGTCACGTGACGTATCACAACTTTTTCCCCCCTTCACTAAACCGGACGTGTGCAGTATCAGGCCACAAGTTTGACAGCCCTGATTTAGGCCAAAGAACAAAAGGGAAAGGGGTGACGAAACAATATTTTAATGCTTTAAAGGACTATCACAGGAAAGGAAATATAGATTAGTTTCCTGAGAATAGGATGTCAGCCCTTTATGGAAGGCATGTGAAAAAAACAGACACTGTGGGGATTCTAGGAATGCTATTTTATGGTTAGAGGGTACACTAACAGAATCTTGAAAGCCTCCCCAATTTGTGCTCCATTTCTTCTTACACTAAACAATATCAAGGTAGGATTATTTTGAGTTTCTTTCTCATGTTTGCTTCAGTCTCTGGACTGACCCAATAATTCCCAGGTCCCCTATTAAGACCATCCTCTCTGCTCATAACTTCAAGGTAAAGCTTTGCAGCTTATCCTGTAGCCACCATGGAAATTTGACCAAGCACAGCCTAAGGCAGAAGAAAACAGCTAGTTTTCCAGCTTTCTTGCTAGGAAATCCTCCAATGGGAGTTCTTAAGACTGCAGAACAGGTAGGAAGCCCAGTCTGTCCTGATCCGTCAGATAGGGACTTTGTAGGGACATATCCTTATCATCTTTTTAAGAGGTGCTTGCACTCCAAATCCCACTATGTTTATGGAGACCCAGCAACTATTTTCTCCACAAAAAAGTGATCACCGGAGTTTATGCACATACCTTCTGTAGCAATCCAAGGGCTGCAATAGCATCTCGAGAATTACGAGCCACAACGACAGCCTCCAAAAGGCTCCGCAGAGCTTGTGTCTGGGGATTCATGGCCAGAGTGTGGGGAACAGACTGCAGGTGCTGCTCCAGCTCTGCCATGCATTTATCATAGATCTGTGCCACATCATCAGTTGCCCAGGCCTGCTATATTGGGATGAAGCAAAGATGCAGTCAGATCCCTGAGGAATGATCATTTTAAATATTTGCTTTTAAAAAATGCCTTTAGTTTTCATCAGGAACATTACTATCATCATCTTCAAAAATATTGTTGTTCAAATGGACACTGCTGATCTTCAAAGCCCCTTTCAACTTTTACATTCAGTGATTCTATGAAATGGATAAACATTAAGCCTTTAATAGATCATAGTAGATTTTTAAATTTTCCTCTACTGTAGTATGTAACTTTTGAAGAATAGCACTATTCTTCAAAAGTGTTCTTCAGAAGCCACTGGATAAGATCCTGAATGTCCTTTTCTGACTCGAGTGGACAGCTACCTTCATAGGCTGGGCCAGGATTCCTGTTGGTTGACTTGAATCATTTGTTGGCAGGAAACCAGGAACATTCCGTGCAAATTCTTCATATACAGCTAGCTGCTTTGGGTCCACACCACCAACCTTAAAAAACAAATAATGAATGTCAGTAACATATTTCCACAGCTGTATTCACGTCAATATTCAGTAAAACTGAATATTGAGAGTGGATTCCTCAATTACTCTTGCTTGCAACTAATTCAGAAAAAGAGACTACAGTTACTGCAGAATCTACTGAGTAAAGATAGTCAACTAAAATTTATCAGTTTAAGAGCAGATCTTTCTAGTTTACACTTTTGCCACACAAATGCTATGGCACTCAGCAATTGCATTTAGCGTGATTCTACTATGACAAATGATATGGTGAATAACAGCTTCCCAGCAGCAACAGGGAATGCAGATGGTGAAGAGGCTGCTGGGACTTGTATTTCAGCAATTGCAGGAGAACTACCCAGCCCCCACAGCAGTTGAAACAACAACGCTCCAATAGATATGCACAACTTTTGCTTCATGGGAGTTAAAAGCAAAAACATACACCAACTTTCAAACACAACTTCTTCACAATCAACTTCTTCACAAGGTCCACAGGGGAAGGGAAAGCAAAAGATACACAGCATCAGTGGAGGCCTGCAGTTCCTATTATTGCTAGAAATTTAGCTCTGTATTACATGTACACAGTACACATCACTCACCAAGCTCAATGTGCCTGATGACAAAACCAATTTCCAGGTCTTAGGCAACTAGCAGAAGAGCAGGCAAGAAAGGGATTCCACCTGGTTGGCTTTCCACAAGCTATTAAAAACAGAATTATTCCAAAGAATATTTGGAGTATGAAGTAACTCCTCTGGTTTTGGTTCTATGTTTTGTTGTTGTTAGCTGCAAAGTCGTATCCAACCCATTACGACCCCATGGACAACATTCCTTCAGGCTTCTCTGTCCTCTACCATCCTCTGGAGTCCATTTAAGCTCACGCCAACTGCTTCAGTGACTCCATCCAGCCACCTCGTACTCTGTCGTCCCCTTCTACTTCTGCCCTCAATCTTTCCCAGGATTAGGCACTTCTCCAGTGAGTCCTTCCTTCTCATTAGGTGGCCAAAGTATTTTCAGTTTCATCTTCAGGACCTGGCCTTCTAAAGAGCAGTTAGGGTTGATCTCCTCTACGACTGCATTTGATCGCCTTGCAGTCCAAGGGACTTGCAGGAATCTTCTCCAGCACTATAGTTCAAAGGCCTCAATTCTTTGGCGCTCAGCCTTTCTTATGGTCCAACTTTCACAGCCATACATTGCAACTGGGAAAACCATAGCCTTGACTATAACACTTTTGCTGGCAGGGTGATGTCTCTGCTTTTTTAATATGCTGTCTAAATTTGCCATAGCTTTCCTCCCCAGGAGCAAGCGTCTTTTAATTTCTTGGCTGCAGTCCCCATCTGCGGTGATCTTGGAGCCCAGGAATATAAAATCTGTCACTCCCTCCATTTCTTCCCCATCTATTTGCCAGGAACTGAGAGAGCCGGATGCCATGATCTTAATTTTCTTAATGTTGAGTTTCAAGCCAACTTTTGCACTCTCCTCCTTCACCCGCATCAAGAAGTTCTTTAGTTCCTCTTCACTTTCTGCTATTAAAGTGGTATGATCTGCATATCTGAGGTTGTTGATATTTCTCCTGGCAATCTTAATTCCAACTTTTGAACAATTGATTCATTATATGTTAACTATTAGTTACTGTATCTGTTTTATATGTGCATAATGAATGTTTAATGTATTGCTCTGTATGGTATCTTCATTTGTACCTGTTAAACTTATTACAAATGTTTTATCATGTTTATTATCGCATACATTATCAAGAGTCTCTTGATTGTTCCAGGAAGAACTTGAATATTTTTTTTTTAAAAAAAGTTATGTCCTATTTGGAACAAGGCAGAGAATCAGATTCTGCTAGAGACATTGATGAATCAAGGTGTCTAAAGGAAAAGTTACTGAATCTATAAGGCCCATCTTTGAATGGACACTGTGGTAAAGACAACATGATAACATTACTAAAGATAACATACTTTCTAACAGTATGCTGATATCAAAATTTCTCTCTTTGCTGTAAGTCTCTGCTGTAAGAGGGCAAGAGCCACAATCATAAAATGGCTCTACTGAACAAAGAAACGCTCAGCTCCTTTCTGACCAAGAAAATGCCCTTCTCCATGAGAGTGAAGACTACTAGATACATCATGGTCCAAACAAACTCTCCTCAGAGTGCTTCTGGCAGCTAAGCAGATTTTAAGGGCCATGGAGTCACAGAAGAACCTTCGCAGCCAGGACCAGGGTTGGAGGAACAGAGGCTGCTGAGTGTTGGGGCCAAATCCAACTTGGCCAACAGTCTCCATAGGAGAAGAAAGAAAATGAAGACACATTTGGATAATTTTCCAAATGGATAATTTTCCTCTGTCCCCTTCACTCCACTCTTCAAATCTCAGGCCCTAAATCTTGGCACTGAGGAAGCCACCATCATCGGAGCTGCTAGGTTCAGAGGGCATCCCAACTATATTGCTATCCCTGAGCTCTCCACACTCTGCTTGCTTTGGAAATATCATGAAAATCTGCGAGGAGATTGGCCCTCAGAAATGATCCTGAAGTCCAAACCGACATTTTCAGATACCCTAAACAGCAGCAGCCTAGGACATACCAGAACTGCGGCAGGCAATTGCCCACTGCAGAAGTCACCCTGACAGAGACACAGGGCAAAGCAAGGCCAGGATGGCACTTCTGCCAGCGTGGAAACAGAACATACAGTTGTGCTCATAAGTACCCTGGCAGAATTTATGATTTCTTGGCCATTTTTCAGGGAATATGAATGATAACACGAAAACCTTTCTTTCATTCATGGTTAGTGTTTGGCTGAAGCCATTTATTATCAATCAACTGTGTTTACTCTTTTTCAATCATAATGACAACAGAAACGACCCAAATGACCCTGATCAAAAGTTTACATACCCTGGTGATTGTGGCCTGATAACATGCACATAGGTTGACACAAAGGGGTGTGAATCAGGAGTGAAATGCTCCCGGTTTAGAAAGGCTGGAGCGAGTAGGTAGCGGAAATTGAGGCTAGTTCACCGAACCGGGAGCAATGGCTGGCTGGCCACGCCCCCAAACCGGTCCACGGCCTGCAGTCCTGCCATGCTTGCCTGCCTTTCATGCTGCCTTCCTGGCGTCCCAGTGACCAGCTTGTGAAGGCAGGCAAGCAGAAGTCCACATGGAAGGCAGGCAAGCATGGCAGGGCTGTAGGGAAGGAGCTAGCAGCTTACTGCCTCCTCCACCCACTCAAGCAGTGGCTTCCCTGCTCAGCCCTGACAAGCTATGCATCCATAGCAATGGGGTTGTTTTGTTCACCACAGTGGTGCTTCGGGAAGGCAGGTGGACATATTCATTATAGTTGTCAGCTGAAGACGTTCGCCTGCCCTCCTGAAGTACCACCTCGGTGAACAAAACAACCCCATTGCGCTGCGCCTCCTTCTGCAACCAAACGCGCCAAGCAATGTGCTGTGCATGGGGCGCTTGGAGAGGGAGCAAGCAAGAGAGCTCTCCAACCTCTGTTTTGTGTGTGTATGTGTGTGTGTGTGTGTGGGAGGGAAGGAAGGAGGGAGGAAGGGCGCGATCTGAAGCCGAGGCACCCAAACTTCTGGCAGTGGCACGGGCGGCTTCTGAGCAGCCCTGAGTCAGCCAGTTCGACCTGACCTACTCCCTGAGTCTCGACGTTCTCCTCACCCCCCACCCCCCACTCAAGCAGCAGCAGGCTCTGTGGGACAACAGGACCGCTCATTTTTCCCACAGCACGGCGTACGCTTGCTACTTCTGCTTGTCTGCTTGCAAGCGATGATCTTCTCTGCTTCTCTCGGGATGCTGGTGCGGGCACCCTGGATGCATAGCCTGTTGGGGCTGAGCAGGGAAGTCGCTGTTTGAGTGGGGTGGGGGCGGGGGCGACGAGAACGGCGAGACTCAGGGAGTAGATCAGTGGAGCTGGCTGCTCAGAAGCTGCCCCCGCCGCTGCCAGAAGTTTGGGTGCCTCGGATTCAGATCGCTCCCTCCCTCTCTCCCAAACACACCCACACACCCAAACAGAGGTTGGAAAGCTGTCTTGCTTGCTCTCTCTCCAAGCACATGGGACGTACGTGGACATTCCAACATGGCAATGATCCTAAACACAAGGCCAAGTCGACCTGTCATTGGCTACAGCAGAATAAAGTGAAGGTTCTGGAGTGGCCATCTCAGTCTCCTGACCTCAATATCATTGAGCCACTCTGGGGAGATCTCAAATGTGCAAATCATGTAAGAACCAAGAATTTACAGGACCTGGAGGCCTTTTGCCAGGAAGAATGGGCAGCTTTACCATCTGAGAAGATAAAGAGCCTCATCCACACATATCACAAAAGACTTCAAGCTGTCCTTGATGTTAAAGGGAACAAAACACGGTATTAAGAACTGGGGTATGTAAACTTGTGATCAGGGTCATTTGGGTAGTTTCCGTTGTCATTATGATTGAAAAAGAGTAAAGTTGATTGATAATAAATGGCTTCAGCCAAACACTAACCATGAGTGAAAGAAAGGTTTTCGTGTTAAAAGTCATATTCTCTGAAAAATGGCCAGGAAACCATAAATTCTGCCAGGGTATGTAAACTTATGAGCACAACTGTACATTCTGTCAGGCTGATATTTCTCTATTTTTCATTTTGTTTTTTGTTATATTGTGACAAGTCAAGTGGTGCGTAAAGAATACATAGTGCTTGGAACAGTTAATAAGTAAAATCAATATCAAACTGCTGTGGGATAGGTGGCTGTATGATTAATTTAAATAAATACAAAACTTTAAAGTAATGAAATAAAACAAGAAAAAACAGTAAGAAAAACATTATCTAAAATCAAGCAGTACATTATTTAAAACAACTGAGAAGACAAAATGGCTGGAGGAGAAGGGTATCTTCCTCAATGCAAAGTTCCTTGCAAGTTCTTATTACTTCTACTGACCCTGACAACAAAGAGCTTTTAGTGTGTCCTTGGATGTCAGAGATAAAAAGAAACCACCCAGAATTAAATCTAGGGGAAAGATGCTGGTTTCCAACAAGAAAAAGCGAAACCCTCTCAGATGCAGCCATAAAAGCTAAGCAGTAAACACTGCCTGGAGGCTTGGGGATCAGCATCCAGGTAGAGAGGGGGGCACTCTTCCTCTCTGTCTCCCTCTCCCATCTCACTTATTGACTGGCTAACAGATTTGATTTATATGCTGCTCCATTCTAAACACTCTTGAATGTTTTACAAATATTAGCATAAAATTAAAGTATAAAAGTTGTTACATAGGCAACAAGGCCATAAATTGCCATAATTTGGGCAGCCTCCTTCACCCCATGCTCCTCTGAACAACCACATTTTCACAGCTGTTTGAAAAATTAATACAAAGGGGATAGTCCAAGTATCTGGGTGCAGGCTGCTTCAGAGGCAGTGAGATGAGGTTCACTGAGAAGTCTGGAGCCTGAAATCCCTGCAAGCCCTCAAATTTGGAGTCCTCAGAAGCCCCCAGAATCCCTCAAACAACCATATATATAGCACATCCTCAACTGACAGCTATTTACTACTATATGAAAATCTAAAATCGAAGCTTTTACTAGAGATCGCCGAAATATGCTCAGTTTTGCAAAGAAACTTGGTATTCAAAAGGAATGAATACTGGGTTCGTTGACAAACGTATCTATGAAATTAGACTGAAGCTTGCAACCGCAGCCTCTCTATGCCTGGTCTCAACTCAAGGCCCAGGTGATAGGAATAGCAATAGCACTTAGACTTATATACTGCTTCGTAGTGCTTTTGCTGCCCTCTCTAAGCGGTTTACCGAATCAGCCTATTGTCCCCAACAATCTGGGTCCTCATTTTATCCACCTCAGAAGGATGGAAGGCTGAGTCAACCTTGAGCCGGTGAGATTTGAACTGCTGAACTGCAGCTAGCAGTCAGCTGAAGTACTGTAGCCTGCAATACTGCACTCTAACCACTGTGCCACCTTGGCTCTTGATAGAATGGCTGAAGCTGCTGACCAGTCTGCATTACATCTATCCTAGTCCAGAAATTGGACATCTTCCCCAACCATCTGTTGTGAACAGATTGATTTCTCAGAACTACAGAGATGACTGCAGCTCCTTTAAGGCATTCCTTCCTAGGCATTCAACGGTGCTCTGGAGTTTCCCAACAATTTGGAGGTCAGTTTTATTGATCACCTAATCAACTGTTGGGAAAGGGAGACCTCCACAGTAAGGGCAGCAATACCTCTCCTTCCTTACCGTCTTACTGTGATGAAAGAACAGGTCAGAACATCCATTGTGCAGCTATCGCAACCTACACTTGTTCACATCACACTGAAGGTTACATTAGAGACTGATTTTATAGTATACAGTAAATTGAATGTATATATGTATATAATATTCAGACAGAAATTGGACAACGTTCTGTCAGGGATTCTTTCAGAGAGTCTTGCATTAAATAGGGATCTAGATTTGAAGGCAAAAAGGCCCCTTCCAACTAGGATTCTACAAACATCTTTCCAATTAAGAAAGACATAGAGCTACGTGTTGTCTCCTACTGATCTCCCCATGTTATGGTAAAATTGAGCTTTGATGACAAGGCTGAAGCCATTTGAAACTGGATTCCCTGAGGAGTTCAAATAAAATGTCTGACATGGTCAATATACGAGAAGATGCTTCATGATTCCCAAGAACATTGTACTACTTTATATTTGCACATCTATAAATCCACTTTCCTTAGACAATTGCCTAAGGGAAGGTAGCCTTGTACTTAACCTAATATAAGAAACGTACAATGAGGTCAGAATTCAAAGTCCAAGAAAAGAGAAGACAAGACTTGATTATCCTGGGCTACTGTAGCTGAAAGTAGCCTGGCCACTTAAGGAACAATTTATCCTTAGCTTCCCACTCTCTTGTTAGCTTGGGGATGCAGCACTATTGCTCACTGGGGCAGATGCAAAGCTGTAATGATTTCTTCTTGAATTGTCTTGAAATGAAATTCTACCTGATTTCTAAAAGACAAATTTAACTGAAAACAACTTTTTGATATATAGGCAACCAAAAATACATGCAATACTAAAAATGTAAAAAAGTAATGTACAATACAATATCATGTCCAAAATATATGTAGGTGAGCAATTTTACTTAACACCTCTACTTGGCACCCAGTAGTTTCGCGCTTACAGGTTGAAGACTTCAAGATATTTTGCAGGACTCTCCATTTCTCACCTTCAATCTGATCTGTTCTGGCATCCGCTCAGCCTGGTAAGTCAAAACTACAGGATCACAATACCTGCGGCCCTCTTGCCGGGCATGTTTTCGGAGCTCAAATTCCTATTAAGGAAAAAAGACAGAGGTGAATGACAGGAGGACTACATAGGATTGCCAGAGCCATAAACCAACCAGGTACTTACAGTTGCCAGCCTCTTGTCCATTTCAGGACCTGCTTTTTCCACTGCTGTTTTCTGAATGAAGCAGCAGGCCAACTCACAGTTATCTTGAGCCAACTGGGCTGCAGCCTGCTCCATCATCTCCCTCTGCTGTGGTGAAGCTGCCTGTTAAAAACTCAGACATTAGAAGGGGATGGTGCCCATTTTACTTCAAAATTAAATCTGTAAGATAACTGATTTTGATCTGTAAGAAGTTTTCAATGACACACTCCATCTGTTTTCTCTGGCAAACAGGAAATCCTACTTGCAAATGAACATTTTTTCCTCTGCTATTACTTCTAATTTTGCTTAAATCTATCAAATTTTACATAGGCCCAGTATCAAAACACAACCCATGGTCTTCATGCAAAACTCATTAGTTGTAACTTCAAAGCAGTGCCTATTTTCTATGTAGCCACCAAACAATGCCAGAAACATTTCAAAACCATATTTGCGCTATCACAAACTGCTCCCAAACTGGATGATTTACTTTCAGAAACCAGCAGAGCTGCCAGAGCAATGGACTTCAAAGGATGAACAGAATGATCTTTTCCTGAAATGGTAGGATGTGCATACTGTTGCCATATATTTCCTTTAAATATAAATTGCCTGCGTGCCGAATTTCGTTTATTAAATAGCCATACCAAATTCTCAGATATACACATGAATTTATATGCAACAGCTACATGTTCTGCATTTCTTAATCTGAGCTTGTCGCACACTTGAAGAAATTAGATTTATTTATTTATTTATTATAAATATATGCTGCCCTTCTCCATAGACTCAGGGCGGCTTACAATGCATTATAGCAATAGCCTGCATATTTTTATGTATATACCTGCTTATTAGGGCTTTCGCCCCCCCCCTCCCTCAAGTGGTATTGTTCTATACAAGCTGGCTTATTGCCCCCACAATCTGAGTCCTCAATTTACCTACCTCGAAAGGATGGAAGGCTGAGTCAACCTTGAGCCTGGTAGATTTGAACTCACACTAATTGCAGGCAGCTGGCAGCTAAGTGCTAGCACTCAACAACACTTAGTCCGCTGCACCACCGAGGCTCTTAACTTCATGGGAAAATTGAATTGTATGCCATCAATATATTGAATTATGATTTAATTCTAACATTCCCAGCATAAAATTATTTCAGGATTTTCTGATTCTCAATAAATTTCATCAGATGTAAGTATTAATTGAGATTTTCTTTAGAAATTATTTTAGTACAAAATACATTTGGCTTGGATCCAAACAATTCATATTTCCCCTTCACTTCTGATGTAGCTTCAAAGAAGATTCAAGCTTTTCCTTCCATTTGTGATTAACTGCGGTCACCCTCTTGCTCAAATGCAGGACACTATGGTTAATCTTATGATTTGTTTCTAACAAATTAAATCTACTCTAAGAGATGTTTCAATAAACCACAATCTAAATTCTGCATGCTATTTGAATTTTAAATTGTAGCTAATTTTAACAGCTTCCTGGAATCATTGCACTTTTAAAGAATTCCACTTAAGTATGCATTCATCAGACATGCAATCTTATCAGATTGGTACATACAATACACTTACCCTTAAGCTCTCAGAGCAGAGAAATATGGATTTAACATTAGGTCTTCCTCATGTATAGGGTTTTACGCAACCTCCACCCCATCTTTTGTGGTGGTGGGATTTTCTCTTATTTTTATGCAAGTTTTATATCCTGTGTGCTTTATCTAACTGGGATCTGTCAGACATAGGTAGACAGATATTATTCTGTGGCTTACATTTACATTTGATGAGTCTAAGACAGGATGAAACAAATCATATGGTGTTCCTTGGTGGCCAATCTCATTCTCTGAAATACGTTTGAAAGTATCAATGGCAATCTTCATGTAAGAAATATTGACCTGAACATTCAAATAATTCCTAAAAATGCTAAAATATAATGCCAAATCTACATCCTAAAAATGCTTTCAACTCCCTTTGCTCCAGCCTTCCTTGTGAATAACACACCTACCCGCAATGCAGTGGCAAAGCTGTTCTTCAGGTTGGTCGCAATGCTCATCAGCAAGGGCTCCCTGCAGGTAATCATGGCCATGCCAGCCGTCAGGTTCCGCATCATATGATGTGCTGCCACACGCATGCGTGACTCTTCTGAGTCCAGTGCAAAATCCTTCCTCACTATCTGTTCACAAGTAGTCATGGCAATTTTAATTGAGCGATCCACTACTGGATGAACCAGTTCTTGAACTGCACGCTCTATGGCTTGGCGCACACACTGCTTTAACTGTGGATGGGCTTGGAACAAGGGAATCTGAAAAGAGAACAGTCGTTACAATCTCTAGCTTTAACACCAATACAAACAAGTAACACCCACCCCAGCCCACAGGAGAGCTGATACTTACAGTCGGGTTTAGAGTAATGTGTGGAGCTAACCCTCCCAGTGAGTATACGTTGATATCATGGTAACTGTACTGTGGCTGTGGAGGAACAGTAGCTGTGCATGTGGTGCTGGTAGCTGAAGTTGTGGAAGTAGCTAAAAAATTCAAGCATAAGATTTTTTTCCAGATTTTTTTTATTAAACATACATTCAGTAACATAGTTGATGTATTAGGAGCCGTGGTGGCACAGTGGTTAGAATGCAGTACTGCAGGATACTTCTGCTGACTGCCAGCTGCCAGAAGTTTGGCAGTTCAAATTTCACCAGACTCAAGGTTGACTCAGCCTTCCATCCTTCAGAGGCGGGTAAAATGAGAACCCAGATTGTTGGGGGCAATATGCTGACTCTGTAAACCGCTTAGAGAGGGCTGAAAAGCACTGTGAAGCGGTATATAAGTCTAAGTGCTATTGCTATTATGGGAAATGAAATGCTTCATTAGAGTAACAAAAAAGTCAAGTAAGTGTAATGGAAAACATTGCTCTGCTAAATTTTACCATTGCATTAGTAAGTATTCTAAAATTATAATCATTTGGAATACCCACTACATTGAGTAGAAGTCCAAATAAAAGCTATGTTGGGACAATTAGCACTGGCAATGACAATGGATGGGTTGTCAATAAACTATGTGTGCTTCATAACCATCACCAGAGATGCTTCTTGAAGGACAAGCAGGTGTCACTGGGTGCCTAAATAATTGCACAAGGTTGCCTGTAATACATGGAACAGACTCCCTGCACTTATCCTTCCTATTTGAACATGTGAGAAGATCTTCTGGGAGATGTATCAAGCAGAAGCATGTTTTCTATCTTCAATGTATAAGGGTATCTCCTCTCCTCACCCCAGGGGAGGGGGGCAATTTAAAGCACAACTGAGAAAGGAGGACCCTAATGATACAGAAAAAATATATCTGGGTCTGTTTCTTGGAATTGATACACAGCGTAAGTTTTTTTTTTTCCAGATGTCCACTAAGAGAAAGTAATCCTGCCAGCATCAAAGAGAACTAGATTTTATAACTACTGCACCTTCTTTAATTCTTCTAATGACTTGGGTTGCAGACTAAAGGAGTTATATAAAAGCTTATGATTCAGAATTTGGAATAACAGTTGATTACAAATGGAATACAAGCTAAAAACAATAGGCGAGATGCACAGCATATAAATTCAGTAATAAACAGCAAAAGCAATTTTTGGCTTCATCCACAGAAACACAGTTCCTAACCATGTCAAAAGAAATGAAGTTCCATTTCATCTTTCTCCCTATGTCTCCCACCATAAATTCTTCCAGGTATTATTGCCATGAGCATCCTCCCTTCTGTCCACTTCCTTCAACTTCATGAACCCCAGCTCCTAAGAAAGCCCCATGGAGCATTATCTCCATCTTCAATCTACCAAACCCCTGTAACAACCACCACATCCTCTCTCCCAAAGGACTGTTCTCTAATGCCTCCATGGATCAGGCCAAGACATCGTATCCAGCATCTTAGTTTTTACAGGGGTCAATTACGTAACTCTGTGGCAATCACAATCAGGAGATTAGGATCTGTCACTGTTCCCTGCAACTAGTATTTGGAGCTACGCTCACCCCATGTTGAAGGTAATACTGAGTCTTTGAGGCCAACAGCCCTTGATAGACCTGTTCTTCACCAAGGTTTATAGTGCTTGAAACTCGCCACTAAGCAGCAGAGAAAAGAAGACATGGCAGCAGACCTTTTGTTTTGTTTTTAAGTATTTTGAGTTTCATATGAAGCTGATGCACAAGACCGGTGACAAAGAATAAATCTGAGAACAACCTTGTTTTACTCATCACTCTGGGAAATACAAATTATATTAGTATAGTACAGACAAGAATTATTCTAATACTTACTGGCAGTAGTAATTGGTGGTAGTTCTTCTACTTGTTTTATATCCTTCTTTGGAGCAGATAACTGTTCATCCAGGTTTTTCAACCGGTCCTTATCTTTTAGGAGACTACCAGGTTTTAGATCATTGATGTCAAGGGCCAGGTTTTTGCAGAGCACTTCAATTTCAAACTTCAGATTCAGCTGTACAATATTTAATAATTTCAGATTGAATAATGTAATTATTTTAAGCTATACTGACAGTGAATTTTCACAATTATGTCCATCCACCATTCCAAATCATGGCATGCTCTGCAAAATAATGATTTCTTTCAAGGTAAGATTACATAGAAAATTAAATCTAAACTGTGCTAGGAACATAAAATAAAAGTAGCTGAATTACAACTGCTAGCAACTACTTCAGCAGAATACTCTTAGTCTAACATTTTGATCTGATTTAATCACAGTCAGCAGTTGAGCTCAAACCTTGAAGCAAATTCATGTTTTAAAAAGAGACGGCTGAAAAGTATAAGTTACTTAAACACAATTTACCTTTAAGTCATGCTCCTGATGAAGCTCTGCAAGAACATTCATGATTGCCATGGTCCATGGATTTGGGGGCCTGAAAACCTACAAGATGAGAAGGAAGATAAAATCAGCATCCCGGTGTTAAAAATGGCATTGGGAAATGTAAAATAGAATTGACACTACTACGTATTAAAAAGAGAGCAGCACAATTCTATCCAGAGGTGAGTAGTGGTTTGCCATAGGACTGCAGACTGAAATGCCAAAGGAATGGAGTGATGGGGGAGCAGAACCAGATCCACCCCTGCCTTATTTTCTAAACAGAAGATGCCCAATATACTTATTTGCTCCTATAAAAATTGATATTCTATCCTTTGAATGTATATGGATCTGGGACAGCTTTTCCCAGCTGATGAAGACAAACCTATGTAGGGCTGGATAAAAGCTTTGTTCATTTTCTATGAACACTATGTTAAGTGACGATTGACACAGAAAATCACATAGAGTTAAATGCCACCAGGCAAAATGTACTGCATACTGTGTTCTTGGCTCATTTCCATTTTTTAAAGTATGAGTGGAATTGTGGTTTTCTGCCTTCAACATTATGGTGGGTTTAAGAAGGTTTAAAGGTTAACCCTGTCCAGTCATGTTGTGCTCATCTCCGATTCTCAGACAAGGGAGCCTGCATTGTCTGAGAGGCACTTCTGTCATCATGTGGCCAGCATGAAATACGGAATGCAGTAACTTTCCTGCTGAAAGGGTACCTATTTATCTACTCACATTTGCATGCTTTTGAACTGCTAGGTTTAGCTCACCAGAGATTAAAATCCAGGAAAAGCTTCTTAGGTTGATGGAAAACTTTGAAGAATTTGAAAGTGAAGTGGACCTATGGAAAGCTACAAAGAACCAACACTGGATGGAACCAACAGAGGAGCTGGCACCTGGGTCTGGAGGAAGCTGGGAAGTATGGAAATCATTGAATAGACTGTGCATGGGTACAGGATTCAGAGAATCACAGGCCCATTGGAGCCTAGGTCCAAGGAGAAGGACGACGAGACAGAGCTAAGGCTGACAGAGAAACAACCAGAGGAGTAGGACAAAGCAGTCCCAAGTCCTCGCCAGCAAAGGAGAGGGGGCACAGGATGACCAAGCAAGGGGGGAGGAATGGGCAGGCAGTGGATCAGAGGAAATGAGCAATTACACCCCCCCCCACTTCCCAAGAATGGAGAGGCGGGATCAGCGCAGGGTGACATGGCGCCTCGGGAAAAGGGTGCCCCACCCCTCTTTACAAAGCTCACCTCGGGAATGAGATTTAAAGAGACACCGTTAGGAGGGGGCACTTGTTGGGAACAAGCATTGCCTTTTTCCAGACTCACATGCTGTTACCAACGTCTGGATACTTTACTGTGCCTTGCCCTGCTTGGCTATGTGCAAGTTTGCAGCGACACAGTTCTGCTCTGGGTTGTGCTGCAGTCCCAGTGAACTCTTCCTGTGACGAGGACTCCTTGGAACCAAATTCCCTGAACTGTGGTTGCTCTCAGAACTGTGCTGCTCTTCTGGACTAATAGCAGCCAGGAACTATTGGAAGTTGACTCAGCCTTCCATCCTTTCGAGGTAGGTAAAATGAGGATCCGGTTTGTGGGGGCAATAAGTTGACTTTGTATAAAAAAGAACATCGCTTAGGGGGCCCCCGAAAGCCCTACTAAGCAGGTATATATAAAAGTGTGAAGGCTATTGCTTAACGCATTGTAAGCTGCCCTGAGTCTCCGGAAAAGGGCGGCATATAAATTGAACCAATAAATAATAAATAAATAAATAAGTGCATGTTTACAGCTTTGCTCCTGGACTTGCAGTGAATGGTGGGACTTTTGGGGGATAGTTGGAGCAATAAAGGGTTCCATCTGTGTTGCTTCCGTGCCTAGCCCTGGGTCATCACACAGCAAGACAGAACGCAATTAATGTTGCTAGTTTCTGGGCAAGATTTAATTTGTATATATTTTAATCTTGCATTATGTATTTTAAATGTTATGTTGTGTAGTATGCCTTATTTTAATTGTGATGCTTCTGACACAAATAAACTGTTTGCTTGGCAGAGGCTGGGGTGAGTAACGGGAGCTTATCCCATTTAAGACAATGTTTCAAATCCAACTTCAGGATCTCATCGTGGACATATCATAAGAGACTTAGAAATCATTAAAGTTATTAAAAGTACTGAAATTTATGAAAGATTCTTACTTCTATATGTAATTTGCATTCTAAGTACTCTGTGCTTTAGACTTACCACACTTCTTACACTGGATTCCAATACTTTAGCAACAAATGGCACAACATACAACAATTCCTGCTGTCCTTTTACATAAGCTTCTAGCAACAAAGATTTGACATCCAAGTCCTAAAATAAACAAATGATGAAGACAATGTCAGAAGCTAAATTGATTTCTTTTGCATATTTTATTCATTCTTTATACATGCTGTGTTTGTAGGTCAATGCAGAAACCAGGGAATGAGAAAATATGCAAGGATCCTCACCGTGTGCAAGATGGGCTTATTCTTTGCCAGTGTTATCATCCCCAGCCAGTGACCCAGGTTCTTCAGCAACGAACGGTCTGAGAAGTTGGCAGCAGCTTTATCTGATGTAAGCAACACCTATGTTTTTTCCAAGAAAAGAGAGAGCTTCTGTCAACAACAAGGAGTGCAGCTGATATGATAACAAAACTCTTCTGGGGTGCTCAAGCTATTCAGCATACTGGCTGAATAAAGAATACAGCCTCATCTCACTCCTTTGTCACATAAGGGCCACTCTACTATGTTCTGCCATTCTGTGGCTTCTTGACCCATGAATACATTTACTTGTGAGGACAATATCTGGGATTCCCATTTCACAACCACATTCTGCACTTGATGTGATTGACACAATGGAAGGCCTTTGTTAATTAATGGAGCATAAACTAATTTATTTTGGGTATTCTTTGGTTTTCTCCATTTTCCAGTTTACATTATAAATAATGCCTTGTATTTCTTGCTATTTTCTAAAGCCAGCTTGAACATCTGAGATCTCTTTTTTTATGTAGGCCTCTAATTTGCATTGGATGGAGCTGATATTTTTTTTAAAAAAATAGTATTTATTAAATTTCCAAAAATTAAAACACAGTACAAAAAGAAACATACACAAAAAAAACCCCACACATACACACACAAAATAAAATATATATACACAAAGACAAACATATTAAAATTTCAATACTAGTAACAACTTTTCTGCATCGGTATCTTTAACCAATGTAACCTTTTTACACAGTTTCTACTTCTAAATATCTCTATTTTAAACTTACATCTTTATTTAAATTATCTTAACTTCTATTTACAATTCGATCTCATAAAAAAATATCCCTTAGGTGTTATGTTTATTCCATCAGCCGAGAGCTCAGGGCAGGGGCGAGGGGGTGGCGGTTATTGTAAAGGAAAGTCTTGAACCGAGGGAGACCACTGTTCCACAGATAGCCGGATATGAGTCCCTTTTTGTGAAGTGGGGTCGTGGAGTACAGATGGGCTTGTTGATCACGTACCTGGCTCCCTGCCGCGTGGCAACAGCCCTGCTCGAGCTGCTCAACGTCATAGCTGAGGTGGCGGTTGGTACCCCCAGACTTCTAGTCATGGGGGATTTCAACCTGCCATCTGTCGGCGAAACGTCTGAGGTGGCTCGAGAGTTCATGGCTTCCATGACGGCCATGGACCTTACTCAGTTAATTCATGACCCTACTCACACGGGTGGACACACTCTGGACTTAGTTTTTGTCTCTGGTCAGTGGTTGAGTGGCCTTGATACAGGGGATATAGTCATCGAACCCTTGTCATGGTCTGACCACTCGCTCCTTCAACTGGACTTTCTAACTGCTGCACCCCGCTGCAGGGAGGCGGGACCGACCAGGTGGTTCCGCCCCAGGCGCCTGATGGACCCTGATAGGTTCCAGATGGAGCTTGGGCCATTTCCTGAGACTCTGGCTCATGACTCGGCTGAGGATCTGGTGGCCGCCTGGGATAGTGCGGCTGCCGGGGCCTTGGACCGTGTCGTGCCTTTGCGGCCTCTGACCCGGCACCGAACTCACCTAGCTCCTTGGTTCTCCGAGGAGCTCAGGGAGATGAAGCACCGGAAAAGACGCCTGGAGAGTAGTTGGAGAACCAGCCGCTCTGAATCCGACCGAACACTGGTGAGGTCTCATATTAAGACCTACCTAGTGGCGATAAAAGCGGCGAAATCTAGCTATTTTGCCGCTCTTATCGCGTCATCAGATAATCACCCGGCTGCCCTGTTTAGGGTGACCCGCTCCCTCCTCCATCTGGAGGCGCGGGATGACTCCTTGCAGGGCCGAGCTGAGGACTTTGTGCAGTATCTGTATGACAAAATCGCTCATATTCGGGAAGGGCTGGCCTCTGACTGGGTATGTCTGGACGGGATGACTGAGGCAGGTCTTGAGAGTGTTATCTGGGAGGAGTTCGATCCTGTGGCTCCCGAGGACATGGACAGGGTCCTGGGACGGCTGAACGCGACCACATGTTTATTGGACCTGTGCCCCTCCTGGTTGGTACTGGCTTCCCGGGAGGTGACACGAGGCTGGCTCCAGAAGATTGTTAACGCTTCTTTGAGTGAGGGGGTCCTGCCGGCTGCTTTGAAAGAAGCGGTTGTGAGGCTCCTCCTCAAGAAGCCCTCTCTGGATCCGGCTGTTTTGGCTAACTATCGTCCAGTCTCCAATCTTTGCTTCGTTGCGAAGGTTGTTGAGAGTGTGGTAGCGCAACAGCTTCCCCGGTACCTGGATGAAGCTGTCTATCTAGACCCGCTCCAGTCCGGCTTCCGGCCTGGGCACAGCACGGAAACGGCATTGGTCGCGTTGGTGGATGATCTCTGGAGAGCTCAGGATAGGGGTTGCTCCTCTATCCTGGTCCTGTTAGACCTCTCAGCGGCTTTTGATACCATCGACCATGGTATCATGTTGCGCCGGTTGGCGGGGTTGGGGGTGGGGGCACCGTTTTGCGGTGGTTCTCCTCCTACCTCTCTGACCGGTCGCAATCTGTGTTGACGGGGGGGCAGCGGTCGACCCCGAGGCACCTTGCTTGTGGCGTGCCACAAGGGTCAGTCCTCTCGCCCCTTCTGTTCAACATTTATGTAAAGCCGCTGGGTGAGATCATCCGTGGCTTCAGGGTGGAGTTCCATCAGTACGCTGATGACACCCAGCTGTACATCTCCACCCCAGGCCACCCCAACGATGCCCTTGAAGTGATGTCCCAGTGCCTGGAGGCCGTGCAGGCCTGGATGGGGAGAAACAGGCTCCGACTCAACCCCTCCAAGACCGAGTGGCTGTGGCTTCCAGCGTCCCGATATAGCCAGCTGACGCCATCACTGGCTATTGGGGGTGAATCACTCGCCCCCACGGAGAGGGCTCGTAACTTGGGCGTCCTCCTGGACGCACGGCTGTCTTTAGAAGATCATTTGACGGCCGTGGCCAGGGGGGCTTTTTATCAGGTTCGCCTGATACACCAGTTGCGTCCCTTTCTAGATCGGGACTCTCTACGCACAGTCACTCAGGCACTAGTCACTTCCCGCCTGGACTACTGCAACGATCTCTACATGGGGCTCCCCCTGGGGTGCACCCGGAGGCTCCAGCTGGTCCAGAACGCGGCCGCGCGGGGGATTATGGGGGCGACGAGGCGCTCCCATGTGACACCTCTCCTGCGCGAGCTGCACTGGTTTCCGGTGGTCTTCCGGGTGCGCTTCAAGGTGTTGGTGACCACCTTTAAAGCGCTCCATGGCTTAGGGCCGGGGTACTTACGAGACCGCCTTCTGCCACCAATAGCCTCCCACCGGCCAGTACGCTCGCACAGAGTGGGCCTCCTCAGGGTGCCGTCTGCTAGACAATGTCGGCTGGCGACCCCCAGGGGGAGAGCCTTCTCTGTGACGGCGCCCACCCTCTGGAACAACCTTCCCCCAGAGTTGCGTACAATAACAGACCTCCGGATTTTTCGTCGGGCCCTGAAAACCTATTTATTTCAACTAGCTGGGCTGGCTTGAGTTAAATTTTAAATTTTAAATTGATTTTAAATTGGGTTGTTTTAATTTACGGCCATATATTTAATTATTTTAATACTGTTTTTAAATTTTGTATGCTCTGCTTTTACCTTGGCTGTGCACCGCCCTGAGTCCTATTTGGAGAAGGGCGGTATAGAAATTTAATAAATAATAATAATAATAATAATAATTCTCCAGCCAGGAATACCATTTATTCCAAATTAAGTAGTACTTGGAGTCCTCCCTCTCCTTCATTTCCATCGATAATCTGTCCATTTCTGCACATTTATGTTTTGTTTATTATAATTTGATCCAGAGGAATATCTGGTTGTTTCCAATTTTGTGATATCACAATTCTACTCGCCGTTAATATATGTAATATGATATATTGTATATTTTTTCCCATTTTTCCTTCCAGAATCCCCAGGAGAAATAGTTCCGTTTTTTTTTTCTATCTTCTGCCCTGTTATTTCATCCAGCCATTTTTTTTATCTTACTCAAAATTTCCTAATCTTAGGGCAGGTCTACCACATGTGGTAGAACGTCCCTTGTTTGTATCCACACCTCCCAACAATTCAGAGATCTGGATGGAGCTGATATCTTAACACCTCACTATAAACAGCAAAATAATCGGTGAGGGAGGAGTTAGGTACATTACATTACCTAAATCAGGGATGTCAAACTTGCTGGCGCCGCCCCTGCCCAGTTTAGCGAAGGGGAAAAAAGTCCTGATACATCACGTCATGTGACACTGCCATGACACCGCAAGTTTGACCCTGAGTTTAAATCATGAGAAGTGATTTGCTAACTTTAAATTAACACATTCTATATCTGTTACACAATTTATCTACTCAAGGATGAAAATATGACTGTGTATAGCACCAACCTTGATATTTCTGTAAGTTTCATTCAAAACCATTTTATTAAATTCTGGATTTTTAAGAGTGTCAAGGAAATTTGAATAAAGACTATGGAAGTTTGGCTCAATGCTAACTCTCTTCATCACAAGATATTGTGAAACCCAAGGCATGAATTCTTCTTTCACTGTTTCCTTCAGTTCCTCAACCTGGCTCCATAAACAAACAAACAAAAAGGAATTAATGAAGTAATAGGACTGGAAATGATCCCCTAACTCATACAGATGAAAAATTATAAAGATCTGAAATAAAACAATAACTTCTGAAAATTTTAAGTTGCCAAAATGTGTATTCTGTTTTGAATAAATTGCTCAAATACAAATTATATCAAGGTATTTAAATGCTGAAACTTTTCTTTTGATATTAACATTTGTGGCACCTCAGTCTTCCCAAAAAGCCCCAAACAATTGTGTTATTATATACATATTCGCTTATGCACCCTGACAGAATGAAGGCTTATAGAACAGAAACTTTAAAAACTCATCAATTGCAAATAAAATGGTTTTACAGGAAGCTGGCCTAAAATAACCTTTAAAGTCTGAAAATATATGGATATGTGGGAAAATAACAAGTGCAATGTTGAAGTTCCAGATTTACATTTCAAAGACTGCTACATCAACATAATCATATTTAAACATTCCTGGGAAGAAACAGAAGAGTGTTGGGAAAAGGAAGCTTTCACATATGCAAACAATATCAGGTCAGTTAGTTCTTTCTTTGTATGGAACTATAACATAGGAAGTCCCTCACCTCTCCCTCCAAATTAGAGCTAAATTTGTGCAATATTTACCTTCTGAGTCATGTTGGATTGAGACAAATTATTAAAGATAAAAGCAATCTTTTCCTGAACATTTTCAGGAGGTTCTACAATCCTCTCTGTTTGATCAGTGGCCACTAGCAGAGTATCAATGTTGGTTGTATTAATAGAAGGCTGCAAAAGACAAACCACATGAGTTAATGAGTATGAGTTAATTTAATTAGGAATGCAATAGATCACAGGCATTCTTAGATAACAGGAAGTCCCAAAAATGATACGATCCAGAGAGGCCTTGATGCCACACTCTACCGTGGCGAACAGAAACTAGAATTCTCCCTTGGAGAGCCAAAAACAAATGAAGTTTGCTAGATTCATGCAAGCCTTTCCACATCCCAATAAAAGCAGGCGTCAAGAAGTCCAGTCAGATCCTCCTTGGCTTAATAGCTGTTATCACTGGTTGTGCACAAAGACATGGAATGAACCAATCATGGGAATCAGTTCTTCTCATGGCCAGATTCCCTGGCAGTGGAGGGGGGAGGGGAGACAACGATGACAGAGAGACATTTTCACCTGAAGAATTTCCACCCTTGTTTTAAAGCAAGACGACTGATAAAATATTTGAAGAGCTGCAAAGCAAAAAGGCAGGCAGAGAGCAGAATGTAGGCAATAATTGCCTACATTCAGAGTTAATTATATACAGGGAGTCCTCAACTTATCACCACAATTGAGACCACTTTCTGCTGCCCTGCAAGGCAGCTGTTAAGTGAATCACATCTGATTTTGACCTATTTTGCCTTGATTGTTAAGCAAATCGCTGCAGTTATTTATTTATTTATTTATTTTTCATATTTGTATACCGCCCTACTCCCGAAGGACTCAGGGCGGTGAACAGCCATAATAAATTACAAATACATATAGAAGTTAAAAAACTATTAAAAAACAGATTAAGTAATTTGGCTCAAAGATTAAAACATCCAAATTTATCTAAAAGAGGTCTAAAACCTGATTTAAAAGCCAATTTAAAAGGGAGAGTTAGGCCAGACCAGCTTGTTGGAATAGAAACGTTTTCAGGGCACGGTGGAATATGCGTAAGTCTTGGATGTTTCGTAACTCCGGGGGAAGCCCGTTCCAGATGGTAGGTGCCCCCACAGAAAAGGCTCTCCCCCTGGGGGCCGTCAGTCGACATTGTTTGGCCGACGGCACCCTGAGGAGTCCCTCTCTATGGGAGCGAACTGGTCGGTGAGAGGCTATTGGTGGCAGGAGGCGGTCTCGTAAGTACCCTGGTCCTGAGCCATGGAGCGCTCTAAAGATAGTAACCAAAACCTTGAAGCGCACCCGGAAGACCACTGGGAGCCAGTGCAGCTCGCGCAGGAGGGGGGTTACATGAGAGCGCCACATTGCTTCCATTACCACCCGCGCGGCTGCATTCTGGACCAGTTGGAGCTTTCGGGTGCTTCTCAAGGGGAGCCCCATGTAGAGAGCATTACAATAATCCAGGCGTGAGGTGACAAGGGCGTGAGTGACCGTGCGCAACGAGTCCCGATCCAGAAAGGGATGCAACTGGCGAATCAGGCGAACCTGATAAAAAGTCCTCCTGGCCACGGCCGTCATATGCTCTTCTAAAGACAGCTGCGAGTCCAGGAGGATGCCCAAGTTGCGAACCCCATCTGTGGGGGCCAACGACTCACCCCCAATAGTCAGAGATGGCACCAACTGACTATATCGGGACGACGGAAACCACAGCCACTCGGTCTTGGATGGGTTGAGTCTGAGTTTGTTCCTCCCCATCCAGATCCGTACGGCCTCCAGGCACCGGGACATCACCTCGAGGGCATCATTGGGGTGGTCTGGGGTGGAGATGTACAGCTGGGTGTCATCAGCGTACTGATGGTACTTCACCCCAAAACCACGGATGATCTCACCCAGCGGCTTCACATAAATGTTGAATAGAAGAGGCGAGAGGACCGATCCTTGTGGCACCCCACATATAAGGGGCCTCGGGGTCAACCTCTGCCCCCCTGTCAACACAGACTGCGACCGGTCAGAGAGAAAGGAGGAGAACCACTGTAGAACAGTGCCCCCCACCCCCAACCCTTCCAACCGGTGCAGCATGATATCATGATCGATGGTATCAAAAGCCGCTGAGAGGTCTAGTAGGACCAGGACAGAGGAGCAACCCCTGTCCCGAGCCCTCCAGAGATCATCAACCAATGCGACCAATGCTGTCTCTGTGCTGTACCCGGGCCTGAATCCCGACTGGAACGGATCTAGATAATTCGATTCATCCAGGTACTGAGGCAGTTGTCGTGCAACCACACTCTCAACAACCTTTGCAACAAAGCGAAGGTTGGAGACAGGACGATAATTTGCTAATACAGCTGGATCCAGGGAGGGCTTCTTGAGGAGGGGCCTCACCACCGCCTCTTTCAAGACGGTGGGAAAGACACCCCCACTCAAAGAAGCATTTATAATCTCCTGGAGCCAGCCTCGTATCACCTCCCGGGAGGCCAGTACCAACCAGGATGGACACGGGTCCAATAAACATGTGGTTGCATTTAGTCTGTTCAGTATCCTGTCCACGCTTTCGGGAGTCACAGGATCAAACTCTTCCCAAATAATATTCTCAGGACCTGCCCCTGTCATCTCCTCTGGATCAATCCAGTCAGAGTCTAGCTGTTCACGAATCTGAGCAATTTTGTCATACAGATATTGTACAAAATCCTCAGCTCTACCCTCCAAGGGGTCTTCCCGCGTCTCTTGATGGAGCAGAGAGCGGGTCACCCTAAACAGGGTGGCTGGGCGATTATCTGATGACGCAATAAGAGTAGAAAAGTAGTTACTCTTCTCTACTCTTATCGCCACTAGGTAATTCTTAATATGAGATCTTACCAGTGTTCGGTCGGATTCAGAACGACTAGCTCTCCAACAGCTCTCTAGGCGTCTTTTCCGGCGTTTCATCTCCCTCAGCTCCTCAGTATACCAAGGAGCCAGGTGAGACCGGCGCCGGGTCAGAGGCCGCAAAGGCACGACTCGGTCTAAAGCATCAGCCGCCGCCCTATCCCAGGCGGCCACTAAGTCCTCAGCCGAGTCGTGTGCTAGAACCTCAGGAAATGGCCCAAGCTCCATCTGGAATCTCTCAGGATCCATCAGGCGCCTGGGGCGGAACCACCTGGTCGGTTCCGCCTCCCTGCGGCGGGGTGTGGCGGTTCGAAGGTCCAGGCGGAGGGAGTGATCTGACCATGACAAGGGTTCAATCACTATATCCCCTATCTCGAGATCACTCAACCACTGTCCAGAGACAAAAATAAGGTCCAGTGTGTGTCCCCCCATGTGAGTAGAGCCATAAATTAACTGGCTCAGGTCCATAGCCGTCATGGAAGCCATGAACTCCCGAGCCACCTCAGATGTCTCGCCAACTGATGACAGGTTAAAATCCCCCATGACCATAAGCCTGTGGGTGTCAACAGCCACCGCGGCTATAACATCAAGCAGCTCAGGCAGGGCTGCTGCCACATGGCAGGGAGCCAGGTACGTGACTAGCAGGCCCAACTGCACCCTATGACCCCACTTCACAAGAAGGGACTCACATCCAGTCGTCTAAGGAACAGTGGCCTCCCTTGGTCCAAGACCTTCGTTAATAACAATCGCCACCCCTCCGCCCCCCCCCCCTAAGACCTTGGTTGATGGAAAGCACGGAAACCTGGTGGGCACATATCAACAAGGGCGGCTCCCCCTTCCTGGCCCAACCAGGTCTCCGTAATACCCATCAGGTCCGCACCCCCCTCCTGAATAAGATCACAAATGAGGGGGGCTTTATTTACCACGGACCTGGCGTTGCACAGCAACAGCCGAAGGCCTGGGGCCCGAGGTTCCGTACAACCTGGGGAACGAGAAGAGCTTTGAGGGTCGGGGCGCGCCACCGCTTGTAAACAGCGAGGACGCACTCCCGTAGGATGATGTGGCCCCCTGCTCCCGCCATATCTGCCCCTCCCACCTACAGTATCGATGTTATGGGCATCTGTATCGTAAGATCTAATCATCTCCTTGACTCCAGAGTTCACACCTCCCATGCCACGCCCTACAGCTGGCCCAGATACCCTCCCCCGCGGTTGTTAAGTGAATCACTAATATCATTAAGGGAATCCAGCTTCCCCCATTGACTGTCTATCAGAAGCCAGCTGGGAAAGTTGCAAAAGGAAGTCACATGATCCTAGAACACTGCAACCGTTGTAAATATATACCAGTTGTCAAGCTCCCAAATTTGGATCATGTGACATGGGCATGCTGTGATGGTGGTAAATGTGAGGAGTGGTTATAAGTGGAAGACTATCTGAAAGGCATTAATTACAACAAAGCAACTTGGCTATTTGACTCTGTTCTTATTTAAGGACCAGAATTTTTGGTTTCAAATAACAAATGAAACAATTGCATTCATTCATCCCAAACCTCCTTCATATGCTTCCTGCCAGATGCATGGAAGCAAAGACTTACTGGCACATCTTTCTTGAAGCTGACTCGACCCACAGGCGCAATGGCTGTCTTTGCCACAGTGCTGCTGGTGGTGGTGGTGGTGACTACAGTGCTAACCTGGCCGGCGAGAGGAGTTTTTGCTGGAGCCTGGGCCTGGGCCTGGGCCTGGGCCAGGGCAATACTTCCAGGGGTGGTGATGGACCCCTGCATCTTCACAGGAGGATCTCTTGATTGCTGTCCATATTCAATGTACTTCGACAGACAAGGAAAGGTTGTTAAAATTCACATACAACAAACTTTAATCCTAGAACCTCTTATAGAAATTTCTAATCTTGATACATGACTAAATAGTAGTTATTTTATTTCACACATGGCATCTACAGAGATCATGCAATCACTGATATACAAATTTGGTTTAAATAAAGTGTCAGCAAATACATATATTTGTCTCAAACTACTAGCAGGAATACTGAAGTTGGCAAATACTAGAGGGAAGTTCTTGCAAATTTCAAGAAAGCAAACAAAGAATCCAGGGGAAAAGCATTCAAAATTAAACAGTCTTGAAAAAAAACTGAAAAAGCCAACTTCCATTTTGGACAAATGATGAGTACAGGAATTCTGAAGTAATAGGATAATCTTTATAGTTGACGATATGTTTGTAATCCCAGGTAAAAGTACAATATGGCTACTTCATACAGAAACCCTTCCAACTGGCATAAGATTATTGCAGAAGTCCTAAACCTCCTGGGCTTGTAGTATTACAAGACTTTCAAAAGCTTAACTTCCCTGTTGTTCTTGTGGCTGCTTTCAGGACCCAGGTATGGGCAACAGGCATTTGCTCCACCCCTTTCATAACTCTTTATAAAACATTTGGCAAAATTTAGAAGGAATTCAAGTCAGCTGTTCTGTAACTATAATACACTGAGACTTAAAGCTAATGCAATTTTCCATGAAGGAACTTGTTTTCCTCCCCTTAAATGATGAAAGCTTGCTGCAAAGAATTTTTTACAAATCCTTACATGCCCTTTTGTAAGTGTTACTGAACACAAGCCTAATTTGTTTCATACTGCTTTATTCCCCTTGTTGATTTACTTTCCATAAATTTGTTAATACACACCTCCTGCAGGTGATGAGGGAACTGTATAAAGTGACTAATAGAAGCCAGGTGCTGACAGTACTGAGGGTAGTCCTTCAATCTGTAAATAAATTAGCTATTAATAGTAGGAAATAAACAGTCTGATCCACAACTATTAGCACAATATACCAACAGTTAATCTTTGCAAAAACAGCCATGCCATTGCCTCATAAATGTTTTGTTTCTGATCAGCAACTAAAAATTAATCGAGAGGGAAGGTCAAGGAGGGAAGTGACAAAAGCAGTATTGTGGCATTGCAACACAAGGTCTCAGTCTTTGGTATATACACCCTGATACATAAAGTGACATGACGGTGCAATAGTTCAAGGCTGCTTTGATTATTTTGATGAAAGCATCAGATCCTGCAGACACTTTTGCCAACAATTACTTTAAAAAGACTGGGCTAATAGTTGTGACTACATGTTGCTAAGAAATAACCTATTGCAAACAAGCCAATTTATCAGGCAAAGGTCCATTGTTATATACAGCCAGTTAAGTCATATGTGACTGGAATCTTCAGCAAAGACCACCTCAATTCCCCAAGAACTCTTATGACCAGAATGCTTTTCACTTCAATGTAACCAACACTAAAATAATCCCAGTTTTGCTGTGGAGTGCCCAAGCCATACTGACCTTATAAATAGATAACTTTTTTTTACTGTGAGCACAATGGCCCACATTAAAAAGGAAATTCTGTTGCGTGCTCTCAAGAGAAAGTGTATATCTACCCACATACATAACCCACAAATACACATGCTATATACATACATAAATAAAAGCCTGCATGATGCACACACACATACACACACAATTAATCACCATCCATTTTGAATACAAACTTGAGAATTCACAAGGTTAATGCTATATGGAACAAAAACTAACTGAATCTAGATGCTTTCTGCTTCCTCCCAAACAGTAACAAGGAAAACAGGTCATGAAGAGGAGGTGTAGTGTCCCAGACAATCCTGCAGACTCTGCTCAAGCATCGCTTATATGCTATGGCCTAGATAGAAGGAAGTGAACTACCAATAATCCTTTCTGCCATCCTCACCACTCTCTGTACCGCCTTCCTGTCTGAAGCAGTAATGCTTCCAAATCAGACAGTAATGCAATATGACAGGATGCTCTCGCTCATTCCTATATAAAGTGGTAAGGACAGAGGAAGATGAACTTATTTATTTATTTATTTTATTCAATTTGTATACCGCCCTTCTCCTAGTGGACTCAGGGTGGTGCACAGACAGAACTAAAACACATACCAATACAAAATTTAAAATTGTTAAAAGAATTACATACTTTTGCCCAAATTTAAAACAATTCGAATTAAAACCCATTGACAGATTAAAAGCTAAAAAAGAAAAAAAAAAGGGGGGGGGGATTCACGCCAGCCCTGCTTGATGGAAAAGTTTTCAGGACACGGCGAAAGACCTGGAGATCCGATATCCTTCTTATCTCCGGGGGCAAATCGTTCCAGAGGGCAGGAGCTGCCACAGAGAAGGCCCTCCCCCTGGGGGTCGCCAGCCGACATTGCCTGGCTGACAGCACCCTGAGGAGTCCTTCTCTGTGGCAGTGTACTGGTCGGTGGGAGGCTATCGGCGGCAGAAGGCGGTCGTGCAAATACCCAGGTCCTATGCCATAGAGAGCTTTAAAGGTGGTGACCAACACCTTGAAGCACACCCGGAAGACCACTGGAAGCCAATGCAGCTCACGCAGGAGAGGTGTCACATGGGAGTGCCCCCTCACTCCCATAATCCCCCGTGCGGCCGCATTCTGCACCAGTTGGAGCCTCCGGGTACTCCTCAAGGGGAGCCCCATGTAGAGAGCATTGCAGTAGTCCAGGCGGGAAGTGACGAGTGACTGTGCGTAAGGAGTCCCGATCCAGAAAGGGATGCAACTGGCGAATCAAGCGGACCTGATAAAAAGCCCCCCTGGCCACGGCTGTCATATACTCTTCTAAAGACAGCCGTGCATCCAGGAGGACGCCCAAGTTGCGAGCCCTATCCGTGGGGGCCAATAACTCGTCCCCAACAGCCAGCAATGGCACCAGCCGGCTATATCGGGACACCGGAAGCCACGGTCACTCGGTCTTGGAAGGGTTGAGTCGAAGCCTGTTACTCCCCATCCAGATCCGCACGGCCTCCAGGCACCGGGACATCACTTCAAGGGCATCGTTGGGATGGCCTGGTCTCATGCAATGCATCGTTGGGATGAACTTGTCTCATGCAATGCAGAAAATGCAAATGCTTCTGTGCCTGCTTCACCAGCGTCTCACTGTTGAGTGGCCAAGTTAGTCTACTCATTAGCTGCACACCCAGAAACTTGATGCTGCTAACTACCTCCATAGGTGAACCATTAATACATAGAGGTGTGTGGCTATGCCTGCCTTTTCTGAAATCGATAATGATCTCTTTAGTTTTTTCTATGTTTAAAATGAGGCTGTTTTTGCTACACTAGTTCACTAAATCTACCTCCTTGTGGTAAACACCCTCCTTGTCATCTTGAATAAGGCCCACTACTATTATATCATCCACATACTTCACAATATGGTTGGTGCTAAACCTAGCAAAACAGTCATGGGTGAACAATAGCGGACTTAAGACACAGCCCTAGGAGAACCTGTGCTCAAGAAAATGGTGTTAGAAATATTAGTCCCACCTCGCACATACTGGGACCTATCAATAAGAAAATCAAGAATCCAGTTGCACAAAGGAGTATTAAAGCCTAAAAGGCCCAGTTTGTCTACAAGATGCTGAGAGATGATTATATTAAATACAAATAGCATGAAGTCAACGAACAGCGTTCACATGTGAGTATTTCTTTCCTCTAAGTGTGCCAAGCTCAGATGGAGAACAGAAGAAATAGCATTCTCTGTAGAGCAATTTGGAGGGTAAGCAAAGTGAAGCGAGTCAAATGCTGGAGGGAGACTGGATACAATAATGTCCTTTATCAGCCTCTCAAACATTTCATTATGATGGAAATAAGTGCAACTGGACAGTAATCATTGAAATCCGTAATTGTAGACTTTTTTGGCACTAGCAAAATAATGGCCGTCTTAAAACATGATGGGACCGAGTAAATAGTTTGTAAGTCACTGATGGTATGATAGAGAACATTCAGAGCTTCATCTTTGTTTGCACAAGGAGGAATATACATAGCTGTAATAAAGCTAACAGAAAATTCCCTAGACAGATAGAAGTGTCTGTATTTGATAGTCAAAAGTTCCACATCAGGGGAGCACAGACTTGAGACCACATTGACATTATTACATCATCTGTCATTTATATAAAAACAAACACCTCCTCCATGGGATTTCTGGTCCAGCCGAAATGTTGAGAATCCCACCAAGCTAACGGCACAATCTGGGACAGAGTGCTTTAACCAAATTTCTGTTGCAATGACACAGCAGTTTCTTACCTCCCTGTTTGTTATTAAATCTAGCCTCATGTAATTCATTTTTGGCTCTAAGGAGCGGGCATTAGCAAACAAAATAGATGGTAGTTACACTCTCTATGGTAGGAGTGTCAAACTCAATTTCACTGAGGGCCGCATCAGGTTTGTGTTTGACCTCAGGGGCTGGGGTGAGTGTGGCCAGCTCGATGTCACTTGTCTTGGGGGCACCTGTGGTGGCCCAAGCGCTCTGTCAGCAAAAACAGGCTCCTGAGCTGCATTTTCGACAGCAACGGCCTCCTGCAACCCTCTGACAGTGAAAACGGTGCTCGGGAGGACTGCCTTTTTGCTGGCAGAGGCATCGTAGGCTGGTCCATCGCTGTTTCCAGATCAGCTCCATGGGTCAAATCAAAGCACCCTGAAAGTTGAATCTAGCCCGCGGGCCTTGAGTTTGACAACCCTGCTCTATGGTTTAGCTTTTAGCCTAGTTATTAGTCCTCCACATTTGCCACGTTTCCTCTTTTGGTCATATCGCCTCCACTTCTGACAACAGTCAGCGCCAGAGGTAGACTTCCCTCCTGCAACCCCCACTGCCTCTGCTGCCCAAAACGCCAAGCACAACGTTTATGAAGAGAAACCAAGTATCTCAATGCATTCGGCCATTTGCTGGGAGTTTAAAATGTTATTTGCTCTGGCCCTGAGCCCACCAGAACAGTGCACACACACACCTTGCTTTTCAGGAGGACTTGAAGTGCTGGCTTTACCCACAAGCGTTCGGGGCAGAATGAGCCCAGGAAGATGATGTCGACATGTGTCAACCCTAAAGTGAACCTGGCTGAGGCCATCTTGGAGGCTTCAGGGTTGCCACACAACAGAGGGAGGGGGGAAATAGTTAAGAGGAACAGGCTCAAGCTCAACCCTTCCAAGACTGAGTGGCTGTGGCTCCCGGCATCCCGATATAGTCAGTTGACTCCATCACTGACTATTGGGGGCGAGTCCTTGGCCCCCACAGAAAGGGCTTGCAATCTGGGAGTCCTCCTGGATATGCAGCTGTCCTTGGAGGAACATCTGACTGCTGTAACCAGGGGGACCTTTTATCAGGTTCGCCTGATTCGCCAGTTGCGGCCCTTTCTTGATCGGGATTCCCTGTGCACAGTCACTCACGCCCTCGTCACCTCTCGCCTTGACTACTGCAATGCTCTCTACATGGGGCTCCCCTTGAGGGGCACCTGGAGGCTCCAGCTGGTCCAGAACGCAGCAGCGCAGGTAGTGATGGGAGCAGCAGGGCGCTCCCATATAACACCGCTCCTGCGCGAGCTGCACTGGCTCCCGGTGATCTTCCGGGTGCGCTTCAAGATGTTGGTTATCACCTTTAAAGCGCTCCATGGCATAGGGCCTAGCTATCTTCGAGACCGCCTGCTGCTACCGACGACCTCCCAGCGACCCGTGCGCTCCCACAGAGAGGGCCTCCTCAGGGTGCCATCAGCCAAACAATGTAGGCTGGTGACCCCCAGGGGGAGGGCCTTCTCTGTTGGGGCACCTACTCTCTGGAATCATTTGCCCCCAGAGATAAGGAGAATCCAAGACCTCAGTGCCTTCCGCCGTGCCCTTAAAACCCACTTTTTCCAGCAAGCTGGGCTGGTTTAGGAAGAATTTTTTTAAATTTTTAAATGTTTAATTGGTTTGTGGTTTTTTAAATTTTTGGGCCAAATTTATATAGATTTTAATTGTTTTTAATATTTGTATTTCATGTTTTTAATTCTGGCTGTGCACCGCCCTGAGTCCTCAGGGAGAAGGGCGGTATATAAATTGAAAATAAATAAATAAAATAAATAAATAAAAGATGGGGTTTGATAGACAAAACAAAGTTTTCCTGTGAAAATCAAGGACATTCTCACATGTGGCTGGCGAGAGGAGGAGCAAGTAACCAAGCAACAGGCCAGCAACTGGATTGGACAGCGTGACTAATGACTTGGAAGAAGGGGAAAACATTTACTTTTAATTAGGTGAAAGCCATGGGAACTTTAGAGTCGGCTTTCACCAGTTGTGCCAATACGATGTTTCCAATAAATTGTACTTTGAGGAATCTACTTGCCTCAAGAGTTCTCAATTTTTATGGGTACATTGGGTACTGACAGGCTGACCTGGAGTGCCATGAGCTTCTATATACTTTTATGAGTTCTTATTGATTTTTATTCTGACTGTTTTGGACAGGGTATGTGTGCTTTTATTGTTTTGTGCACCATCCTGGGTGGTTGTTGCAATATGGGCAACTATACAGCTCTTTTAAAGTAGTGTAAAATAAAACCAATTATCAATTCTTTCACTATGAGCAAGCTTTCCTAAGTGAGGCTGCAGCCAGTGTCGTCTGCTAGTCCCACCAAATTGTGGGAGAGGAGAAAAAAGGAGGCAAAAGCAACTACTAGCCATGGGAATATCAGAGGACATAAAAGAAGTATAAGTGCAATGGATTAGCAAAGATTCATTTGCTCTGGAAAGAAAGGAAAATTTACTAAAACTGGTTCACTCAGAGACACAAGACAAATATATTATAGCTTACCACTTACTTCTAAGAGTTCTGAAAACTAGAGACAAAAGAAACTAAGGAAAAATCATCTTGCATGTATCAGAAATACAGAGCAAAATTCATTTTGAAGTATTTTGTGGAGAAAGAGTTCTGGTAGTGATGCCAATCGGTCATAAATTGGCTATAGCATTCTTTGCTATTCACTCCACTGTCCTTTTTTATGTTTAAAGATAAATATGAGCATATATATGAATGCACATGTGAACTGTATATACTTGTATACTCTTATCATTCAACCATTCAAAGGGAGCAGTATGTAGAACAGAGAATTATCATTAGCCATAATTTTAGTCAAGATTGAAAATCCATCAGCCAGGATCTTCAAACTAAATCTTGTACCTATGTCCGGGTTAGGAATATTTCCTTTGTTCTAAAACATGAAATCTAAATGTCTATTGGATATATTTGTTACAGAATTCATCTAAGAACTGCAATATGCAATTTATTTTAAATACCAATTTTGTATTTTATCACCAATTTTGTAAATCTAAATATACTGCTAAAGGGGGTCTATATAAAGATTCCCTCAAACGTTTCTGAAAGAAATTAACAAAGAATTAAGAGACACCCACCTATTTTTAAATCTATCTAGTGCAGCAATTCCAAAATAGTACATTTTGGATGTAAAAGGCTTTCGTAAGGCTTCAAGCACATAGCGCAGGGCCAGGCCCAGGGCCATATAGGTCACCAATCCCTTCTCGATTATCCCACCAAAGAGACAGGCTGTTATGTGGAGCTCTTTATCGGGATATTGTGGGAAAAAACGATATTCTTCGAATAAATTCCTCAGCATACAGTTAAATACTTCTCGCTCCCGTTTAATGTTAGAGTCCTTAAATCTCTGTAGCATTTCTAACACCTGTAAGGAAATCAGAATGTTATAAAGAAAATTCATTTGTGCAGAGCCCTACATAAAATGAAAAGTTTTTTGAGTTAATCCAGCCAGATTTGGCTAGAGCTCTCTGTAAACATTAGGTGGTAAATATAACTTTCATTTGTTAAGCTAGTTATCACAAGATTTTTAAAATAATTACTACATTTTTTTAAAGGAAGAAAAGGTCAAGCCTGCCACAAGTTGACCTTGACTCCTGATGAGTTCATGGAACATTCAGTTAAAATTCATTTATCTGACCATCTTTGTTTTTTCAAGACAACCCAGCTCAGTGGCCACCTGCTATCATGTATTACAGTTATGTTCCTTAATACTGATGAATCACAAAACTAGTGTATTTTAAAGGGACTATAAAATGATCCAATTCATACTTTTAAGCCACTCTGACATTCAAAGATGCCAAAATTCTGCCTCAAGTAGATTGTGAGACATGCAAAGGAAAAAATATTGTTCCGGACAAGAATGTTTCGTTAAAATTGGGTTCAGTTAAAGCCTGAATCATTTTCAAAACTACAAGTGCAGGTTTATTTGCTAGACCCTCTTATTATCTGGCATATAATAAGGCATACTTAATAAAATACATCAGCAGTGAGATTTACTAATAGATTAATGTTTAAAATATAGGTAGTCCTCACTCACCAACTGCAATTTGGATCAGCAACTCTCTTAGTAAGGGGTATGGTCATTAAGTACAAATCAAGTGACCACACAGATTTATGACATCAGTACTGGCTCAGTCATTAAGTGAATAACCACTACAGTGATGTGATATGACCATCTCATGCGACTTTTCTGCCAGCTTCCCTGTGGATTTTGCTTATAGTCAGCTTTGAAAGTCACAAATGGTGATCATGTGACTGCAGGATGCTGCAGCCATAGTAAATGAACAGGTTGCCAAGTGCCGAAATTGTGATCATATGACTGTGGGGACAATGGCTGCAACTTAAGAGAACCAGTTGTAAGTCTTGTTTTTCACTGCTGTTGCAAGATTGAAAGGCCTCTGAACAAGTGGTCAGTAAGTGAGAACTATCTGCAACAATTTTGTTTTGCATACAGCATGTACTGAAAATGCAAAGGTTGGCTGTAACTGTACAAAAAGCATTATTTCAAACTTTCAATTTTCTTTATTTTGCAACTCAAGAGAAAGTACCATTGTTAGCACCTGCCATGCCAAGAGTTTGATAATACTTGAAATAAAAGCATTTGCTTTCCAAACTCACCTCATCTACAGACATGGTGGGATGGGGTGGGTGATTATAAATACGCTGAAAATAGCTGTTGGCTTCATCATCAATCTCTTTGCTAAAGTGCTGATTAGCCTCTGGCCATACCTGAGATAAGTCAGCTGTTGGAAAAAGGCATGTACAAATTAAGTACATGAAATGCTGGAAAATGCATTTATTTTATGGCACCAAGTTAACAGAAGCCACCTACTGTGTTTCAGCTGCCTCTACTAGTCAGGGAAGTCATTGGTACCCAGCATACTGATTGGCAGAGGCTGAAAGGTGGTCATGTGATCCAAAAAAGCAAATATCTCTCAGATACTGAGGATGCTCTAAGTCAGAAAGGAGATTTGGGCAGAGGTTGAGAGTACAACCTTGGCAGGAAATATAAAGTAGGACACAACTTAATAGTTGTGGGGGAGTTAAGTGCCTAGGTCACATCATCGGTGCTAGGTCATAATCATCATCGCTAGACTAGCTCTGATGATGTGAACTAGTTTGAGTAATGAAATCTCTGCAAGAAAACAACTGAACTCAGAAAGCACAAAAGCTAGAGATGTTTGGAACAAGTACTCGCGATTTAACAGAACAAAAATTAAACTATTCAGTCACAGCCACAAAGGATACATTGAGAGAAAAATAAGTGAAGTATTTGCAGAGGAGAATCTGTTTGGGGTAGTGGTTAAGGTACCAGGCTAGAAACTGGGAATCTGTGAGCTCTACTTCTGTCTTAGGCATGAAGCCAGCTGGGTGATCTTGGGCCAGTCATTCTCTCTTGGCTCTAAAAAACAAGTAATGGCAAACCATTTTTGAAAATGTTGCCAATAAAACCACAAGGCTTATTCAACCAATGCACAGGAATACTTGTGCAGGTGTAAGAAAGGATGATTCAATATTAATATATCCTACAGGAAAGTGAAGCTGAAAAAATATTGGAAATTTCAGTAAGACAACAATCTAGCATACTGTGTAGCTCCAAACTGGACACAAAAGTTACACATTTTGGAATGGACTCCCACACAATATGAGTGAACATCTGTGGGAAGATCTCAAACATGCTGTACATTCAAAGATACTTGAGAACTGAACTGGAACAGTTCCTTAAGGAAAAGGGAGGGGTTTTTCCAAAAATTGAAGAACAGAGAGACCTCTTTAGGTGGCTAAAGGAAATTTTGGGAGCTGTAATTTCTTTTAAAGGGAGTGTTGCAAAGTACTGACCGAAAGGGTACCCACAGCTCTGCATCTGCCAGAGTCACTCCTTTTTTATTACATACCCAGCACCATCCACCCCTGCAGCCTAAACCAACAAAGCTGTGGGATGGTCCACAATCAAACAACATCACCACTTACAAGGTTTCACCTTACTCTGCTGGAATGCGGGCTGGTTCAGTCCTGATGTGTTCAGCTTTCTTGGCACAAATGGATCATTATTCACTGCAGGGAGGCCAAGGTTCCCAGTTCCAATACCCAGACTACCTGTTGTGAGACCACCTACTGAAAAAATAAAATAATTATTTCTGACTTTAGAACAGTATAGTTATCCTTGAAAAGTTCAACTGTTGATTATTTTATGTATTTCATATTTATTTATTTATATTTCATATTTCTTTTTTTTATTGAAAAAGTTTTCAATTACAAATTTTTCCCCCTTTTCCCCCCTCCTCCCTAACCCCCCCTCACCACCCCTTCCCCCGTGACTTCAAAATAAAAACCTAATACATAACAGATTATATAATATTTTACCATCCCCTTACTCCCCCCTCCAAAT
Source organism: Arizona elegans (assembly GCA_022577455.1). NCBI lineage: Eukaryota > Metazoa > Chordata > Lepidosauria > Squamata > Colubridae > Arizona > Arizona elegans. Next base: position 23,725,740 of record JAKOOJ010000014.1, read on the forward strand.
ACTGACCCTTACTTCTACTAATATTATTAATATTACTTCCCCCTCTTACCAAACACTTCAAAATAACATTCCATTACAACACTATATGATAACTTCTGATCTAACACAGTAATATTATTATAACTCCCAATTTATTGATAGTCTGCCCCTTTTCCCCCCCTTCCCCATACTTATATCTATATATTAATATAACATTTCAAAACAACCTTCCACTTTAAAACTATATAATAAATCCTACTTTAACATTTAATCTTTTGCGTATATTAATATAACATTTCAAAACAGCCTTCCCCATGAATTCTAGTTTTACATTTGTTCTACTCTATCCATTTCTTCCACTCCCATATATATATATCTCTTAAACATCCTTTTTTTAATCTATACAATCAATACACTAGCCTGTCTTCACCCACTTTCCTACAAGATTACCGTGTACAACAATTCTTAATATCTTTATTCTTCTGCCCATCCTACTAAAAAAATATTCCCTTATATAAACAAAATCAATGACTTTAAATTTATAATCCATATAATATCTTCTTTGATGTCTTTCCACTGGATTGCCGACTCCATCATCTGGATTAGGGTAACATAGCATCCCAGTTGCAACAGAGTATTCAAAATCCTCAGTTATCATCTGCCCCCATCAATAATAAATATCTTCACACACACACACACACACACATATATATATATAAAAGAAAACAACCACCCGAGTGACTTTGTAATTGTAATCCATATCTGTAATAGTGGCTTTCTTCAGGATTATTAATTCCCATCTCGTAATGGGGTAACAACCAGATCTTCTGCATGCCCCAGCATAACTCTCTTGCCTTATAGCTCCGCATAGATATAATACGTTAATCCATAAAAAAAAAAAAAAGTAGATAATTCCAATCCAACAATTCATAGGCCCTTTTCACATCCCAAAATTACAGCATTGCATAGATCTGTCATTCTCCTCAGGATGATATCAACCACTACTTCGCCTCATCCATCTTTTCATATATTCAGTCATGTATTTTTTCAAGGTAACTGGCTTTACTGTTGCTTAGTTTAGAAATTTTTATTTTTGTGAGACCTGTTTCTTTTTTTTTTCCTTTCTTTTTGCGGGTTGGATCTTCATCCTGATTTCCTTCCTGCCAGTTGTATATCAACTGGTCGATTTTCATTCTGTTTTATAACTTGGTCCTGTTGGTTTTGTTTTTGTAACTCATATTTCTTTTCTGTAAGTTGTATATCAATTGGTTGGTTTCCATGGTTATCTGTAACTTGGCGAGTCATCACGTTAGAATCCGATGCCACTTCTCTCTTATTTATAAATAATCCATCTGAGGTATCTGAAGAATCCAAAGGCAATTCATCTGCAAAGGCCTCTATAACTCGATATTTTTCCTTTATTTCTAGCTCCTTCTGCTTATCTTGTGTTGTGCATAAAGATGTTAAATTCATTTTTAAAATTTTTTGATAAAATTCTTCCGCTTTTTCAACAGTATTTAATTGATATCTTTCTCCTTGATATCTCAATATTATACCAACTGGAATATTCCATCTGAATAGGATATTTCTTTTTTTAAGCTCAGCCACCAAGAAGCCAAATTTCTTTCTTTCCAATAATATCTTAGGCGGGAGCTCTTTATAAATCCAAATCTTTCTTCCAAAAAATTGCAAAGTAGACTTAAAGGATTTCTGCACAATATTATTCCTTAAATCTTTATCTGTAAAATAAATCACCACGTCTCTAGGCAATTGCCTTTGCTTTGCAGTCCAGGAGTTTATTCTATAAACTCTATCGATCCTACAAAGTACCTCCTCAGGTTGAATCTTTAAAATCCCAGCCAGAACTTCAGAAGATATTTTTCTTAAATCCTCTCTGTTATTTTCCTGTAATCCTCTCAGTCTGATCGCATATTCAGTAAAATTATGTTGCATCAATAAAACTTCCTTTTCAATACGTTGCTGTATATTTTCTACATTACAATCAGCTTCCATTTCAGGTTTTTCTTCTAAACTATTGTCTTGAGTATTTATCAAATCATTCTCAATTTTTTCTATTTTATTTTCCAAATTGTCTTCAATTTCCTCCACTTTAGACTCTAATAGATTAGTATTTGTATCCAGCCTAATCATAAATACCTGTATGATAAAATCGCTCAGATCCGGGGGGATTTGGACTCTGACTGGGTAGATCAGGGCAGGGTGACGAGGAATAGTCTTGAGAATGTTATCTGGGAGGAGTTTGATGCTGTGACTCCTGATGATGTGGACAGGATTTTGGGGAGACTTAGTGCGGCCACATGTTTACTGGACCCGTGTCCCTCCTGGTTGGTACTGGCTTCCCGGGAGGTTACACGAGGCTGGCTCCAGGGTGTTATCAACGCTTCATTGAGTGAGGGTTACTTCCCCACCGCCTTGAAAGAGGCGGTGGTGAGGCCTCTCCTCAAGAAGCCGTCCCTGGATCCAGCAATATTGGCCAACTATCGTCCTGTCTCCAACCTTCGTTTTATGGCGAAGGTTGTTGAGAGTGTGGTCACACGACAGTTTCCGCAATTCCTGGAGGAAACATCTTATCTAGATCCGTTCCAGTCGGGTTTCAGGCCTGGGCACAGCACGGAAACGGCATTGGTCGCGTTGGTTGATGATCTCTGGAGGGCTCGGGACAGGGGTTGTTCCTCTGTTCTGGTCCTATTAGACCTCTCAGCGGCTTTTGATACCATCGACCATGGTATCGTGCTGCACCGGCTGGAAGAGTTGGGGGTGGGAGGCACTGTGTTGCGGTGGTTCTCCTCCTTTCTCTCCGACCGGTCGCAGTTTGTGTTGGCAGGGGGGCAGAGGTCGACCTCGAGGCCTCTCATTTGTGGAGTGCCGCAGGGATCGGTCCTCTCGCCCCTTCTGTTCAACATTTATGTGAAGCCGCTGGGTGAGATCATCCGTGGCTTTGGGGTGAGATACCACCAGTACGCTGATGACACCCAGCTGTTCATCTCCACCCCAGGCCACCCCAACGATGCCCTTGAAGTGATGTCCCAGTGCCTGGAGGCTGTACGGGTCTGGATGGGGAGGAACAGGCTCAAGCTCAACCCTTCCAAGACTGAGTGGCTGTGGCTCCCGGCATCCCGATATAGTCAGTTGACTCCATCACTGACTATTGGGGGCGAGTCATTGGCCCCCACAGAGAGGGCTCGCAATCTGGGAGTCCTCCTGGATACGCAGCTGTCCTTGGAGGAACATCTGACGGCTGTAACCAGGGGGACCTTTTGTCAGGTTCGCCTGATTCGCCAGTTGCGGCCCTTTCTTGATCGGGATTCCCTGTGCACAATCACTCACGCCCTCGTCACCTCTCGCCTTGACTACTGTAACGCTCTCTACATGGGGCTCCCCTTGAGGAGCACCCGGAGGCTCCAGCTGGTTCAGAACGCAGCAGCGCGGGTAGTGACGGGAGCAGCATGGCGCTCCCATGTAACACCGCTCCTGCGCGAGCTGCACTGGCTCCCGGTGGTCTTCCGGGTGCGCTTCAAGGTGCTGGTTATCACCTTCAAAGCACTCCATGGCATAGGGCCTAGCTATCTTCGAGACCGCCTGCTGCTACCGACGACCTCCCATTGACCTGTGCGCTCCCACAGAGAGGGCCTCCTCAGGGTGCCATCAGCCAGACAGTGTAGGCTGGTGACCCCCAGGGGGAGAGCCTTCTCTGTGGGGGCACCTACCCTCTGGAATCAGCTCCCCCCAGAGATAAGGAGAATCCAGGACCTCAGTGCCTTCCGTCGTGCCCTTAAAACCCATTTATTTAAACAAGCCGGGCTGGCTTAAGATGAAATTTTTAACTGTTTTAAATGTTTTAAACGTTTTAATTGGTAATGAGTTTTAATTGGGCCAAATTTATATATCTTTTAATTGTTTTTTAATATTTGTCTTGCATGTCTTTTTAATTCTGGCTGTACACCGCCCTGAGTCCTCAGGGAGAAGGGCGGTATAGAAATTCAATAATTTCTATTAAATTAAATAAAATTAAATAAATTAAATAATATATATATATATATAATATATAAATAAATTCTGAGAAACCATTAGCCACTTTTAAAATCTTTCGATGCAAAATATCAAACTTTAATTGCACCAATTCTTTAGTTTCCTGCTTAAATTTCTCAAAATTCTGATTCATAATCTCATCCCTTCTTACAATCTCCTCCAAAAGAAATTCAATTATATTAAAATCAGTTTTCTGAGACTGTAAGTTAAGAACTTGTTCATATAATTTGTGGATGGGGGAATCCCGCCCCCTGCTTGTTTGTCCAGCTTTATAAGCCTAAACGCCATATTTCCACACAGGCAAACTTTTTAGAAAAGAAAAAAAAACCCCAAACCTCTTTCCAAACAGGATCAGTATCAAATCAAATCAAATCTCCAGGAAGGAGAAAACACAAAAGTATAGCTTTTTCTTCAAATGTAGCCAGGAGCATTTATTCCGTTACTTTGTAGCTTAATAAGAGACGGAAGGACTTTCCCTTTTCAGCTTCCCTGCTCCAGTTTCGGCAGTCGCCATTTTAAAAGCTTTTTTTTACTTTATTGAATATCCTTTGCGAAATCAGTATTAATACTTGCAATTTAGGGTCCAGATCCAGATCCAGATCTCATCCTCTTTGATTCATCTGTTGATTATCTTGGAAAGCTTGTCTTCGCAGCCTTGCTCTGCAAAAAGCAGAGGTCTCCCAACGCCCGGAGCAAACAGCGGGTGCTATAGGGAGCATCATCCGCTCGCCCCCAGGAGTAAAAAAAAAAAACTCTGGGGGCTACGGAGAGCTCTACCTACACTCACCTGCTCTGCTCACATTTCCTCCTGGAAATGGAGTTTTTCGAGCCGCCCTTCCGCTGTACAGGTGGCTCTTTACAGGCGAAGGGGCTGGCGGTCCCGAGGGACCGTCTGGTGGCTACAAAGAGCAAACCGGAAGTCCTATATTTCATATTTCTTAACTGTCCATTCCAAAGAGGCCTGGTGGTGCAGTGGTTAGAATGCAGTATTGCGGGTAAATTCTGCCAACAGCCAGGAGTTCAATCCTAACTGGCTCAAGGTTAATTCAGCCTTCCATCCTTCCAAGGTCAATAAAATGAGGACCCAGATTGTTGGGGGTAATACGCTAACATTTGTAAACTGCTCAGAGAGTGCTGTAAAGCACCATGGAGCACTATATAAATCTAAGTCTATTGTTATTGCTATTTCCTTTGATATAATGATCCAATGTACAAAGGAGTGTTCAAATTATAGGGCTCAAGGATTCCACTACCCTCAAAATATAAAAGACATTGCAGAGGTCAACGATAGTGATAGTTTTGTACATGCCAAATAGCACTAGTTATACTGAAATAGCTTCCTCTATTTTGCATGTATTCAGAAATGCATTATCGCAAATCCCACCTTTTTTTTTGCTTTCATCTGCAAGCTCAGAAAATTTGGGCTTTGGGAATAGGAAGAAATATCGTTTGAGAAAGAATTGAGTCTTGAGAACAGAAGGCCATCTGTAGAATTTCTGGGATACAGATAAGAAAATGTAACAAAAATAGTTTCCCCTTAAGTGAGAAAGGAGCAAGGCATAGTATTTAATGTCTGGCTGCAAAAAGAGGCTCAAGCAGAGTACCTGGAAGCTGTGAAGAGAGTCCACCAATCCCACTAAAAGGTGTGTTCTGGTTTTGTGTAGAAAGCGGTGGAAATGCTTTTGCTGGTGACTGAGGAGTACTAAAAGCAGAACTCAAGTTTGGAGGAAATCCAGGCACACTCTGGGTATGAGGAACCGTTGGGCCACCTAAACTGAGAGATGCCATCCCAGCAGCAAGTGGATCAATCTGACAAGAATAAAACATCAAGGAAAAGAAAACAGTTATTTATATATTTGTATCAAATGGTTTATCATCTTTATTTAAGTCACACTTGCCAAATCAGTAACATTCTGCATCAAATCCTGACATGACGGGTCTGTTCCTACCAACGTAAGAAGAATCATGAAGATCAGATTCAAAAGCCCATCTGGAGTGGCTTTTTGTTCCCCAAATGCCAATCATCAGCTCTGAAAAGCTAAAAAATCAACTGGAGTTTTGCCTACAAAACTGGAAATTAGATGATATACAGAATGGCCCTCAAGACTGAAGGTAGTCTTATCCTCTGAGACTAGAAAGAGACAGGACATAAAAACACAATAAGCAGAGATAGTCAGAAAGATTAAGAAGAGAAACACACACAGCAGAGCTATCTGGAGAGGGAGAATGCCATAAGCCAAAGTGAACTTGGAATTGAAAGTGTACATATGTTAAAACATAAATAAAGAACAGCTGGTGGAAAGCAATGAGTATGAAGCAGCCTCTGAAAATATCAGAAAAATAAATAAGAGTGAAATCACTTTATCCATCAAAGAGACACTTCTGCAAAATTCTCCTGATGGCTCTTTTAGATTATAAATTAACTGTCAACTCTCTGAAGCCATATTGCTTTTACTTCATTTCTTACTTGCCATACATATGGGGGGAGAGGGATGTGGGATAATTTCCTCCCAAATGCCAGACATAACAGCGATAAGGCCCATGGGAATCACGGTTGTCTCAATGAGACCTCGTAATGGCTGGAGGGAGTAGCTAAACAGCCTGCCATCCACCTGGTTGGTTAACATGACCAGTGACACTAGGGGGTGGGTAATTATAACAAAACACGGGAAATATTTAGAGTTGGTTTCACATTTGAATGTGCCAATATGATGTACCCAATAAAATGGATCTTTGAGAAAATCCACAGCCTCAGAGTCCTGAATTGATTGGGCCCATTACTTTCAACCATGACATTAAAATGCAGGACAACTATCTTCCAACTGCCCATAATGTTCAGTACTGCAGATAAATTTCTCAAAACGTACATCCAGACTATCTTTTTCTTTTCTTTTTTCTTTTCCTTTGTTTCTTTCTATCTCTCTCTCTTTCTCTCTCTCTCTCTTTCTTTCTATTTAATTTCTTTTAATCAGTAGAACAGAGCCAAATACTTTAGAAAATAAATAATGAAAGGGCACAGAAATCTACCTGTGAGTGCAGTCCTAGAGTTGTTCCTTGCTTTTTCAAAGAGCAGTTCAGCTGAGAGCCAAAGAGCCCCATTATCACAAGCCCTTACAATCTAGCACTGATGCTTGGCCTGAGAAGCTGTAAAGGGCCAATCAGGTTCAAAGGCTGTGCTTAACCTGCAAGGTAACATTCACCATGCAAAGAAAACAGGATGAACTCCTTTTGAATGAGGCTGAATTCTGCACACTGAAAACCAATAAACAAAAGAACCTGCTTCTCTCACACTTGCTACATACCTGCACAGGGGAGATGGCATCCAGGCTGCTAGCACTGGGGGGACGTCCTTTGGGCATCACGCCAGGTGGTGGCTGTCTGGCTTTGTTCACTACATTGCTGCAGTTGGCTACCATGGTGAGAATAGTTTCCGACAGCTCTTGTGATACACTTCTAATGGAGAAACCAAGTCATTTTTACTGAGAATTACCAGAAAGTCAGTTTGTTTTAGCATTGTTCCAAGAACTACATTTGGTCCTGGCTATAAACTTGGCTAGATGGAAAGGCTAGCAAATCCTCTATCTTAGAACTGGCTTGTTTGAGCTTAGATCTCTTTCTCCCAATGCATTCTAATATCCTCTTGTATAACTGAGGGACAAAAAGCTCAACATATTTTAACAATTTTTCGCCAGCAAGCAAAAGCTGAAGGACATAAAAGAATCTCAAAAATAGCTGATGACTTGGTTGTCAGGGATTGAGATGTTGATTGTGCATGCATCTAGGAAGAGAATGATGGTATTGATGGTTCCCTTTTCTCTTTTAAAAAGGTTTTGTATGGCTTCCCAACTTCCAACTGTAATTTAGTCGTTGTGACATCTCTGGGCTGTCACAACAACTAAATTACAAAATCATAAAACCAAAACTAAAAACCTGGTGCCTCAGTCACCCTCCCAGGATCCTGCAACAAATATGCCTAGGCATTCAACACTACCTCAGTTCCTGGGAGAAGAGGCAGGGCTTGATGGCCTTCCAGAAGGCTAAAAGGATTGGACTTGTTGGATGGTCAGGGGGAAGGTATTCCACAATGCATGGCAGCCATGGAAAAGGTAGGGTTACTAGGTCCCCACAGATGGCAGTATGTCAGGGAAGGCACCTGGAGTTGCTACCTTCTCTGATCTAGTGGGATGGGCAGATCCCTTCAGGGATAGGAGGTCCAATAAATAGCCTGGTTTGTACTATGTAGCGCTTTAAAAGTGATAACCAGCACCTTTGAATTGCATCTGGAAGGAAACTGGGAGTCAGTAGAGTTTGCATAAAATGGGTATAACATTTTGTGCCATTACATTCTGGACCAATTATAGTTTCTTGATGGTCTTCGAGGACACCCCCACATAGAGTGCAATGTAGTAATTCAAGTGGGAGGTGACCAAGGCATGAATGACCCCAAGAGGACACAATTGGAGTGAAATATGAATCTGTGCAAAGTCCCTAACTGGAATCTGCTCTTCAAGCAGGAGGGGTGAGTCTAGAATCCCCTAACTGTGCAGGACCTCAGTGCAACTCTATTCAGTGTCAAAGACGTATAACACCAGACCGGTCCGGGGGTGGGGGTGGGGTGGGGGTGGGGAAGAGAGACGTACTGGGGGGTGGGAAACAGGGGGCAAAATTTCAAAGCCCCTGTGCTGTGCCAGGGTTGAGTTGAACACTGATCCTCCCCCAGCAACTTACAGCCTCCAGGCACTAGTCATCCCGAAAACAGCATCACCTGCCTGGCCAGGAATGGAAATGTATTACTGGGCATCCTCAACGTACTGAGGATACTGGCCCTTGTGCCATCGATTGACTTTTCCCAGTGGCTTCATGTAGATTAATATCTACAAGCGGAGATGTAAGAGACATGACCTTTGAGGTACTCCGCATGCTCTCAAGAAAGGAGAACCATCGCCAAACAGCATCTTCCATTCCTAGCCCCTGAAGCCAGCCCTTAAGGACACTATGGTTGATGGTACTGAAAGCTGTCAAGAAAACACAGAGTGCCAATCATCCGATTGTACCATCCTGTCCAGTCTACCCAAGGTCATCTGCATTTACAACCAATGCCATCTCAGTACTGTACACCAGCCTGAATCCAGCATGAAAAGGGTCCAAATAACCTATTTCCTCCAGGGCCCTCTATGGCTGAGTGCCAACTCCCCCTCTCAACAATCTGTTCTAAAAATGAGTCTGAACTCATTTCTGAATGTGAAATGAGTTATCCAACACTATTGAGTCCAAGGATGGCCTTCTGAGAAGGGAGCACACTACCACTTCCTTCAAGAACTGGTGTGCCACCCCCCCAGATGAGGAGATACCCAAAGTACTATCTATGATTTTACATTTCTGGGAAGTTACAGGTTGATTAGAAGATATTCAGAGGGAAGCAACAAAGATGATAAGGGATCTAAGGATATGCCAAACCATGACAGGTTTAGGTGGAAAAAACCTGGGGTGGTCAGGCTGGAGAAAAGAAGATGGTGGGAAGATATGATGAAGCTATGTGGAGATACATAAAGGAAAGCAACAGGGAAGGTGGTCAAGAACTACTTTCTCCAGCTACAGACACCAGATCCAAAATGACAAATTGCAGCTACATGTAATTTGTTTAAATATAGGAAAACTGCCTGACTGTAATATCTGTAAAATATCACTGTGAATGTTGTGGGTACTTCATCTCTATATGGTTTAAAGGAGAGGGTTATCATTAGAGTTGGTTAGCTGCACCATGCTGTACAAGTCCTCCAAAGATCATCTGCAAGTTTACCCAATGCCATCTCTGTATTGTACACCAGTACTGTAACCCAGACTGAAAAGGGTCCAATAATCTACTTGATCGAGGATTCTCTGAAGTTGAACAGTAACCATCCTCTCAACAGCCTTCCTCAAAAAGGAAGTTTGGAGATTGGATGAAAGTTGTCTAACACAATTGGGTCTAAAGGTGGCCTCTTGAGAAGAGGCTCACAGACCCTTCTGTCATTCACCTCACCGTTTTACATGAAGGAAATAATCTTATACTAAGCATGGTTACACCTAACTAGTACTTGATGGAAGTGCATCAAGAGACTCCAGGCTACACAAGGAAGAAAGCAGCAGTAAACCACTTCCATATTGCTACCAAGAAAATTACCCAAGAAACAAATGATGAATCCATTTTGACCCTGTAATATGTAAATTTTAAACGTAGATCCAATATGGGATAAATAAATAGAAGAAAAAAATCATTTATTGGTTTAAGACAAATAATATTCTGCATATAACTTTGAGGATTATCCATGTGTTCTATATTTAAAATTCATACCTCTTTTCAATTTGCTATTTGTCCACAAAGTTCTTACCTCAACTTTATTTATTTATTTATTCATTCATTGGTTCGATTTATATGCTGCCCTTCTCCGAAGACTCAGGGCGGCTTACAATGCGTTAAGCAATAGCCTTCATACTTTTGTATATACCTACTTAGTAGCGCTTTCGGCCACCCCAAGCGGTGTTCTTTTTTTTTTTAATATATACAAAGTTAGCTTATTGACCAAGTGGGTCTGTAGCTGAGCTACAGAATATCACACTCTGAACTCCCCTCCTCTGATTTAGCCCCTAAACAGACATCTTTTTAAAGAAGACCATGATTTGCTTACCCAGCACAAGCCTGAAGGCAAGCTAGCATTGTTGCTAGGGTCTCTGGTGGAAGTTGAGCACTTTTGGGCTGGTCTTTCTCTGGAGCAAGACCACCCAGGATAGAGGGACATCTTCTCTTCAAGAAAGTCATACAAGCTTGGATGAAAGGCTCCTAGGGAGGAAGAGAAGTGCAAAGCTGTATGAGATGCATATAGTATAAGCCCAAAAATAACTTCATATTTATACAAAATAATAAAGGCAGGCTATAAATAAATAGATAAGCATTGGGTGAGTTCAACACATTTAAGGGCATACATTGCACGCATGAACAAAAGGGCACTTTAAAATAAGCAATGGTTTTCATCAGAAAACAACTTGCAGACTGAATTAAGAAAACCCTACTTACCCCATGCTCCCGAATTTTATCTGTAAGCCATTTGTCTAGTTTGAGGTATTCCCGCCGAGAGGCAAGGGCAGCAAGATCAATAACAAAGGCAAATGGAGTACCATTCAGCAGCATAGACAATGCCTGAAAGAAAAAAAAAACAACCTGCTGGTCCATAAGGCAAGCCTGACCTTTCTACTAGCCTTCCTGTAGTGGTCTGCAAATTCATTTCCACCGCACAGCATTTGTGGTGGAAGAAAGCAACATGTCTTCCCAGGTGTAAGTTCCTTGGGAATCCTAAAAATTAGCAGGGTGAACGTAGGTGTGTGGGAGAGAAATGAATGGCCACAGGAAGGGCATGCCTGCTGAAGACAGAAAGGTGCTCAGAAGCAGAAAACTAATCTTCCTCCTAATTTTTCCTTCGCCAGAAAGAATCGTCCTCTTCAGCATCACAACTGGTGACTATAACCTTCTAATTCAGATTTACCACTATTTCATACTGGACCAGGAACTGCTAGTATTTTGATGACTGGATGGAGCTCCCAATAATATTGGAATATACTGAATATTGGAAAGCTAATATACTGGAAGAACAAAAGCTAGTAGTTTGTAAACTACTAATCATGAACTACTAATTAACAATTAATTAATTAGTGGAATAACTTGCCTCCAGAAGTTGTGAACGTTCAAACACTGGAAGTTTTTAAGAAGAGATTGGACAACCATTTGTCTGAAATGTTATAGGGTTTCCTGCCTGAGCAGGCATTGCACTAGAAGACCTCCAAGGTCTATTCTATTCTATTCTATTCTATTCTATTCTATTCTATTCTATTCTATTCTATTCTATTCTATTCTATTCTATTCTAATTATTAATTCTATTCTAATTCTATTCCCATTCCCATTCTTTCTACTCTACTCTACCCTACCCTACCCCACCCCACATAACCACTAATGGACTATTCTAAATAACAACTAATGAACTAGAAGATCTCCAAGGTAATTATAATTATCTGAGAACTGAGGTACCTTGTTCAACTGTTAAACCCAATATAAATGTATTATATTATGGCTACCTAGTTTTTCTCGCAGAAACTGGGGAGTAGTTTGGTTTGGGAGCAGCTTAAGTACAGGGCTGTCTCTCCCCATATGTATCTACCTACCCCATTAGATCCAGGACGGCATGGTCTGTATCCAATCTACCAGGGAAGCAGATTCAGGATGAGATCTTTTTTGGTATGGCCCTTTCCTTCTGGAACACATTCCCCTGGAGAACACACGCACCCTGACCCTGCTGGCCTTCTGAAAGGACTTGAAGACCTGGTTTTGTTACTAAACCTGGGCTAAGCCCAAATTATGGTTGTGGATTTGTTTCTCCCCCTGATGCAATGTTTATTTCCTTTTTTGTTCTTCTTGTTGTTCTTCTTTATGTATGTGGTCTGTACACATACACAAAAGCTATGATTAACAAATACTATCAAGTCATTTGATAACAAATATTCAAGATATTCAGAGTAAAAATATGCAAAAAACACAAACATCTATTTAAAAATAAGTAAATAGATAGGTATGTACATGTACAGATTCACAGTGCTTTACAGCCCTCTCTAAACAGTTTATAATGTCAGCGTATTGCCCCCAACAATCTGGGTCCCCATTTTACCCACCTTGGAAGGATGGAAGGCTGAGTCAACCTTGAGCCAGTCAGGATCAAAGGAATTTGAACTGCTGGCAATCAGCAGAATTAGCCTGCGATACTGCATTCTAACCACTGTACTACCACGGCTCTTATCATGTATGTCAGCAAATATTACCTCACTATTATATGTTATTATTGAGATAAATACAAGATCTATCAAAATTTAATAGAACTGTGTTCCTGCTCCGATGTTTCATTATTTTAAATTTGGCTGTGATTTTTCTAATCTAGTAACTGAAGACCCTTTAAAATTTTTACAGCTTTTTAATTGCTAAAATTAAACAGATAAGTTCCTTATTTTTAAGTTTGGGATTCAATCCTGTAAATAAATGCAATACACCTAACTCTGGAAAGCATTTAATTATTTGATTAGTAATGGTATGGTATGTCCCCAAAGTATTATGCCAAAAAGGTTCAGCGTTAACGTACAACTACTGCTTGTGAAAGTATGGTCCTCTTTTTTAGTATTTGGAAGAATAATCCTGATATATATTTCCCAATCTAACTAGAGAGATATAGTTGAGTATTAATAGTCGAGTTTCCCACATTTCATAAGAGCCTAAAGGCCTGGCTCTGCCAGATAGTTTAGGGCTCCAATAGAGGAACATCACAGTGGAGGCGGTTGAGCAATTAACAACAGATACCACCTCTCCCTCATCCTGCTCCCACCCTCCCCAACTTTTAATTGGGCCACTTTTTCTAGTATTTTAGTAGTAGTACTTTATTTACATCTTTTAGCTTTTAATCTTCATCTTCTATGATTGGCAACCAATAAATTTTAGGAATAAAATAAAATAAAATAAATAAATAAATCTCAAAACTGTTGTTGAGGGGAAAATAGGAGAAAGGTATGTTGAATATGTTTGCTGCCTTGAGTTATTTGTAAAAATAATAAAGGTGGGATACAAACAAACAAGGCTGAATGACTGAAGCTCCAACATTCCTATTGTCTTAAAAAAATAATTTGTAACAGAAGAAGCACTGCAGCTTACCACCATTCACTACTCTTATTCAGAGGTTCTCTATTGTGAAAATCTCATGCCCTGTCACTCATGCCCTGGTTACTTCCCGCTTGGATTACTGCAATTCCCTCTACATGGGCCTGCCCCTGAGATGCACCCGGAGACTCCAGCTGATCCAGAATGCAGCCGCACGGGTTGTTACGGAAGCCCCTCGTTACTCCCATATAACACCTCTCCTGCGTGAGCTGCACTGGTTACCAGTGGTTCTCCAGGTCCGCTTCAAGGTGCTGGTTCTCACCTATAAGGCCCTACATAACTTAGGTCCGGGATATTTGCAGGACCTTCTCCTGCCTGCCTCTCACCGTCCTGTTCGCTCACATAGGGCTGCTCTCCTCAGGGTTCCGACGGCGAGCCAATGTCGTCTGGCGGCGCCCAGGGGTAGGGCGTTCTCTGTGGGTGCTCCCACCCTCTGGAATGAGTTGCCTACTGAGCTCCGGACGGCTCCTGATCTCTGCTCCTTCTGTCGGGACCTGAAGACTTGGCTGTTCAAGCAAATAGGCTGACTCTGATTCTGGGTTTTATTATTTATTATTTATTAGTTAAATTGGTTTAAAATGGGATTTTGTTGTACATGTTTTTAACTTGGGTTCGCTACCCTGAGTCGGCATATAAATACATTAAATAAATAAATAAATAAATAAATAAATAAATAACTAACAAAAAAAATGGAGTTCTGGAAAATTATATTCCAACAGGCGGGGCTAAACATATGAACATGTGAATGATTTTTTAAATGTGATCTAATTCTGGGTTTTATTTAATTGACCAAACTAAGTTTATGATGTTTGTGTGTCTATATTTTCTTGACTGTACACCGCCTTGAGTCCTATGGGAGAAAGGCGGTATAGAAATATAATAAATAAATAAATATACCCTAATCTTATTAAATGAACAAATTCACACAACAAATCAAACAGGCATGCTTTTTTTTTACTTTTCTTCAAGAATGGACATACTAGAGATCCTTACTGCTCTGATCAATGATAATGAATGACACTTCCTTCCTGAGTCAGAAGCTAACTGATTATTGGAATCAGTTAGTTTACTGTTTATTTAGAAAGTAAACTATCTTGTTGAAGTTATTGTTTGTTCTTTCAGTGTGACATTTTTCCAGGGATATGGCTGTTTGGTGATCCTAGCCAATTTTTCCCCATCACCTTTACAATTGCAATACAATTTCAAAAATATAATACAAAAATGTGCTACAAATTGCATAGCAGAAATTGGGTTGGGCCTGGAGCAGGTATTTAAGATGGCTCAAGTCCAAAGTCTAAGGTCCTTTTTCTTTTCTTTACACATTTTAGAATAAAATTGCAACACAAGAACAAATGGAGGGAAAGATAAACTCTCCCTTGAGTGAAGCTCAACTCCTGGGACTTTAAAGACTTGCCACTAACTGCTTCCAGGATTTTTTAAAAAAAATCCATTTCAGTTCCTGTCTGGTATTTGCCTCTAAGAAAATACTATCCAACTACAAAGCAAATCAAAGGAGAATCATCCTTTATTAAACCTAAGTATTTATTTTCCAAATCTGAAGCACTGTTTTACTGAAAACATTTCCAATTTATTCTAGAAAGGTGTTTGGAATAAAAAAACCATTCATAAATTTATAAAATTATTTGGTTCTAATATAGTTTAAATTTGTATTGTTTAAAAGTCTTGCATAATGAATAGAGCCATATGTGTTAACTATGTTGCTTGATAATATATTATGAAACTGGGTATTCCCTGCCTCACTGTATCTGAGGTTTATATAAATTCCTTTTTTAAAAAAAAATCTGAACTTTTTTTTTTGCAAGAACGAACTTTCCTTTCTCTCAAGCTTGTCATTCTATCTCTGACTCATGTAGAACCACATTATTTTAATAAATTGTAACAATTTGGGTGGGGTCTCTCTCTCTCTCTAGCTCCCTCCCTCTCTCTCTCCCTCCTCCCCCCCCTCTGTGTCTCTCTCTTTCTCAAGTGTCTTAAAAGGCATCCCATCCCCCAAGAAAACTCCCATTTCCACTGAGAGGTCCTAAAGTAGAAAATCTGAGGATTTTCTAGCAAAGATTTTATTTATTTATTTATTTATTTATTTATTGTTTGTTTGTTTGTTTGTTTGTTTGTTTGTCATATTCCTATGCCACCCACTCTCCGAGGACTCTGGGCGGCTTACACCAAAGACAGTATACTGTCTTTAGTATACTAAATAGCATATTGCCCCCTAACAACCTGGGTCATTATTTTACCCACCTCGGAAGGATGGAAGGCTGAGTCAACCTTGAGCGGGTGAGATTTGATCCGCTGATCTGCTGAACTAGCAGTCAGCTGAAGTAGCTGCACTCTAACTACTGCGCCACCTTGGCTCTTTTCACTTTCACTGCCTCAATTTGCCTTAAAATATTGATTTCTTAAAAAATCATGGCTGTTGCTTTTCTCTGCTGCTACATGTGTCATTTTGATATATGGTTTTTATCTTGTTTCTAAGTATTGTTAAAATAATGTAAAAAAATAATGACCATTGCAGTATCTGGAGATACATGATCAAACTTCAGGTGCTTGCCAACCAGCCTATATTTATGATGGTTGCAGTGTCCCAGGGTCCCATAATTGCCATTCATAACCTTTCAAAATTAATGAGGAAGTAGGATTTGCTTAATTGTTATGTGATCTGATTAATGACTACAGCAAAAAAGGTCATACAATTGGGTATAACTTACTTAGCAACTGCATGGCTTAAGTGATACAAGTTCCGGTCCCAACTTTAGTTGAAAGTCAAGGATCCTCTGTACTGTGATTCGCCAATTTAGCAATATGGCAGCATACTAAATAAAGGCATGATTCCCATTGACCTATCCCAAAGAGTTATCACCACACAACTGTAATCAAGACTAACAAATCTCATACTTTGTTATGTATTACATAACTTTTGCAATACATTATATAAAAACCAGCTTGCCAATGTTGTATTGTGATTAAGGCCTAGTTAGAAACCAGGAAATCGTGAGTTCTAGTCTCGCCTTAAGAAGCAGGTAATACTGACTTGAAGGAATGTGCACAAAAAAATAAAAAACAAGCAGTTTTCCTCTGAGCCAGAACTGTATGTTTGGCACCAACACTAGTACTGTAATAATCCAAAATAGAAGCAACACAAAAATTAGACTCACCTTCAGGTCTTGGGCCACATCTAGAATACGTGATAATTTTGCTTGGTCATATTGTTCTCCTCTCATGTACCATTCTGCCATGGCATGCATGATGAGCTGACGAATTGAGGGGGACTGACCCTAAGAACATAGTTAAATGTTAGTCTATTCCCATAATTATTTAGTTGTTGGCTTGGTGACAGAGACCAGATCCTTGCTCCTCTATAATACATAATAATCCACTGGACTTGAGCCCAAGGCCACAGTAATGTCAAGGCACAAGGCTGAGAGAACTAACTCTCATGACCTTCCTTTATTCCATCCCCCAATCTCAAAGCAAGAAAGGAACTGTCTATGGAGATTCTCAATCCTCCAGGTCATAGTTGTCCCAAAGGTGCTTTTCCAAAAGGTAACTGGACTTTCTTGGGGCTTTTTTCCCCCTTGAAAATGTTTTTGCTTCTTACCCAAGAACTTTCTTGGATGAGAAGCGAAACATTTTCAAAGAAAAAACCCAAGTCCAGTTGCCTTTTGAAAAAGTACCTTTCAGACAGAAAGGGAACTACTCCCCATTTCTGATCCTGACTGGATCAGAATGATTCTGAATGGGCAACCCAGACCAAACACATGAAAATTCACCACACCGAAAGCCTTTCATCAAAGGGCTTTCAACAAAAAGTAGAAACCAGAGATAGGCAACACATAGGAAATACGCTGCCCCACTTCTGCTCTTCTTGCCAATCTCTTGCCCTCTTGGCTGAAACCACAACCACTACCTCTACTTGATGCTTTAATTACTGCAATTATTTACTTTCAGCACACTGCCAGACATGTCTGATCTGTAGAAAACAGCATTGAGGGAAGCCAACTAAGAGGATTATTGGGAGCAACAACTGTGGTATTCAATTGATTTTCAAATGCTGCTCCTGTGATCAAAGATGCTAAAATTTGCCAAATACTTAAATATTTTCCCCGACTTTCCATAAAGGCATTTTTGAAATGCAAGTGCAACATCTCTCTGGGAGATATTTGGCACCCAGAAGAATCAGGCAGGCCACACAGCATTGATATATTAGTCCTGTTGGACTCCACAATAAGAAAACTCTACAAAAACATTCCTCTGTCTGACACAGCAAATGCATAGGCCACAGCAGACTCTTTTCCACTTTTCTTTATTCCAAACAATCTCACAACAGATTCCAGGTAGTACTTCAATACTGGCTCTCCTTTATTCCTGGATCTGACAAACATGAGAGAGTTGGGAAATCATCAGGCTATTTAGAATGAATTCCAAGGTTCTAGACCAGGGGTGTCAAACTCGTTTTCATTGAGGACCGCATCAGCATTGTGTTTGACCTCAGGGGGCCAGGGTGGGCATGGCCAGCTAGATGTCACTCGTGTCAGGGGGAGGGATGTGCCTGTGGTGGCCTGAACGGGCTCCCGAGCTATTTTTGGCTGCGACGACGTCCTGCAACCCTCTGTCAGCAAAAACGGAACTCAGGAGGGCCTGCAGCCCTCATGAGCTCTGTTTTTGGCTGCAAAAGCCTCCTGCAACCCTCTGCCAGTGAAAACAGAGCTCGGAAGGGCCACATGCGACCCTCCCAAACCTCCGTTTGTGCTGGCAGAGGCACTGCGGGCTGGTCCTTCGCTGTTTCCAGGGCCAAATCTAAGCACCCCACAGGCCAGATCCGGCCCCCAGACCTTGAGTTTGACACCTCTGCTCTTGACAATCTCTCTCAATTACTTCATAGCATACAACAGGGTCCCCAACCCCCGGTCCACAAACCGGCCACCAATCCACAGCGTGCCAGAAACTGGGCCACACAAATGAGTGAAGCCCCATCTGCACACACATGGGATGCAGGGAGAGTGCATAACCACACCTCCATGGTCCACAGAAAAGCGTTTCTGTGACAGAGCCGGTCCCTGGTATTGAAAAGGTTGGGGGCCTCTGGCATATACAACAACAGAGTGCAGCTTGAAGCATATCTTAACATAACTTAAACCATAACACACCACTCTTCTGAGGCCAAAGAAAAAGCAAGGTATCTCCATTTTTACCCCTTTCAAGTCCTTACCTGCCCATGCCACGCATAATGCAAGATGATAGCAGAATTTGGATGGTTGCCAAGGAAAATGGGCATAAGTGTGGAGATGAGTTCATGCCGCAAAGTATGCCAAGAAGTGTTGATCTGTAGCAAAGCCAGGACCAACATATCTGGACAGTGCTTGATAGGAAAACTGAAGAGCTGCTTGACTTGTTCATACTGGCCCACTTCTGCCAACCGCAACAGGGACTCAATCAAATCTAGGCTCTTCCTAACAAAGAAGAAACAAAATTGAAATCTATGAGCAAGTTCACATGACTTTAGCTTTACTTGTGACTATCAAATATTTCTACATTTATACTTGCAATGAGAATGCTGCTACCCTTTGTACACTTCAGTGAAGATCATCTCCTAATAGAATCCCATTTGGATTCTTACAGTATAATGTCCCACATGAGACTGTTTTGAAAAGTGTACAACTGGCCCAGAATACGATAGCCAGACTGATCCTGCACCAGCTTATGATGTATATGGGATTCCTTCCTAAAATAGCTAGTCTGCTTCTGGATGCAATTCAAAACACTAGTTATTGCACAGAAAATCCCACATTTCTGGGACCTGAAAGACTATATGCACCGTGTACACTGGAAACATTTGTGAACTGGCTCTTTTAATGAGTTTTAATTGTCCTGAATTATACTAGTGTTTGACTACATTTATCAGTGGAAAAATTTTGAAAATAAATGTTCAAAGCTTGGAAAAGGAAGGCTAAAAATTAAAAAGCTGGCTGCAAAGGCTTCAGAGTTACATAAGTCCCTCCTATAGTCTCTCATCTCTCATGATTGCAAAGTATAAAAAATGGGACCATCCATGGAATTTACTTTTAACTTTTATGCAACTGATTATAGTCTAACCCAGTGATGGCTAACCTTTTTGCCATTGCGTGCCAGGAGGGGGGTGCGGGGCGGGGTGCCCATGCGCATGTGTGCGCAACCTCCTCCCCCCTCCCCCCCCCACTGCTCCTGGCACAGGATGGCCTAGTAGGCCCGTTTTTCTTTCTTACCTGGTTCCAGATCCTCTCTGTGTATCTGGGAACGGTGAAAACAACCTTTCCCACTCCCTTGGAGGCCCTACGGAGGCTGAAAAGGCCCATTTCCCAACTCCCGGTGGGACAGGAAGTGACATTTTTTGCTGTCCCCAGCCTCCAGAACCTCTCTAGGAGTCTCTAGGAGCCTCTCTAGGAGTCTCTGGAGACTGGGGACAGGAAAAAACGTCACTTCCTGTCCCACCGGGAGTGGGGAAATGGGCCCTTTCAGCCTCCGTAGGGCCTCCAAGGGAGTGAGAAAGGCTGTTTTCGCTGTTCCCAGATACACAGAGAGTATATGGAGCCAGGTAAGAAAGAAAAACGGGCCTTCCCCACCCCTCCTAGGCCCTTCAGAGGCAGGAAACAGCCTGTTTCCCTACTTCTGGTGGGCCCAGAAGGCCCGAAAATCAGCTGGCCGGTGTGCGCATGTGCCCCAAAGCTGAGCTGGCGTGCCCACTAATATGGCTCCGCGTGCCACCTGTGGCACGCATGCCATAGGTTCGCCATCAGGGGTCTAACCAATACATTCAGTGCTTGGAACTATTCCCCTATTAATCTTACTATTTATTTAATATATCACCTTTATTAGTTTTATAAATAGCACAAGGCGGCAAACATACCTAACATTTCTTCCTCTTTTCTTTTTCCTCACAGCAACCCTGTATGGTGGTTTGGGTTCACTGAGAGTGACTGGCCCAAAGTCACCGAGCTGGCTTTCATGCCTAAAGCGGCACTAGAATTCAATGTCCCCTGGTTTCTATTTGCTGCCTTAACCAAACTTGCCCCTCTTTGGTTGACTCATATAACTGTCTTGTGTTCTTGGAGCTTCAAAAAATTACTTCCATCAGAGAGGTCTCATGATAAATACTGTCCTCACTATGATCTCCCCAAGCAAGTGCATTTTAAGCAGCGCTGCTTACCATGTGGCAATTTCTCGATTATCATCCTCAGGTGGTGCTTTCAAGATCTCCGTGGAAACAGTATGACAGGGATAGTCAGCAAAACAGAAGATCTCTGGGTTAATGAGGGAATACTGAATGAATGAGAGCTGCAAAAAATGACATCATTGGAATCATCATTTCAGGCCTTTAACCACAATACGTGTGGATCTTCATCATCTTTTCCTTCACATTTTATCCCCACTCTAATGCATTTAGAATATTTTTATTTTTCCTGCTCATTTTCAAAACAAAATTAAAATCTATTTATTCTCTTGCAACAACCAATTTATCATTTGTAATACTGCATTATTGCATTACTAAAAAAGGGGGAAATCTCATATGCCTAAAGCTCAGTTTCTAAAGCAAATATTTTATTTCTTGCAGTTCTCAAAGTTTAGTTTAATTTTAGTTAACATCTACTGATCAGCAAAGATGTGACTGTTGCTATCTCACTTGCTATAAATACTAATTCTCTGAAATCCTAATAATATGTACTGATAATCCCAAGCATTCATTCAAAAGCTTATCATTTGAAAGATCAGCTGTTTTTTAAAAAAATTACTACATCATATTACACCCAAGTGGAGACTCATGAATTATTTGTTAATCTCATAAAAAGTGGTATAGTCATTAGAAAAAAATGGAAATGGGAGAAAAAAACCTGAGAGCTGCATATTTACCTGGCCTTCTGCATGTTTCCAAGGTCTGTATATTAGATCAACTGGAAAAACCTCCAGTCCTAATCCTCGCTGAACTCCAAAGACTACAATTTGCAGGCCCTTGCTATCACGAATTTGAAATCCAGGGTGGTCCAGCTCATAGGTTACTTCCTTGAAGTTTAAGGTTGGGTTCTGCAAAGGATATAAAGAGGTAGTAGTTTAATATGCAATATTTCCTACTTTTCCATGGATTAATGTAGCACAGTCAGATGAATGCATTTTAGAAAGTACAGGAAAGGTGTGATTTACTGTTTTCTTAGCCCTAAAACACACACACACAAAACATGAAGTGACTAGTTTACCTCCCAATTTATCAGGGAAAGGAGGGAATATTTGGATTGGACATAGGAAGCATTTATGCAAGGATACAGATAGCAAAAAGCCTCCCAGAAGATAAAAAAAAATTCAAGAAGAGGATGCTGGGTGGAAGGAAGGAATCTGACCCCACAAAACTATTTACTATGGTTTGAGAATAGATTCCCCTCCCTTGCCACTGATGATGTTTTAGGTTTCCTAGATGAAGAGCAGCTAACCGCAGCCTCAGGAATTAAGAAATCAGACTCCAGCCCCTCTGTAAGGGAAGGATTACTTGTATGGCTTATACCTCGGCAGATTTGCTCGCGCTGCGAGATGCCCCCCTCTCGCGGCGATGGCCTTCCACTTTATCGAAGGCCTACCTTAAGGACAGGCTTTGGAGCCCCGAGAGGTGGCATGTTTTAAAGCGGGGATTGAGGGATTTTTTAATTAGGGTTTTTAATAATCTTTTAAGGGGAACTGGGAGGGCGACCAAAGGGGATGGGGGGGGGGGTAATCCACCTAGGTCAGGGCCCAGCCCGGCACAGGGTAACGGTTTGGAGGGTGCAGGATGAGGGATTGGGGATATCATCAGCACGGTGGATGGGAGGGGCAGATATGGCGGGAGCAGAGGACCTTATCTTGTGCCGGGGGTGCGCACTCGCTACTTGAGAGCGATTGCGCGCCCCGGTCCTCAAGGCTCCCCTCGGATACTAGGTGGCTCAGATACTCAGGACCTGGGCCTCCGGCTGATGCTGTGCAACGCCAGGTCCGTGGTAAATAAGGCCCCCTTCATTTACGATCTTATTCAAGAGGGGGGAGCGGACCTGGCGGGTATTACGGAGACCTGGTTGGGCCCAGAGGGAGGGGTCCCTCTGGTTGAGATGTGCCCACCAGGCTTCAGAGCATTCCATCAGCCGAGGGCCCAGGGGAGGGGTGGGGGGTGGCGGTTATTATTAAAGAAGGTCTTGGTCCGAGGGAGACCACTGTGCTACAGATTGCCAGATGTGAGTCCCTCTTTGTGAGATGGGGTCATGGGGTTCAGATGGGCTTGCTGCTTACGTACCTGGCTCCCTGCCGCGTGGCAACGGCCCTGCCCGAGCTACTTGACGTGATAGCCACGGTGGCAGTTGATACACCCAGGGTTATGGTCATGGGTGATTTCAATCTGCCGTCCGTTGGTGAAATGCCAGAGATGGCTCGGGAATTCATGGCTTCCATGACGGCCATGGACCTGACCCAGTTAGTTCATGGCCCCACTCACAGGGGACACACACACGCTGGACCTGATTTTTGTCTCTGGCCAGTGGTTGAGTGGTCTTATTATAGGGGATATAGACATGAAACCCTTGTCATGGTCAGATCACTCACTCCTTCGTCTGGACCTTCGAACCGCTACACCCCGCCGCAGGGAGGCGGACCCAATTAGATGGATCCGCCCCAGGCGCCTGATGGATCCTGATAGGTTCCAGACGGAGCTTGGGCCAATTCCTGAAGATCTGGCACACGACTCGGCCGAGGATCTGGTAGCTGCCTGGGATCGGGCGGCTGGTGGGGCCTTGGATCGAGTCGTGCCTTTGCGGCCTCTGACCCGGTGTTGATCCCTCGCGGCTCCTTGGTTCACCGAGGAGCTGAGGGAGATGAAACGCCGGAAAAGACGCCTAGAGAGCGGTTGGAGGGCCAGTCTCGCTGAATCTGACCGAACACTGGTAAGGTCGCATATTAAGACCTACCTAGTGGCGATAAAGACGGCAAAGTTTAATTACTTTTCCACCTCTATTGCGTCATCAGGGAATTGTCCGGCCGCCCTGTTCAGGGTAACCCGCCCCCTGCTCCATCCAGGAGCGCGGAAGGATCCCTTGGAAGGCAGGGCGGAGGATTTCGGACAATACCTGTATGACAAAATCGCTCAGATCCGGGGGGATTTGGACTCTGACTGGGTAGAACAGGGCAGGGTGACGAGGAATAGTCTTGAGAATGTTACCTGGGAGGAGTTTGATGCTGTGACTCCCGATGATGTGGACAGGATTTTGGGGAGACTTAGTGCGGCCACATGTTTACTGGACCCGTGTCCCTCCTGGTTGGTATTGGCCTCCCGGGAGGTTACACGAGGCTGGCTCCAGGGTGTTATCAATGCTTCGTTGAGTGAGGGTCACTTCCCCGCCGCCTTGAAAGAGGCGGTGGTGAAGCCTCTCCTCAAGAAGCCGTCCCTGAATCCGGCAATATTGGCCAACTACTGTCCTGTCTCCAACCTTCGCTTCCTGGCGAAGGTTGTTGAGAGTATGGTTGCGCGACAGTTTCCGCAATTCCTGGAGGAAACATCCTATCTAGATCCGTTCCAGTCATGTTTCAGGCCTGGGCACAGCACGGAAACGGCATTGGTCGCGTTGGTTGATGATCTCTGGAGGGCTCGGGACAGGGGTTGCTCCTCTGTTCTGGTCCTGTTAGACCTCTCAGCGGCTTTTGATACCATCGACCATGGTATCATGCTGCACCGGTTGGAAGAGTTGGGGATGGGGGGGGCACCGTATTACGGTGGTTCTCCTCCTTTGTCTCCGACCGGTCGCAGTTCGTGTTGGCAGGGGGGCAGAGGTCGACCTCGAGGCCTCTTATATGTGGAGTGCCTCGGGGTCGGTCCTCTCGCCCCTCCTGTTCAACATTTATGTGAAGCCGCTGGGCGAGATCATCTGTGGCTTTGGGGTGAGATACCACCAGTATGCTGATGACACCCAGCTGTACATCTCCACCCCAGGCCACCCCAACGATGCCCTTGAAGTCATGTCCCAGTGCCTGGAGGCTGTGCGGAGCTGGATGGGGAGGAACAGGCTCAGGCTCAACCCTTCCAAGACTGAGTGGCTGTGGCTCCCGGCATCCCGATATAGTCAGTTGACTCCATCACTGACTATTGGAGGCGAATCGTTGGCCCCCCCAGAGAGGGCTCGCAATCTGGGAGTCCTCCTGGATACGCAACTGTCCTTGGAGGAACATCTGACAGCTGTAACCAGGGGGACCTTTTGTCAGGTTCGCCTGATTCGCCAGTTGCGGCCCTTTCTTGATCGGGATTCCCTGTGCACAGTCACTCATGCCCTCGTCACCTCTCGCCTTGACTACTGCAATGCTCTCTACATGGGGCTCCCCTTGAGGGGCACCCGGAGGCTCCAACTGGTCCAGAACGCAGCAGCGCGGGTAGTGACGGGAGCAGCATGGCACTCCCACGTAACACCACTCCTGCGTGAGCTGCACTGGCTCCCGGTGGTCTTCCGGGTGCGCTTCAAGTTGTTGGTTATCACCTTTAAAGCGCTCCATGGCATAGGGCCTAGCTATCTTCGAGACCGCCTACTGCCACCGACAACCTCCCATCGACCCGTGCGCTCCCACAGAGAGGGCCTCCTCGGGGTGCCATCAGCCAAACAGTGCGGGCTGGTGACCCCCAGGGGGAGGGCCTTCTCTGTGGGGGCACCTACCCTCTGGAATCAATTGCCCCCAGAGATAAGGAGAATCCAAGACCTCAGTGCCTTCTGCCATGCCCTTAAAACCTTCCTTTTCCAGCAAGCCGGGTTGGCCTAATTTTTTAAGTGTTTTTAAGTGTTTTGTTTATCATTTTTAATTAATGGGGCCAAATTTATATATATATATATATTTAATTGTATTTTAATATTTGTACTTGATGTTTTTACTTGGCTGTTCACCGCCCTGAGTCCTCAGGGAGAAGGGCGGTATACAAATTCAAAAAATAAAATAAATAAATAAATAAGGAGGATCCCCACCTCTGCCCTGGATAGAGGGCAGTGGCTGCAGACACCCTATTGAGAGGGGCTGAAGCAGCATTCTCTAGCTGGATAATCTGCCAAGAGAAGAAAGCAGCTCGTCGTCCCTTAAAGACCCATATGGTATGAACAGAAAGATTTTAAGACTCTTTACATCCACTGAGAGTTAGCCCTTGATCCATTAGAGAATTCAAATGACTCAGCCAGACACAATCTTAAGGACACCACAAGGAACTATGAAGAAGGAAAATGGAGGAACTGGATCCAGGGAGAATAAAAAATATACTGGAAGCCAACAAGTAATCATACACTGCAAACTTTAGGTTTTTTTAACGCTCTCTACATGGGGCTCCCCTTGAGGCACACTCGGAGGCTCCAACTGGCGCAGAGTGCGGCCGCGCGGGTGGTTATGGGAGCAACGTGGAGCTCCCATATAACACCTCTACTGCGCGAGCTGCACTGGCTCCCGGTGGTCTTCCGAGTGCGCTTCAAGGTTTTGGTCACCACCTTTAAAGCGCTCCATGGCTTAGGACCTGGTTATCTACGGGACCGCCTACTACCACCAATAGCCTCCCACCGGCCAGTACGCTCCCATAGAGAGGGGCTCCTCCGGGTGCCGTCGGCCAAACAATGTCGACTGGCGGCCCCTAGGGGGAGAGCCTTCTTTGTGGGGGCACCTACGATCTGGAACGAGCTCCCCCTGGAGATACGGAGGATCCTGGATCTGCGCACCTTCCGCCGTGCGCTCAAAACGTTTTTATTCCATCAAGCTGGCCTGGCCTAAATCTTCTCCTTTTTAAAATTTTTAAATTTTAAATTTAAATTTTAAACATGAATTTGATATTATGGGATATTTTTAAAATTTAGCCAAACTGTTTAATCTGTTTTAACCTATTTTAAATTTTGTATTTTCTGTGTTTTTATCTTTTGGCTGTTCACCGCCCTGAGTCCTTCGGGAGAAGGGCGGTATAGAAATCTAATAAAATAAATAAATAAATAAATAAATGGGACACATTTTCAAGGCAGCAGACTCCTGGCAAAAGATGGGCTGCATCTCACAAAATTGTAAAGAATGACAGACAACATGCAAATCTGAAAGCTATGGAGGAAGGAGAAAATAGCCCAGAAAACAGCATGAGGCCAAGAACTGAAATGGGATGGGGTTGGAAGGAGACTGCAGAACACAGAGGCGCCCAGGATCTCCATGTTGCTATACATATACACACAGCATGGAGAAAAAGAAGCAAGTTCTTAACCAGGGAAGGCTGGCTTAGCAGGCATTACTGAAACATGTGGGAACAACTCCTGAATGGGATGTAAGAACTGAAGGGCAGAATCTATTCAAAAGGAAGAGAACAGACAAAAGGGAAGGATGAGTAGCACTCTATGGGAAGCGCACACATCACTGAAAACCAGCACAAGATTCAGTTCAGAGCATCTTGGTAATAGCATCTCAAACATTAATGGAGTTGTCAGCAGGCAAAAGACCTGGATAAGATGCTTCTGGACAATATGACAAAGTTTTCAGAGAGGCTGCAATGAAGGCGGATATCTATGGATACAAGATCTATGGACTCAGGAGAGTCAATTTTAACCAGCTTGGAGAAGGATCCCATGGAAAACCTCCTCAGCTCAAACGGTGTACACATATTCTGAGCAACGTGGTATATGCAGTACAGTGCAGCGAGCCATGTGCAGATCTGTACACTGGGGAAACAAAACAACCATTTCATAAACACATGGCACAAAATAGGAGAACAAACACAACAGGACTAGATTCAGCAGTCCATCTGCATTTAAAAGACACAGGCCATTTTTTGAAGACAACAAAGTCCATATTTTGGACAGAGAGGACCACTGGTTTGAAAGAGGGGTTAAAGAGGCCATTTATGTCAAAATTGAACAGCCAGCCCTCTCTCAATACAACATCATCTATCTGCAGTCTACAACAGCCTTTTCAACAGTTCCAAGAAGGCTCGGTACCCATTTGCACCACTCAGGTGACCCTGACAACACAGATAAACCTCCAGGTGGCCTCAGTAACTCTCTAAAAGAATGCAAATGACCTGCAAGGAGTATAAATCCTTCCATTCCCCACCATCCAATCAAAGCTGAAGAAGCTTCTTGGACCAGAAGCAAAATGTCTTCAAAGAAAAACAAGAAAGTCCAGTTGCCTCTTGAAGAAGTACCTCTGGGACTCTTCTCTAATATATGAGAAATCATGGAGGATGGGAATGGTGACAGAAGATTAGGAAAAAAAATCTCTAACTAGAGAAATGGCAAAATATAGGCTAGATTAAATTATACTATTAAAAGCATTTTTAACTTTAGTTATGTAAATACTTTTCTTCATAATGAGATCTGTAATCCATTCAAATCTTTGTACTGACAAAACATCACGCATTTTGAATTAAAATTACACTTTCCACTAACTCCTATAAGACTCAATAAATTGGAAATGCAGAACAAAAGGTTTTATCTCTGTTTTCAATTAAAGTGTATTGACTGCTCTTAATAATCAAGAGATTGCTTATAAAAGTATCTTCTGATCTTATTATAAATAGATGCATCTAACTTTCATCTAAATCAGACATGTCAAACTCAAGGCCCATGGGCCAGATCCGGCCTGATGTAGTTAGATCTGGCCCGTGGGGTCTCCCTGGAGACAGCGATGGCTGTTCTGCCAGGGCGCACACATAGGAGGCAGTGAGAGAATGCGGGGGCTGGCACCCTGGTGGAAGGAAGGAGGGAGATGGGAAGGAGGAGGAGGGAGGGAAGGAAGGAGATTGGAATGAGAGGGATGGCGGGACGGAAGTCTTGCCTTAGAATTTGGCCACCAGTAGCCATGCTGCCCTTTCGCCATACCCTTGCCCCCTCCTCCTGGCCTCTCCTGGTTGTCTCCCATCCTATCGCTGAGGATGCTATGCTTACAAAGCTGGGTCTCCTTGCATGAAGAGGGAGTGGGTCTCCCGCTGACCCACGGACTTTGCTCTCCTGCACCACCATGAGCAACCTGGCCAAGGACAGAGAGCACAACAGCCGCCGCCAGGAGGAGGCAAGTGTGGCCGGGTGCCCCCTCAGGGAAGCAGGGTTGGGCTGTGCTATGGGCTCCCGGTGCCCCAGAGCTCTGGACAGCCCACACCAGGGTCCAGGAGTCCTCTGTATAGCCTGAGAGGGACAGCAAGGCTCCTCTGGTGGACAAGGCTTTGGCGCTCACCCTAGTCTCACCTTCCTCCACTGAAAACCTCCAAATCCCACTCCCAGCATTGACTGGCCCCCACAGGAGGCTGAGGACCCACTGTTCCATGTGTAAGCATGGAGGAGAAAGTTTGCAGAAGTAGTTTCCTCCGAATCCAACTTCTGCCTTGACAGATTCTGGAGAGGAGGTGGGGGTGGCGGGCGAGCTGAGTGAAGGAAGTCTGCCCCAACAAGCCTGCATCCTTACCACACAAGATTGGAAACAGGGATTCCATTTCAAGAAGGGCCAGCTTCCCTTTTGCAGGAACAGGGAGCACTGCTCCCCTGCCGCCTCTTCTTGCTCTCCAGAGATCTGTCAAGGCAGAAGAAGGAAATTGCTTCCTGCAAACTTAGTGCTTCCACACAGAGCAGCATTGTCCTCCTCCTTTGCTGGGAGGAGGCACCGGACAGGGAAACGCCAACGATATCTGGGATCGGGAGAAGAATGTCTCTTTTGGCATGCTGTATACATGCACGCACACACAAACACACACTATTCCAAGCTTGGAGACTTTTATCCACATCTGAGCTTGCAAACTGCCAACCATGCCTGGTGTGTGTACGTGTGCACATGCTTGCCTGCCAGCAGTTTTGGGAGGCGGGGAGCTTGCGTGATACCAAATTGTCCCCATGTTAAGTTAGCCGGGGCAACTTGTTTCATCCTGAGTCAGTTGCGCCCAGTGAGCGGCATCAAGCCAGACACACCCACCTGGACACACTCACTTAGTCGGCTGTGGTCACCCAGCCATACCCTCCTGGCCATTGTGAGTCATCATAGTCTTACATAGTCTTACATGCAACTGGTCTTTTGAGGGCAACCATAATGCTGATGCGGCCCTCAATGAAATTGAGTTTGACACCTCTGATCTAAATAAATGGCATGCATGTGTGGCAAAGGATATTTTTTTATAATGACAAAAAAAAACCTGCAGATTGTGCTGCAACAGTAATACCCCAGTAGTCATTAAATGAGTAATAGTTTCTTAATTTCAAAAATACATTTTTGGTTTTCATTTTATGAACATACCAGTTCTTTAAGCACATCAATTAAAACTTCAACATTCCATGTATGAGTCTGTGTTCCATCATTTTTATCTCTTCCGTCACTCCAAATTCCACTTCCAGGGGCAGAAATAGACTGCAAATTAAACATGTAGATGCATGTTTATACTACTTTTAGAGAGTAAATGTGTTCTGGAGATGAATAAAATATTTAACTCATGCAGATGGATGCAGTCTCCCAGCTCCCATGTGGTAGCCTTCAAAGCATGCCCAAAACTTGTAGCAAAGCAACCCGCTTTTTATCCTTTTTTGCAGTTTTACATTTATTATCCTGACAAATCATGCCACATATTTTAGTAAGTCTTCCTCAGCCTATTGATAAGCTTTCTAGGCAAAAGTACCCTTGGATGTTCCAGTGCAGGACCTAACTTTGTCTGTGATTGGTATTCTGTATCAATACACCACCTTCTGCCTGGATAGTCATCATTTCATATTGCTAAACCATCCTGCATTAATGGCAGCAGTAAGAACAACAGCAGTGACTGCTGAACCAGAGAAAGGAGCTGCCATGATCTCCAAGCACTGATTCAACAAGCTGCTTCTGTACATCTACAAGACAGATTTAAATAATCAGTAAATTAAAAGCACAAACCACACACAATTTTAACAGGCTGTGTTTAATAAGAACCCGAAACATCCTTATTTCCAAGGACACTCCTGGATTCAATAAATAGAAAATAAAAGGCAGATGACAATAGTTTAGGGATTTGTTCAATGGTATGCTCACCTACCCAGAAAAAAAGGCAATGATTAGCCATTACAAGGAGCAACCTTACCAGTTTGCCTTCTGATAAATGTCTGGTGTGGACTTTCAACAGTAACCATGACAGATAGTGCTCCCAAAGAAGTGGTGTGTTCTCCAGCAAAAAAACTGTTTTTTTGACAGTGCTAAAGCCCCTTTTAGATTTTTTTACCTGTAATGGAATGCCATCTGTCAATCCAGAGTGTGTCCGAGCCATCATTCCCAAAACCCTGGCAACCTGGGCAGCTGTAACCTCCCCAACACCAAACTGTGTGATGATACTGCGACATTCTTCCACGCTAAGTATGAAAGATAATGTTTTTCTTAAAAATATTACATTGCCTAATTAACGAAGCTCTCTTCTTACATATTAAGTAACTCTAAGACATCAATGAGTGCTTATACAAGCAACAAATGCATAATAAATGTGAAGATCTCAGAAATAAAAAGAGTTCTAAAATTATTTGAAAATAAAAGGTCTTCACTTAATGCCAGATTATAATGTAGACAAGCTATGTAAAAGTGTCCAAGAACCTAATCTTGCACGTTGGACTCTCTTTTATCTCCCCACTTCCAAACCCTGGAGAACATTAACTGACTTATCTATATTAGATAAAAAGGCTCTAGGTGTCAGGCACAATTTTAACTGATTTATTGCTAAAACCTTCTGCACAGGAATCTTCTCAACTAATGATCAGCACCTGGTTAAAGTGAGCCTATGGGTTGTTAAAGAAGGTGTCCTCATGTGCTGAGATATGAGCGACAGATATCCAAAGCAGGCCTTCTCTCCTGTAAGCCTCAAAAGTTCTGAAAGGCCTTTTTAATTGTTTATAATTCTGGCTAGACTTAAGATGACTTTAGGTCCAAAATTGAGATGAATGAGTAACTAAGTAATTTGAATATCTTTCCAAAGAGAGGGCCTTCCCAAAAATATATCAGTTACTGAAGACTTTATGTGTCCAGAGATAAACATTTCTGTCCCACCTTCATGTGAGCTTCAGGATAAGGCATGGTCTGTTTATGTCCACTTAGAGTTTCAGACACCTTACTCGACAATCTCCTGGGGACTTCTGGACTCCTGCTTGAAGCAACATATCAAGCACTTTCTTTTTTGGTAAACACTGTGTTCCAATATGAAACCCGCAGTCAGATTTTGGGAATGACAGACATGTGGAGTAACCTTCTGAGATTTAAATAGCACAGAGCTATTTAAATAACTATTTGAAAATAGAGGAATCGGTTGCTTCTTGGCTTGGGTGGGAAAGATCCAGGTATCCTCCTCAAATCTCGAAGGCTGAGGTTACTAAGCAAAAGAACCATCACATGGATATTCTACATGGAGCATTACATTTTATATTTAATTTCACATCAATATTGTGCAAGTTTGGCATTATACTACAATGCTGTATGTTGTAACTCCCAAGATTTAAATTACCATTCTTTCATTCTGAAAAACACTTTGAATAATTCAATGAAACTCCCACCTACATACCTTGTACAGAAGCCATAGCCAACTTCCTGCATGAAGTCTGCAAGAGAACTCTCCATCATGGTTTTTGCTATCCCTCCAGAGTCAGGCAGGATCCTGTCCATTAGAATGTCCCGTTTTTCAGGGTATAGGAGTGGTGCAAGCACCACAGGGCAACGCTCCTGAGGGAAATCTAGGGATGAAAAAAAAATTTAGAATTCACAATGGGCACATACAGTACATAAAAACAGGTTCTGTTATCACTTCTGGTTTTGATTCTAAATCATGCTATTAAGCAATTGTCCAAAATTGGGTATTTCACTTCTTCATTCCATGTGTTATGGTTGGGATTTACTAATGTTATTCTTCATTGCATTTTTTTAATTTCATGTAAAACTGAATTGTTGGTTTCATTTCAAAAATGGCAACTCTTAATGATCCTGGCATTTCAGGTATGTCTGAAATTGCTAAAACAGGGGTCAGAAGTCACACCTATGAGTGGATGGTGGGTTGCTCTCTACTACTTTCTTAGGCTAATATATTAGCCCTTGAAAAAATTATTTAGGGTAAACCATAAAGGCACATACTTTCGTTTGTGTGTGTGTGTGAGAGAGAGAGATCCCACTCAAATTGTTACAATTTATTAAAATAACACAAGTCCAGATATAGAATGACAAACTTGAATTCTTTTTTAGGGCCACCGCAGGCCAAGTAGATAAGGTATTTTCTTTCAAGGCTGCAGGCCAGATGATATTAGGTGGTGGGCCATAACTGTCCAATAAATCATAGGTCAATAATGGCGAACCTATGGCATTGCACATGGAGCCATTTTGCCTGGCACGCGCAGCGTCTCCCATTCCTCTTCTGGATTTCTGGCGCGCGATGATCAGCTGGCCTTCGGGCATGCGGCAGTGCTGGAAACTGGAAAGTTTTCTGGCGTGGGCATGCGTGCTGGCCAGCTGATTGTCGTGTGTGCATGCGTGCCAGTAACTGGAAGACTAGATGTCTGATGTGCATGTGCACGCTGGAAACCGGAAGTTAATTTCTCAGCGTGCGCGTGCACATGCATGCCCCCTTGCAGCTCCTCTTCCGGGTTACGCGGCCAATGAGCGCGCATGCACGCTCCCTTTTTGGCACTTGGTGCCGAAAAGGTTCACCATCACTGTCATAACTTGATGACTTCTGTGCTAAAGCTTCAGGGTCCTATTGTTTTGTCAACAGATATTTTAAGTATATATACTGCCAAGTACATGATTCAGACATGCCAAACACACCCTCTCAGAATCCTTAAAGGCATCCCTTGCTTGGCATAGAATTTCTAATTATTAAATTTATGCACATGCTCAACACCAATTCAGGATTATTCTACAATACCAATTTCTCATGTGATCCCAGACTTAATTGCTTGCCTATTAACAATCAAATATGCAGCTTTCAAGGCTGAGAAAGATATTACACCGTTTATTATGATAATTCCATGGTAATTTGAGTCAAAGGGGTACATGGCTGTATCACAAAATGCTTAAAAATGCCCATACTGCTCATCCTGAGCCAGTTGTAAAAGCAGTCCCATATAGCAAGGGTCTCCAACCTTGGAATTTTAAGATTTGTGGACTTTCAGAACTCCAACCATGGTAGCGGAGGAATTCTGGGAGTTGAAGTCCACAAGTTGTAAAATTGCCAAGGTTGGAGACCCCTGCCATACAGATTATAGTAATCCAACTGAAATGTGGCTGTATTTACTTTTGAGTAGCCCCCCTCATACAAAAATGGACACAACCTGTGCAAAGGGTTTCCTGGACCTCTGCTTTTGGAATAGGAGCCATAAGTCCCAGAAGACTCACATTTGTGCACCTGCTGTCTGGGGGAGGGCAACCCCATTCAGAGCTAAAGATGGAAAGTCTCTGGACTTGGGGGCCTCAAAACCCACAACCAGTCAGGGTCAGACTGGCCTGTCCTCCTCCACCTGGTGCCTCATAGTCTGTAGACAAAGGGCCCCTCCACTGAGCTAACCCTGGAAAAAGGAAAACTACCACAGCCTTGTGTCTCCCACTCCTAATCCCAGATCCAGTCCAGAAGAATACTGTGGTGATAGAGGATGGCTTTGAAGGACTGAGAGAAGATCCACTCCCAAGGAAGTGATCAGTTAAATAAGGCTTCATCCCAGGACACAGTGATTTATGCAAACAACTTAGAGGGACTGCCATAACCTCCCAATTCATAGGAATATTTAAAAAGGGAGGCACATTGAGATGTGCAAGGTTCTATTATCATAGCTGTTTTATTTTTTAAAAAAGCTTTATACCTACATGCTATTTCTTTCTTCATCTCGTCTATCTTGTAGAGCTGACAACAATGTGACTGTATCAGAAGCCACTGAGATATCAATACAAATCAACATGGACCCACTGCTTCCCCTATCCCCAGCTGAGGTCATCAACAAGTGCAATCATGCCATCTCAGGGATGAATAGCCCAGAGAACTCCACTTAATTTACCGTATTTTTCGGAGTTTAAGATGCACCTTAATTTTTGGGGAGGAAAATAGGGAAAAAAAAAAAATCTGCCTACCAGGATTCATCTGGCTGGTCGGCTGAATGTGCTTAGCCTGGTCGGCTTCAGCACATTAGTTTGCTGGCTGGTTTTGAGGTTGGGGCTGGTTGGGGCTAAAAAACAGCTTCAAAAGCACAGCTGATCATTGGGAGGGAGCCCCAGTGACTAAAGCAGGTAAAACGTGGAAGGGGTACGAGAAGGCAGCAGCTATTCCAGTAGCCATTTTGCGCACCACATGTTTGACGATCCCCATAGCCTTGAGGGGCTCTCAAATAGAGCATTTGGAGGCTGAAAACGTGACGTGTGGAGCCCAAATACACAAGCCATTGTCGGTGGCAATCCCTGCAGCCAGGAAGAGGACGCGTGGAGGCTGAAGGTGGGGACCAGTGGGTGGGCAGGGTTACATTCGGAGCATAAGACGCACCCAAATTTTCAGCCTCTTTTAGGAGGGAAAAAAGTGTGTCTTATACTCCGAAAAATACGGTACTTCCTGCAAGGCTCTTTAGAAGTGGGCTTCAAAAAGACACATGACTGGCATAACTTACCTCTGCGCAATGTTTTGAGAAAAGCCTCAATTTGTTCCTGTCCAACCCCAAAGGCTCCCTTCTGCCCAAAAAGAAGATGGGAAAGAAGGAGGTGCAAGACTTCTATTGCAATATCTTGGAAGCCACCTTCTTGATTGCTACTGACGTCTGCGTCAATATATGAGCGCAGAAGATCAGGAAGCTTCTGTTTAATAAACTGAGCAGCTTGAAAGAAAAAAGAAGACAAATAGACAGCAATTAACAGTTGCTTTAGGAATAAGCACAAATGTTTTTTCTTGTGATTTAAAAGGAACACATGTGCATTGTTTAGGTTATCTCACAAAAGAGCTCCATATCACAGAATCACTCAGCATGACCCTGCCTAAAACACAACATTGTCTGAAGTTTGGAACTTTGTTTAGACATTAAGTTTAAAGTGGTATCCTATCAAAAGGGGGGAAGAAATTGTTAGCATGCTAGTCAATGGCTTTGGGACTATCCCTAAAACTGCCTTCTAGTAAATGATACAGGGGGTCCTTGGTTAACAACCACACTGGTCCTCAGAGATCTGGCCATTACAGTGTCCCATGCCAGTCACATGCGCAACCTTCTTCATTGGCTTCTGACAAGCAAAATCAATGGGGATACTAACAAGAGATCACAAGTGGCAATCATGTGAACTCCTCGCTCAATAACCCACAATAATTTGGTTAATGATGGCAACAGCCAATTAGCATTACTAAGCATCATCACATAACCTCATGCTTTATGTCCAGTTTCAATTGCCTTTGTTAGCTGAGGACTACCAGTACAGACATTATATTATTATAGAAACACATACTAGAGATAAAACAGGATATGCATAGGAATAGTGAGCTACTAAGTGCTTTCCTATTAAACTTGTATCTCAGCAAGCCTTGAGGAAGAGATTTTTTTTGTGCAAATCAGCATCTGAGCTACAGATGTTGCTCAGCTACATGTTTCTCAGAAAATAAGACCGAGTCTTATTTTCTTTTAGACTTGAAAATAAACACTTGGGCTTATTTCCGAAGTCTTACTTTTTTTGAGGCCAGACTCAGTGAGCTGGACGTGCTGTGGACACACCATCACCGCCAGGGAGAACAACACACTGGGCCTCGCCAGACTCAGAAGCCAGGGATCCTGCAGGCATCCCAGGCACATAAAGGCCGCAAAAATCCCCGGGTTGTTTGCAACTCGAGTGAGCCGTGTGCAGGAGCGGCGGCAACGCCTTGAGGTTTGTCATACTGGCGCAGCCTCTTGGAGCAGGACCCTGCAAGGCTTGTTGTGGCGTTGCTCACATGAATGGCAGCACCTCCATGAGCTTCATCACATTGATGCAGCTGGCATCCTGCCATGAGCGGCTGCACCAGTGTGTCCAAACTCATGGCGATGCTGCCGCTCACGCAAGCAATGGCACCAGAGGTGGTATTCAGCCAGTTCGGACCAGTTCAGGTGAACTGGTAGCTGAAATTTGGATTGGTTCACCTAACCGGTAAATACCACCTCTTGTTTGTTTGTTTGTTATTATTTATTTATTTATTTATTTATTTATTTATTTAACACATATTTATATGCCGCCCTTCTCCCAAAGGACTCAGGGTGGCGAACACAAGCTAAAAATATACAATGATAAAAGAAGAATCTAATTAAAACCAATTAAAATCAAAATAATAAGTAATAAAACCCCAGAATCAGAACTCAGCCCATTTGTTGACATAGCCAAGTCTTTAGGCCTTGACGGAAGGAGCGGAGATCAGGTGCCGTCCAGAGCTCGGTGGGTAACTCATTCCAGAGGGTAGGAGCACCCACAGAGAACACCCTACCCCTGGACGTCGCCAGCCGACGGTACCCTGAGGAGGGCAGCCTTATGTGAGTGGACAAGACGGTGGGAGGCGGGCAGGAGATGGTCCTGCAAGTACTCTGGACCTAAGCCATGTAGGGCTTTATAGGTAAGTACCAGCACCTTGAAGCGGATCCAGAGGACCACTGGTAACCAGTGCAGCTCGCGCAGGAGAGGTGTTACACGGGAGTAACGGGGAGCTCCCGAAACAACCTGCGCGGCCGCATTCTGGACCAGCTGGAGCCTCCGGATACACCTCAAGGGCAGCCCCATGTAGAGAGAGTTGCAGTAATCCAAGTGAGAAGTAACCAGGGCATGAGTGACCGTGCGAAGGGCGTCTCGGTCCAGGAAAGGACGCAACCGGCGCACCAGGCGAACCTGTGCGAAAGTCCCGCTGGTCACGGCCGTCAATTGATCTTCCAGATACAGCCGGAAATCCAGGAGGACACCGAAGTTGCGAGCCCTTTCAACGGGAGCAAGAACCTCCCCCACCCCATCAAAAGTGATGGGACCTCTAGAACACGAGGTGCCAGCATCCACAGCCACTCAGTCTTGGAGGGGTTGAGTCTGAGCCTGTTTCTACCCATCCAGGCCCGCATCGCCTCCAGGCATCAGGACATCATGGAAAGGGCATACCCGAGGTGGTCCGGGGTGGAGATGTATAACTGAGTATCATCAGCATATTGATACCTCACCCCGAAACTACGAATGATCTCACCCAGAGGCTTCATATAGATGTTAAAAGAGTAGGGGGGAGAGAACTGACCCCTGAGGCACCCCACACGTTAGGGACCTCGGGGTGGACCTCTGCCCCCCCGCCCATACAAACTGCGAGCGACCTGAGAGGTAGGAAGAGAACCACTGTAAGACAGTGCCTCTTACCCCCAACCCCCCAAGTCGCTGCAGTAAGATACCATGATCGATGGTATCGAAAGCCGCTGAGAGGTCAAGTAGGACCAGGATGGAGGAACAATCTCCATCCCGGGCCCACCAGAGCGACCAATGCCGTTTCTGTGCTGTGCCCACGCTGGAACCCCAACTGGTACGGGTCAAGGTACTCCGTTTCCTCCAGGAACTGTGGGAGCTGTTGCGCCACCACGGTCTCAACAACCTTCGCTATAAAGCAAAG
This sequence comes from Arizona elegans, assembly GCA_022577455.1. NCBI lineage: Eukaryota > Metazoa > Chordata > Lepidosauria > Squamata > Colubridae > Arizona > Arizona elegans. The sequence goes on from JAKOOJ010000014.1 coordinate 23,764,074, forward strand.
GTTGGAGATGGGCCGATAGTTATTAAGTGAGTCTGGATCCAGGGCAGGCTTCTTGAGGAAGGTCGAACCACCACCTCCTTAAGAGAGGCGGGGAAGACCCCCTCCCTCAAAGAAGAGTTGACTATAGCCTGGATCCAGTATCCCGTCACCTCCGGGGCTGCCCAAACAAGCCAGGAGGGACACGGATCCAACAAACACATGGAGGCACCCAGTCTACCCACAATCCTGTCCACTTCATCGACGGAAACAGGGTCAAACTCAACCCAGATACTACTCCCAAGACCTACCCGTCTCCTGGATGGATTCTGCCCAGTCAGAGTCCAATCCAATCCGGATCTGAGCAATTTTATCTTGCAGAAACTGTACAAAATCCTCAGCTCTGCCCTGTAAGAGGTCTTCGCTCGCTCCCTGATTAAGGAGCGAACGGGTCACTCTAAACAGGGCCGCTGGGCGGTTTTCTGCAGATGCAATGAGAGCGGCGAAGTGATCTCGCCTCGCCACTTCCATTGCCACAAGATAAGACCTAATATGGGTGCTTAACTGTGTTTGATCAGATTCAGACCGGGAGGACCTCCAACACTCCTCTAGGCGTCTTTTCCGATGCTCCATTTCCCAGAGCTCCATGGAGAACCAAGGAGCGACCCGGGATCTGCGTTGGGTCAGAGGCCGCAAAAGTGTGATTCGGTTCAAGGCGTCGACAGCCGCCCGCTCCCAGGATGCCACCAGCGCCTCGGCCGAGTCGCAGGATTGGGAAGCAGGGAACGTCCCAAGCTCCGTCAGGAACCTCTCAGGGTCCATCAGGCACCTGGGGTGGAACCATTTTACTGGTTCCGCCTCCCAGCGGCGAGGGTTGGCGGGTTGAAAGTCCAGTCTAAGGAGGGAATGGTCGGTCCATGACAGGGGGGGCAACGGAAAATTCCCCCCCTACCCCAGCCATTTATCCACTGCCCAGAGAGAAAAACCAGGTCAACTGTGTACCCTCCCCTATGCGTTGGGCCCTGAACCACCTGAGTCAGGTCCATGGCCGTCATGGAGGCCATGAACTCCCGAACTGCCTCAGATGTCTCGCTGATCGATGGCAGATTGAAATCTCCCACAACCAGAAGGTTGGGGAGTTCAACTGCCACTTTGGTTAGCCCCGCCACGCCCCAGCCCAGTCGCTGGTTGCCCCGCCACACCCCGTCACTCCTCACTGTGTGTGGGTCCTCGCTTGCGCATGCACAGTCTCTGCTCTAAGTTGCCTGCCTAAGCTGCCTTCCCACGTGGTGCATGCCTGTTGCACCCCAACAGCCTGCGAGTTGCACTAGCCCCCCCCCCCCCCCCCGGAGCTCGCCTGGCTGGCTTTGCCACCTGCGGCCTAGCTAGCTGCCCCCCCATCGTCCCCACCTGACTTCCCCTACTCCCTTCTACGTGGCCCGCAGCCCAGCCATGCTTCCTTGCCTTCCCCGCGGTCCCCGACTCCCCGTGGCCAGGCCCGCTGACCACGCTCACCTAGAGAACCCTGCCCTGGCTTCAGTGTTCCTCCCCGCCCCCAAAGTAATTTACCCGGCCTGTGGCCTGCTGTGCTTGGCCGAATGGCCACGGGGTGGGGGTGGGGGGAGAACAGCACGGGCGGGGGAAGGCACGGGCGCAGGTGGGCTGAAGCGATTTGGAACTTACCTTACCGAACCACCCCAAAAGCACTGTGGCGGAGAGAAGCAGCCGCTGACCCAGAGAGCACATGGAGCCGCTCCACATGTTCTCTGGCGACCCTGCTGCTTTTGCTGGAGAAATTTCCTTTAGCAACCTGGAGTTGCCGCTTTGGGTCCTCCTGTAACTCCCACTCCCATCCGGAAAACGTTGTGGATGGCAGAGAGAAACAGGTGCTCGGTGCTTCTCTCTGCTGCCCGCAGCACTTTCCTGATGGGAGTGAAGTCAGACCCAAAGCTAAATTTCGCTGTGCTGCACAAGACGCCTTCACAGCAAAAGCAACAGGGGAGAGAAAACAGGTCACTGGAGAACATGTGGAACGAGCTCTCCATGTGCTCTCCAGGTCAGGTGCTGCTTCTCTCCACCACTGCACTTGCAGCACAGCGAAGTTTCATTTTGGGTCTGACTTCACTCCCATCGGGAAAGTGTTGCAGGAGGCAGAGGGAACCTGTTTCTCTCTGCCGCCCACAGCATTTTCCGGATAGGAGTGGGAGTTGCAGGAGGACCCAAAGTGGCTCCATGTGCTCTCCGAATCAGATCTCTCCTTTGCTGTTCTTGCTGGGAAACTGTTTGGCGCAGCACAGCGAAATTTAGCAGCCACGAGCCACACTTTCCTCTAAGTCGCATCTGGAAAGTGCTGTGCAGAGAGAAGCACGTCTTTCCCTCTGCCGCCCGCAGCTCTTTCCGGATTAGAGGATAAATTTTGCTGTGCTGCACAAAGAACTTTCCCAGCAAAAACAGTGAAGGAGAGAAACAGCCAGCGGAGAGCACATGAAGCGGCTCCATGTGTTCTCTGGGTCAGCGTTCCCTCCTTCGCTGTTCTTGCTGGGAAAGCATTTGGCACAGCACAGCAAAATTCAGCAGCCATGAGCTGTGCTTTCCTCTAAGTCTCATCCGGAAAGCGCTGTGCAGAGAGAGGTACCTGTTTCCCTCTGCTGCTCGCAGCCCTTTCTGGATAAGACTTAGAGGAAAGCGCAGCTCGTGGCTGCTAAATTTCGCTGTGCTGCGCCAAATGCTTTCCCAGGGCCCCAAGGGATGCCCTCCCAGAGTGCCGCTGTCGCCATTCTGGAGCTCTCCTTCCGCCGCCACTACTGCCACCACTCTGGAACTCACCATCAGTAAGTCTTGCTTTCCTCCCCAGGAAGGGCTCTGTCATGAAGGGCTGTCTGGGACACTTTCTCTCGGGCCTCCCGCTTTGCATGGTGCAGCGGGAGGAGGAAGTGTGTGGTGAGGAAGGCTGTCTGCAGTTCTTGCAGCCAAAGCCAGGATGTCTGTGAACTTGCGTATATATGAGGTCTTCTGCCTTAATAATAATATTTTTAATATTTGATTTATATGCCGCCCTTCTCCGGAGACTCAGGGCGGCTTACAGTGCGTTAAGCAATAGCCTTCATATTTTTGTATATTTATACAAAGTCAGCTTATTGCCCCCACAAACTGGGTCCTCAATTTACCTACCTTAGAAAGGATGGAAGGCTGAGTCAACCTTGAGCCTGGCGAGATTCAATCTTACTTTAATTGCAGACAGCTGGTGTTAAATTACAGTGCTTCTGTCTGTTGAGCTAAACCAGTTTCCATCTATTGCTTCTTGTTATGCCTTCTGCGTCTTTGGAAAATATATTGCTTCACCCTTCTTTGTGGCAGCCCCTCAAAAGCCTGTTTTGTGACCTGCCTATCACACTCTTAGGTAAAGCATGTGAGCCATTTCCTCTTTCAGTGGTCCATGAAAGTATATCTATAGTATGTAGATGCAGATAATAAAGGTAAAAAAAGGTGAACAACATTTTTACAGAACTATAGTTATGTTGAGGCCGGGACAGGGAGTGACTGGGAGGGGAGGGGCCAGGGGAGGGGTCCCTTGACGTGAGTGATGTCGAGTTGGCCATGCCCACCCAATTACATGCCCACCCAGCCATTCCCACCAAGCCACACTCACAGAACCGGTAGTAAAAAAATTTGAATCCCACCATTGAACGGCACAGCAATTCTTGTAGGGTCCTGCTCGAAGAGGCTGTGCCGATGTGATGAACCTCATGGCAATGTTGCTGCTCGCATGCGCAATGCTACAAACCTTGCAGGGTCCTAGGATACGCTGAAGGTTCGGAATGAGCCTTTTTTGCGAATGGTAGGAAAATGGGGAGGGGAATTTTCCTGCCTACCATTTATTTATTTATTGGTTCGATTTATATGCCACCCTTTTCCGGAGACTGAGGGCGGCTTAGCAATAGCCTGCATACTTTTGTATATACCTGCTTAGTAGGGCTTTCACCCCCACCCCCCCAGCGGTGTTCTTTTTTATACAAAGTCAGCTTATTACCCCCACAAACCGGGTCCTCATTTTACCTACCTCGAAAGGATGGAAGGCTGAGTCAACCTTGAGCCTGGTGAGATTTGAACTTGCAGTAATTGCAGGCAGCTGGTGTTACTTAATAGTGCTTTAGTATGCTGCGCCACCAAGGCTCATTCCATCCTTCCCTTAGTCCAGGGGTGGGCAATTGTGGCTCTTTTACAATCTGTGGACTTCAACTTCCAGAATTCCTGAGACAGCCAAGCTATCTCAGGAATTCTGGGAGTTGAAGTCCACAGGTTGTAAAAAGCCACAATTGCCCACCCCTGCCTTAGTCTGTACTGAGCTTGGGGAATGGATTACAGGCAGGAAAATCCCTTTCCCCATTTTCCTGCCTTTTGTAAAAATGGCTCCACTCCGAGCCTTCAGCGTATCCCAGGATCCTGGGATACGCTGAAGGTTTGGAATGCCTCTGCTTCAGTGCAGAATGACTTTTGCCCGTCTCTTTCTGGACACGGTGCTTCTGCCTGTTGGGCCACTTCCTGAAGCCGGCAGCTCTGCAGCCAGCCGCTTTGCTTTTTCCTCATGTGAGGCTTGTGTGGTGGCACAGCAGCAGATGGAGGCAGATGCATGGGGGAGGTAGAGGCGATCCCAATGCATCGGCCCCTTTGTCCCACTGTCTCTTGGCTTGCCTGCAGCTGCACTGAACAAACACCAGCATGGGGCATCTGGATTGTCTGCCTAACCCATGCTGGTGCTGCCATGCAAGCCTCCCGCAAGCCTCCCAAAAATAGGGAAAAAGGAAAGCAGCTGGCCGTGGAGCTGCCAGCTTCAGGGAAGCAGCCCAACAAGCAGAAATGCTGCACCCAGAAAGAAATGAGAAGGGCAAAAGCAGTATTTGCGCTGCCCCAAGTGGTCAGCAGGCTGCATCTGCAACTGGACAGTTGTCCCCCGCACCCGTGCTGCCACTTGTGCTGGCTATACCCATTCCTTCGGGCTTATTTTTGGGGTAGGGGTAATATTAGACCCATCCCCCAAAAATTAGGATTGGGCTTATTATTAGGGTGGGTTGTGTTTTCGGAGAAACACTGTATCAGTACAGATTTCTAAAATTCCACATTTCACTTCCTACAGATACAAGGATATAATGGCATTGACAAATATCCTGTGGTTGTATATAGATAACATGTTAGGGTAGATTTAATTATTTTTGTGGTTTAGTATGTTCTCTATATTATGTGAATATAAAAATGGTGAACTACAATAATAGCTAAGTACTGGAATGTTGTGCAAACAAAACCATTATGTTAAAAAATTCAGGAAGAAGCTTCCGACCCAGTTATTATTTATCTTACCAAAAACTTGTAGATCAGGATTGAAAGAGTTCAACAAAGCAAGACCAAAAATAACCTATTAATAAAGAGAAGTTAAAAGTTATTTCATTATAACTCAGTACCATCAAACCTGGGTATGCTTACTCTTAAGAATGATAGCACTACTAAAATTCCTGAAATAATTTAACACAGAAGAGAAACATGTATCAAATCAGAATGCATAGAGTAATGGGTTTAATGTTGCAAAGAGAGATTCCAATTAAGTTTTGGAAAAATCCTGAATCGTAAGAACAATCTGACAGTGGAACCAGAAATGGGATGAACTCCCATTACTGCATGTCTTCTGCTTGGGACACTTTGATTTGAATTCTTGCATTGAGCAAGAGCCTGGATTGGGAGATTTTACCGCTTCCGTCCCACTTATGACAAACTGGGGTTGGCAACCAGACAGATCAAAGGGAAGCCCCAAGACTGAATACTGATGCTCTATGCCCCACTTTTGCAGCCCTCCCCAATATGCCCAATAGATCCCACCATCCATTCAGCGGATAAAGATTATGCTGGTGATGCTCCTGGCATTCTGAAGTACAATAATAACAAATATTTCAGCCAGTCAGGAAGTAGAGGGTAAAAGTGAAGGATCTCCTGGTGATTGTCTCCTACTTATTTCTCAAAGCTAAGAGAAGCATACTAGCTGGGGCATTTCTATGATTCCATCAAGATGTGGATGCTGCCCCACACATACACACAACCCCAAGATGCTGAGCGCATAAGAATAGAAGAGTAAGCTCACCTCTTGAACTTTGCTTAATTTGATCACTTTGCTCAGCTGGGTGAATAGATGGGGTGATGGCTTAAGACTCTGAAAGAAAAAAGAATGGTGTACACAATTTTAATAGAAGGAAAGAGACAAAAAAGCAGCCCAATATCGAACCTCTAAACAACACTGAAGACAAAAACAGGATGCTCAGTATAATTCAGATTTAAGAAGCCACATTTTTTCCATAAGTTTCAGCATTTCCCCATAATCTTCTTGGTTTTACCACTATAAGCATCTAGATTTGAAAAACTCGTTATGTGGTATCAACAATCTCCTTTTATCAAACAGCACACCTGCATTTCAAAAAGAGGATGCTCATTTCTACTGGGCAATATTTGATCAATGCTTCAGAGGTAGTTCCAAACTACCACCACACTGGAACACAAAATTTCTGTTGCTAAGCAAGGTGGTTGTGAAGTGAATATGCGAATCTGACTTCCTCCACTGGCTTTGCTTGTTGGAAGCCATATTATGATCCCATGTCTTCGAGATAGTGTCATAATGCATGCCAGTTGCCAAGTGCCTGAATTTTGATCATGTGACCTTGCAAATGCTGCAACAGTTGTAAGTGTGAAAACCAATCCTAAATCACTTTTTTCACTGCCATTGCAACTTTGAACGGTCACTAAACAAGTGAGGAGTACAGTATCTATATTTTAAAAATTGAAGTTCATTATCAGTTTTTGGAAGGAACAGAACTACTGGAACTACAGGATTTCTTTTCTTGTGATGCACCTTAACTCTGCATGCCGAGTATGCTTATAACGTAGCTCTGACAATCACAATAGGAGTTTGAAATTTTATCAAAACTCCTACTCAATATTTATTAAATTTTACATTTTACATTGTTTTACTATACAACTTTTGTAAATGCCTAATATTTTTGATCCTATTAAGATGATAAAGTCCAGCTACTGAGATCACAGAATGTCAACCACCATTGTAAACCACCCACTTAGATGAGAGAATGAATGACTAAATAAATAAATAAATAAATAAATAAATGATCTCAGTACTTCTGCACTGAAAACTGTGAGTTTATGACTTAAATTTAGTGCGTGCACACGCATGTTTTCGAGTCAATATTGACTCCTGGCATCTTCCCTGCAGCTTTACCAGAAAAATTTTTGGGAAGTGATTTGCCATTGCCAGCTTCTTAGGACTGAAGCAGAATGACTGGTCCAAGGTCATCCAGTTGGTTTTGTCCCAAGGGGGACTAGAACTCACCATCTCTTGTTTCTAAACTAGTGCTTTAACCACTATAACAAAACTGGCAATAACCCATGGAAAATCAAGACTGAATCAGAAAACACCACCCAGCATTTTGCTGACTTATTTCCCTCTTCACAGAGAAGAAACACAATTATACTCATGATTTAATCGTGGGATACTGCAGGTTTTCAGATTGCTCCCCCGCCCAGTTATTCAAGATTTATACAAGGACGCTGAGCAAACCCTACTGAGAAATAAAGCTCACATTTATCAAGAATATCTCAGTTATAAATTATTCTCCTTCGTATTTCATCCAATCAAGTCTCTGTAACCTCATTGTTAACATTTCTAACTAACAGATTTTATTAAAAGCCTTGGGTTTCCATGAGTTTAGATACACAGAACTGGACTGAGCTAAGATTTAGATTGGATGAGGTAGAGGGAATGGAAGGAAAAAGCAAGCCAGTTATGCAGATACAGATTATGTGTGAGATGGATAAGAAGTAGTTTATCAATCAACACCTGTAATATGCTAAAAAACACTGTGTCTGTTACAATTTTCTGGGGTTGGCTGAATTTTTTTCCTCCCTTCTTCTCACCAACTCCAATATAAATCCCCATATCAATCTAACTACTTTTTACATCTGATGAAGAGAGTTGCAGCACACAAAAACCTTATGTCTTCTGACTAACACATAAAATGTGCTAGTCAGAAAAGTTACTACTACTTTCCTCTTGACTTTTGGCTACTATAGCTAAATACTTTGGCTACTACTACAATACTTGGCTGATTAACTAAAATCATTTTTAGCTTACAGTCTACCTATTAAGTTGATATTGCACAGACAGACCACTGTGGCATACCACTCTTAAGATGGGAGCATCTCCTGTAATCTGTTTTAAAGTTGCTTCTCTTAGCTACATTTTTATGTTTAATTTTTATACTTTAATTCATTGCTGCTAGAGTCTGATATGCACAAATTAAGGTTTCAATATCTCACAATCTTCAAACATTCTTGAAGGGCTAAAAATCATGTTTGCAATCATAAATTATGCAACACTGGTTGAACAGTGCAACAAATTATGACTTGTTTATACAAACCTTTTGATAATGCAATGGATTTTCAATAGCATAGGACAGTGTTGAAATGAAGTTTGGCTTTGTAATCAATGATGCACACTCCTGGATCAGAAACTGAGTCTGGAAAGAAAAGAGATGGTTATATAAAAGGTGTTTTCTCTGCACCTGACAATATAATTATAAAACATAATTCATATGGCTACTACTTTTAACCATTGAATGTATAAGAAATACTTTTTGTATTTATTTATTTGTTAAACTGATTTACTGCCAACTTGCTGTAAGCTTGCCTAGAGTAGGGGTATTCTAGGCAGGTTACAACAATAAAAACAGAAATGAAAAGAAATGTAAAGATGACAGTAGCAAAGAAACAGAATGATACAATAAACAATGAAAAAGAGAACACTGAGAATACAGTGATGAGAATGAAAGATGGGGGAGTGAGGGGGAAGGTGAGATTTGTTATCAATCTAGTAGCCAACTCCAGTGTGGTCCTCCTCCCTAGGGTCCCCAGGCCAATTGGCAGAGCCAGGTCTTCAGGCTCTTATGGAAGGAATATTGTGGAAGAGACTAGATAGCTAACAGTTTGCTTGGTTATCTTTCTCAAAGATGAGAACATAGATATAATTCGTATGTTATTACATGTATACTGTAATATATTATCATGATATGTACTTAAAGAGAATGGTACCCAAGGTATATGAATAAGTATTTTATACAAAAACAAAACTGGTAAAAAGTTGCCTTAAAACAAAAAGAACTGTTAGATTAAAATATGCCCATAGAACAAGAGGATCCCTAGGGGGTCCCACAAAACCCTCTCAGGGGTCCACAAAATCAAAATTATTTGCCAGGTGTTAAAGATATTTGCAAAAATTTAAAACAATGTCACTTATTATTTTTGTTAAGAAGTTGCAATGTCTAAAACGCTCCTCTGTTTTTAGTTTTCAGGAGTCTTTATGATTTTCTATTTGCTAAAGCAGAGAATAAAGGAATGAGGACATAGGCCTTTTTGGTAGGAATTCCACTTTGAAACCTCTCAGGAAGGGTCACTTGATTCTCCTCCAAATGGCTGGGTATGTGGATACATACAGGTAGTCCTGGGATGGGAACTTCTGTCAAAAGTGAAGGGACCTAACTAAGACTGGAACTTCCCTTGTAAAGCCAAGTGGTTGTTAAGCAAAACACAACAGGATTGATACACAGCTTAGCAATGGCTGACCTGGCCAAGGTACAGTGGGGCAAAAACGTATTTAGTCAGCCACCAATTGTGTAAGTTCTCCCACTTAAAAAGATGAGAGAGGCCTGTAATTGTCATCATAGGTAGACCTCAACTATGGGAGACAAAATGAGAAAATAAATCCAGACAATCACATTGTCTGATTTGGAAAGAATTTATTTGCAAATTATGATGGAAAATAAGTACTTGGTCACCTACAAACAAGCAAGATTTCTGGCTCTCACAGACCTGTAACAACTTCTTTAAGAGGCTCCTCTGTCCTCCACTCATTACCTGTATTAATGGCACCTGTTTGAACTTGTTATCAGTATAAAAGACATCTGTCCACAACCTCAAACAGTCACACTCCAAACTCCACTATGGTGAAGACCAAAGAGCTGTCGAAGGACACCAGAAACAAAATTGTAGACCTGCACCAGGCTGGGAAGACTGAATCTGCAATAGGCAAGTGGCTTGGTGTGAAGAAATCAACTGTGGGAGCAATAATTAGAAAATGGAAGACGTACAAGACCACTGATAATCTCCCTCGATCTGGGGCTCCACACAAGATCTCACCCTGTGGGGTCAAAATGATCACAAGAACGGTGAGCAAAAATCCCAGAACCACACGGGGGGACCTAGTGAATGACCTGCAGAGAGCTGGGACCAACGTAACAAAGGCTACCATCAGTAACACACTACGCCGCCAGGGACTCAGATCCTGCAGTGCCAGACGTGTCCCCCTGCTTAAGCCAGTACGTGTCCGGGCCCGTCTGAAGTTTGCTAGAGAGCATTTGGATGATCCAGAAGAGGATTGGGAGAATGTCATATGGTCAAATGAAACCAAAATAGAAGGGGTGTTGGTCCTACCTGATACGCTCCTTCTCCTTGTGTGGAGACAGCAGCCAGCATGGGTAGTACTCGCCCAATCAGCTGAAGGACTGAGTCAGCCAATCATATTAAGTCCGCCCTTGTTGCCGGGCAGATCCAGCTTTTGATGGACTATAATGGAAGACTCGGCGTGTGGGTAGGCAGAAAGGAAAGACCGAAGAAGAACAAACACAAGAGGACCAGACAGGCAAAGGGAGGGTCTGGCTGCTGTCTCCACACAACGAGAAGGAGCGTATCAGGTAGGACCAACGCCCCTTCTCCATTGTTTGGTGGAGACAGCAGCCAGCATGGGACATACCCCAGTTCACTGTCCCCAAGTCTGGGAGGGGCCAGGCTGGTCCGAAACCACGTCACTGGCCACCACCTGTTGTAGCACCTGACGACCGAAGGCGGCCTCAGACGAAGCAAACTTGTCTAGTTTATAGTGCCGTATGAACGGTGCGGGCGAGGTCCAGGTAGCCGCACGGCAAATCTCCAACAAAGGAGCTTGAGTAGCCCAGGCCGCCGCCGTGGCCGCACTACGAGTGGAATGAGTGGAGTGTTACTCGAGAAGGTTGCGGCAAGGAACGAAGGTCATAAGCCGAAGCGATGGTCTGACGAATCCAGCGGCCTATAGTAGACGAAGATACCTTGAGACCCAACGAGACTGGAAGGAAGGAGACAAATAACGCTTCTGACCGGCGAATAGCAGCAGTTCGCTTGATATAAATTCGCAGAGCCCGCTGGATGTCCAGAGTATGCCAACAGCGCTCACGAGGATGTGAAGGACGTGGGCAGAAATTTGGCAGAATAAGTTCTTGTAAGCGATGGAAAACGGAGTTAACCTTCGGCACGAAGGTAGGAACCAAGCGGAGGACAACACGGTCCGCGTGAAACACGCAGAGGTCAGCTCGGATGGACAAAGCCGCCACTTCCGAAATATGGCGAGCCGAGGTTACCGCCACCAAAAAGGCAACTTTGCAAGATAGCAGTCGTAGAGAGGCAGTCCTTAGAGGTTCATACGGAGGACCCATGAGGGACTCAAGCACCAACGGAAGGTCCCAGGTAGGGTAATGATGCAGGACCGGAGGAGACAGGTTTGTTGTGCCTCGAAGAAAATGCCTAATCAGAGGATGTTGAGTCAGATATGTCAGTGACCCGCAGGTAAGTACAGAGGAAATGGCGGCCACCTGGCGGCGTAACGTGTTAGGGGCAAGGCCATCGGAAAGACCCTGTTGTAGAAAGACAAGAATGTCCATAATAGAGGGTTGGAGAACATTCACACTTGTCCGGTCACACCAGGAGCAGAAAGCCCGCCAAGTCACAGAATAAATTCTGTCAGTGGAGGAACTTCTCGACGCCTGGATCGTCCGAATCACGTCCTCTGGAGCCAGAGCACTCCTCGGGGAGAGCCGCTCAGTCTCCAGGCGGTCAGGCTGAGCCAGGGAAGGTCTGGGTGGCTCAGTGCCCCCTGCGTCAGAACGTCCGCCTCGAAGGGAATGTGCCAGGAGGGAGCGACAGAGAGGGAGACTAAGTCCGCAAACCATGCTCTGCGCGGCCAATGAGGAGCCAAGAGAATCACCTCCGCCCGTTCGTCCAGAATCCTGCGGATGACCCTGGGAAGTAAGGAGGTTGGAGGGAAGGCGTACAAAAGGCCCCCCGGTCATGGAGTCCGAAGTGCATCGATGGCTTCTGCCTGAGGATCCGGAAACCGGGGAAAGAAACGGGGCAGCTGAACGTTGGCATGAGTTGCAAACAAGTCCACAACTGGCGTCCCGAACCGATGAACCAGGGATTGAAAGATCCTGGGATGGAGCCGCCACTCCGCATTGTCCACCTCCTGACGGCTCAGCCAATCTGCCTGGGTGTTGGCGACACCGGAAATGTGCTCCGCCCGTAGAGACCCAAGATGGCGTTCCGCCCAAAGACCGATTTTCATGGCCAGACAATAGGGACTTGGACCTGGTGCCCCCTAACTTGTTGAGATGTGCCTTGGCGGTCACACTGTCTGTCAGGACAAGTACATGAGCCCCGGAGAGCAAGCAACGGAAGGCCTTGAGCGCGAGGAAGACTGCCTGTAGCTCTAGCCAATTGATCGGACAATGGGTGTCCGCAGTGCTCCACGTCCCTTGAGTCAGTTGGCCTTGGCAATGGGCACCCCAGCCCCGGAGACTGGCATCGGAGGTCACCACCACCCTTTGAGGTTCCAGGAAGAGGCAGCCCGCTGATATTGCTGGGGACCGCCACCACCGAAGGGATCTGAGGACCGAGGACGGGACGGGAACCGGCCTGAGAGACGTGCCTTTGCCCGATTTCTGTAAAAGCAATAGAAACCATTGAAGTTCCCGGGAGTGGAGCTGAGCCCAGGGAACAATGGCTATAGCCGAAATCATTTTCCCCAATAACTGAGAAAGGACATAAGGTGAAGAAGCCCGACACCTCTCAATCCGAGACACCAATTCTCGCAGACTAACTTGGCGGTCAGGGGAGAGAAACACCCTTCCCTGAACAGAATCAATGAGGGCCCCTAAGTGCACTAAGGAAGTAGAGGGAACCAAGCTACTCTTCTCCAGATTCACAGAGAATCCGTGGGAAGCTAGCGTATCTAATGTGAGCCTAATGTCCCAGACAGCTTGACAAGTCGAGGAGGACAATATCAAAATATCGTCCAAGTAACATAAAAGTCTAACCGACTGAACTCGAAGGAAAGCCGCCAAAGCTGCCAACACCTTCATAAAGGTACGGGGGGCTGACGAAAGGCCAAAGGGTAATGCCCTATACTGATAATGAACCCCCCCCCCACCGTAGCAGAACCGCAAATACCTTCTATGAGAAGGGAGGATAGGGATATGCAAATAGGCTTCAGTAAGGTCGATAGAAGAAAGGAGATCGCCCCTCCTAACACCGTTGAGGATGGTTTTCAACGATTGCATCTTAAATTTACGGTATACAACATACCGATTTAACCGTTTTAAGTCCAGAATGGGTCTCCACCCTCCCGAGGACTTAGGGACTAGAAAAACCCGGGAATAGAAGCCCGACCCGATCTGATCGGGTGGAACAGGTTAGATAGCCCTGATGGAGAGAAGATGCTGAACGGCCGTATCCATGCGCGCTTTCTTCTCCGGATTATGAGAAAGCGGACAGCAAACAAAGGTGATCGGGGGAGGGGAAAGAAATTCAATGGCCAACCCTGATCTTAAGGTAGCCAGGACCCATTTATCGGAAGTAGACTTCTCCCAAGCGGTGACGAAGAAAGCCAATCTGCCACCGATGGGAGGAGTCGGGATGCAATTAGCTACGGCGTCCGTAGGAATGACCTCCTCCCCCTCTAAAGGGCCGCCTAGACACAAAGGGTCTGCCTCGCAGGGACCTATCCAGGGACCCCCGCTGCCTGTTAAACCCACTGTACGATCTAGGGGAAGAGAAGGAAGACGAACCAACTCCTTCAGCACCTCAGAAATGAGGACGAGGGGAATTAGGGGCAAATCGGGAATCCCCCCTACGATGTACAGGAGCCAGGATTTTCTTCTTGCCTCTGGTTTCGGTGAGGAACAGCTCCAGGGCCGAACTGAAGAGCTGAGATCCGCCAAAAGGGACTGAGGCCAGACACCACTTATGGCAAGCGTCCGCCTGCCAGTGGCGGAGCCAGACTAGGCGACGGGCAGTGACCGTGGAAGCAAGGGGCTTGGAAGCGAAACGAGCGGCATTCAAGGTGGAGTCCGCCAAAAATTGCAAGGCCGCAACAATTTTGTTCAAGTCCTGCCGGACGCAGGTGTCTTCCGGAGGAAGTTTCTCCTGGAGCTGGCGAAGCCAAAGCAAGGTGGTGCGATTAAAAAATGACGCCGTAGTTGCAGCTTTGATGGCCCAAGCGGAACCTTGATGTGCCCGCTGTAGAACTAAATCAGCACGACGCTCATCCGGGTGTAGGCCCTCATCAGGATTCCCCGGGACATTCGCATTGGGTAGCAGGGCGGCAATAGGCGCATCGATCGACAGCACCTGAAGAAGGGAATCCAGTTCGTTCGCGACCTGGAAATTCTTTCGGTCGTTCGTCGATGGAGAAGGAGCCATGCCTGCGGAAGACCACTGTCGTTTCACCACGTCCACAAATAGAGGAGGAGTCGGGATAGAGGTGATAGGTCTGGCAGGCTCGGCAAACATGGGGTCCAGAGCCCCAGAAGCAGGAACTGGATCTGCCGCAGGCGAAGACAAACGAGCAGTATTAACATCTTTAAACAAGAGGGACTTGAATAAGGCTTGTGGAAAGAGTCCAGTAAAGGCCGGTTGCTCCTGAGGTAAGTTGTCATCGTCCGATAAAGCTGAATCATCATAATCCACATCCGTCAAAACAGAATGTTGAGTTGAGTGAGAACAGGTAGGAGAATCCGGAGCCCTGGATTGGTGATCTCCTACGGTTCCCCGTTCGGGGGAAGCAGAAGAGACCGACCGTACAGATGGAGGACGGCTACAAGGATGGTCCCTTGCGGCCAAGGACCTCTGTACCGCGTTCTCAATAAGGAGTTCAAGTTGCTCGGGAAGCAATTGACAAGAAATAGCCGTTGCGGAGGATGTCATGGCAGGAACAGAGTGGGAAGGATGCAGAACTCCCGTTACGGGTGCCTCAGGTGGAGGAGGAAGATCAGAAGAACCCCATAATGCCGAAGTCGAAATGGTCACTGGACAATCTCGCAGGGACAAGTAATCAGGTGTATCGGGTCTAGTCACAGATTCAGGAGGCGGGTTGTCAGCCACAGGAGTGGGAACCACACTCTTAGTAGCAACATCAGCGCTCGCTCTCTCGCAAAGTTTTGTCAAAACTTTGTCTCTACGCCTCTCAACTCTCGAGGAGCCACAATGTTTGTGGCTCTTGTGGTGAGACCTAGCAGGATCAGTCGAAGGCAGAGACTTATCAGAAGGCACAGCTTCATATGGCCTATCGTGAGAGACAGAATCTGACTGATCATGAGCAACAGTACTGGCCAAACGGCCATGTTTTGATTTTGACAGGGCTTTTGGCATGGCTGCAATCCAATATGTAGAATCCGTGCGATGAAGACTCCGCCAGACAGAAGCAGATGGTGTAGTAAGTACAGCGACTGGAAATGGCAATCACCTCAGAAGCGGCATTAAGCGAGACGGAGGGGGCGTAAAAGCTCCACTAGCCCGTACTGTGAGCAAACTGCAGCCAGCTGTTAAGAAATACGAACAGGGGCGTAAACTCCAGTCCAGCCCTGATATCTCAGAGGGAGGGCTAACACTCCACAAACCCCAATGAGAAGAGTCAAGTCTTGTAGAATCACAAAATGGCCGCCACAATTACAGTCTTATATCAAAATGGCGGCTCGCCAACGCTCTAGTCTCAAACGTCCACGTGGAGTCGTGCCAGTGAAAAAAACTTGTCAGTAGATAAAGACAGGAGGAGAAAACTCAGACGAAGGTCCCGAAGAAGCCACCAGCTGACAGGAGGGAGATCGCCAAGGCTCTGATCGGAGAATTGATGGCAGCTGGCAAGGGGGCGATTAGAAGAAAAGCCTCCTCCTCACAACCCGGTAGACCCACAGGGAAGGGCAAATGTTCGGTTCCTGAGCTCAGTCGACGTCCCAGCAAGGCAATAAAACCAGAAAATAACAAGCCACCAGCAAAGCCGATCAGCGAAGGCAGGCGCGGCTTGATTTACGAGCCAAAATGGCGGCCGCAAGTGCTCAGAAGGAATTTTTCGGCCATTTTAAAAGCTGGGCAGCTGAAACGACAATCAGGGAAGCAGAAGGAATTCGCCTCCCCACAGCACAGCAACAACCCCCCCCCCCCTTTTAGGGGAGGAAGCCAAAGGGGCTAAAGACTCCAACAGGCACCAAGTCAGTAAAAGGGGCAGAGGCAACTCACAGTGTCCAAAAGCCAGTCCAATAGGTCATTCACAAGGAGGACAAAAAGCACCGGAAACAAACGATCCCAAATCCAGATAGCAGAACACGAAAACGTAAACAATCTAAGATCAAACCAGTAGCCAAAAATGAGAAATAACAGTAGAAAAAGGTGGAATAAAGACACAGCCAAAGACCCACACGCCCGATCAATTGAAAGGACTGAGTCAAAAGCTGGATCTGCCCGGTAACAAGGGCGGACTTAACATGATTGGCTGACTCAGTCCTTCAGCTGATTGGGCGAGTACTACCCATGCTGGCTGTTGTCTCCACCAAACAATGGAGAACTGTTTGGTAGAAACACAACTCGTCATTGTGGAGGAGAGAGAATGCTGAGTTGCATTCAAAGAACACCATACCTACTGTGAAGCATGGGGGTGGCAACATCATGCTTTGGGGCTGTTTCTCTGCAAAGGGACCAGGACACTGATCCGTGTACAGGACAGAATGAATGGGGCCATGTATGGTGAGATTTTGAGTGCAAACCTCCTTCCATCAGCAAGGGCATTGAAGATGAAACGTGGCTGGGTCTTTCAGCATGACAATGATCCCAAACACACTGCCCGGGTAACAAAGGAGTGGCTTCGTAAGAAGCATTTCAAGATCCTGGAGTGGCCTAACCAGTCTCCAGATCTCAACCCCATAGAAAACCTTTGGAGGGAATTGAAAGTCCGTGTTGCCAAGTGACAGCCCCAAAACATCACTGCTCTAGAGGAGATCTGCATGGAGGAATGGGCCAACATACCAGCAACAGTTTGTGCCTTGTGAAGACTTACAGAAAACATTTGACCTCTGTCATTGCCAACAAAGGATATATAACAAAGTATTGAGCTGAACTTTTGATATTGACCAAATACTTATTTTCCATCATAATTTGCAAATAAATTCTTTCCAAATCAGACAATGTGATTTTCTGGATTTGTTTTCTCATTTTGTCTCTCATAGTTGAGGTCTACCTATGATGACAATTACAGGCCTCTCTCATCTTTTTAAGTGGGAGAACTTGCACAATTGGTGGCTGACTAAATACTTTTTTGCCCCACTGTAGTTGCTGGTCATTCACAAGCCTTTGGTGGCAGAGTATAATGCAGCCAAAACTGCATTCTCTGTGCGCGTGCAGTTGAAGCGCATGCTACAATTATAAATGTGGGTGGGCTGCCAAACTCCTGAATGTGACTATGGAGGCAGATGTAATTTCCAGGACCAGTCCTAATTCCCTTTTGTTTAGCATTGTTGTAATTTTCATTTTCAAAAGTTGCTGAATAAATAATCATTAAGGAAGGACTACCTGAATTATTGAGCTTGCTTACTGCCAATCCTCAGTAACTCTGGAAAACTCACAGCAATCAACGAAGTTATAGTACAATCAATACAATAAATAGCAACCCATAATCTTGATGAAGGGAGGGATTTCCCTGCCCCTTGCCAAAAGCCTGGGTGAAAAGCTTCATGGAGTCGGGTGGGTGGGTGGGTATTCAAATATCCGGGGGGGGGGGGGGGAGAGAAACAACCTCCTTCCAGAGGGGAGGTGCTATTACAGTCCTGAGAGGAGACATTGTTTAACTGAAGGAACCAAGAGCGCACTAATCCCACTGGATGAAGTTGGCCAGACCGATGTTATCGGAGAGAGGCGATCCCTCATGTAGCCGGGCCCTATGCTACGTAGGGCTTTACAGCAGCGGTTCTCAACCTGGGGGTCGTGATCCCTTTGGGGGGTTGAACGGCCATTTCACAGGGGTCGCCAAAGCCCTCTCGCCCCCCCCCCCACGCCTTCACTCACCCTCACCCTCTGTTGGATCGCAGGTCGCCGTTTGCTTACCCCGCCCACTCCCAATCTATTGCTGCCTCCTGAGTCCCAGCTGATGGCTAGAGGGAAACGGACGTTGACTTACCTGAACGTCCATTTTCAGGGTGCTGCGGATACACTCCATAGCTAGCCGGGGACCAATCCTCTTTTCTGACAGCAACTGAGAGAACTTTTAAATCAATTTCCTACCTCACTCTGTGCTCTAGCCACACCCCCTTTACCCTTGATTCCTCAGTCTTGAACGAAAGTGCGGCACAGAACTCTGGGTACAACTCAATTTTATTAACGACACAAACCAACCAACCAAACATAACCAACTCAGAGCAGACAGCCAACTCAAGCGGGAGGGAATGGAGTGTATCCGCAGCACCCTGAAAATGGACGTTCAGGTAAGTCAACGTCCGTTTTCCAGTGTGCCGCGTCTACACTCCATAGCTGGGACATACCCAAGCCTAAACCCCAGGGACGGGAAGCTGACTGCTCTCAACAGAAGACTCTGCAACCACACTTTGCAACACTCATCAACCAAACGACGCCTCCGCCGAAGCATAAGCGTCAATTCTATAATGTCTGATGAATGGCGACAACGAAGTCCAAGTGGCAGCTCTACAAATGTCCAGTACAGACGCCTGCGTCGCCCAAGCTGCCGAAGCGGCCACACTCCTGGTCGAATGTGGCAAAATCCTCGATGGAACTGGACACGCCTGGTGTTCATAAACCAAAGATATGCAGGCCTTAATCCACCGACCAACCGTCGACGAAGAAACCTTCTGGCCCATCAAAGCCAGATGGAACGAAACCAATAGAGCCTCTGTCTTCCGAAACGATGCAGTTCTTCGAATATAATGACGCAAGGCCCTCCGAACGTCAAGAGTGTGCCAAAGAACTTCACAATGGTGCCTGGGATCAGGACAGAAGTCCGGCAAAATTATTTCTTGTGAACGGTGAAACCATGAATTAACTTTAGGGGTAAACGCAGGGTCGAGACGAAGCACCACCTTATTAGTATGAAAGATGCATAAGTCTTTCCTGACCAACAAAGCTGCAAGTTTGGAGATTCGTCATGCTGAAGTGATCACCAGCAAAAACGCCACCTTGAAAGATAGAAATTTAAGTGACACAGATCCCAGGGGTTCAAATGGCGGGACTGTCAAGGCACGCAATACTAGAGGTAGATCCCAGGATGGGTACCTATGAACCGTGGGTGGACATAAATTGGAGGCCCCATGGAGAAAACCTTGAACCCACGGGTGATGGGACAAGGATTGATATGGAGGACAGGAGATGACCGTGGAAAGAGCAGCCACCTACTGACGCAAGGTGGCCGGAGCTAAGCCTTTGTCCAGCCCCGACTGCAGAAAGTCCAATACATCCTGAATGACCGCGGAAGTCGGATCCACATGCTGTGCAGCCGCCCAACGACAAAACGCCTTCCACGACGCCTCATAGATCTGGGTAGTAGATGGTCGCCGGAACGCCTGAATCGTGCCAATCACCTTGTCAGACAGCCGATCTTTCCTCAGGATGACCCTCTCAAATGCCAAACGGCGAACTGGAGCCATTGAGGCTCTGGATGAGAGATGGCCCCTTGGCACAATGCAATCCGATGAGGCGGAATCACCCACGGGCTGCTGACAGAGAACTCCACGAGGTTGGCGAACCACGGTCGTCGTGGCCAATTGGGAGCCACCAGCATTAACTCCGCCCGTTCCACCACCATCTTTTGGATCACCTGCTGAATTAGGGAGACTGGAGGAAAGGCGTACAACAGACCTGCCGGCCAACGACATCTCAGAGCATCCACCCCCTCTGCCGAGGGACTCGGGTAATGGGACATGAACCGAGGGAGCTGGGCGTTGGCGGGACTGGAGAACAGGTCGATCACTGGATTTCCGAACCTGAGCATCAGTTCCCGGAACAGACCCGGATGCAACTGCCATTCGGCCGGGTCGATTATCTCCCTGCTGAGCCAGTCTGCCTGCATGTTCGCTGACCCTGATATATGGACCGCTCGGATCGACAAAAGATGGCGCTCTGCCCAACTGAATAGTCTCTCCGACTCGAGCATCAAAGCTCGAAACTTTGTGCCCCCTTCCCTGTTCACATGGGCTTTCGCAGATGTGTTGTCCGTGAGGACTAAGATGTGGCGCCCCTGCACCCCTGATTTGAAGTGAAGAAGCACCAGCCGAATCGCCCAAAGTTCGAGGAGATTGATGCTGTGGCCCCTTTCCAACGAAGACCACCGGCCCTGAGCTACGAGGTGTGCAAGGTGGGCACCCCAACCGTACAGGCTGGCGTCAGTGGTGATCACGATCCAGTCCAGCTCCAGAAAGTGGCAGCCCCGAAGGATGGCTGGCGACCTCCACCAATGCAGTGACAGACGGACTTGAGGTGGCACAAACACCTTTCTCAACGTGTTGGCGGAACCTCTCCTCTGGAAGGGGAGAAGTAACCATTGCAATGGATGGGAGTGCCTGCATGCCCAAGGAACAATGTGGAAACACGATACCAGTTTCCCGAGCAGCTGAGATAGAGTCAATAAGGGCACCGATCTTAGGGTCAGGACTTGGTTGAGTAAGGCTGTGATATTCTGGACCCTCTCTGGAGACAGAAACACCTGACCCTTTGACGAGTCTATCAAGGACCCGAGGTGTAGGATGGATGTGGACGGGACTAGATGGCTTTTGTCCACGTTTATTGTGAACCCGTGTGCTCGGAAAGCAGAGAGCACCAGTTCCAAATCCCGTGCCGCTCGATTCCGGGTAGACGAGAGAACCAAAATGTTGTCCAGGTAACACAAAATTTGCACCGGAATCGAGTGGAGTGTTGCGGCCACCACAGCCACCAGCATGGTGAAAGTTCTGGGTGCAGAAGAAAGCCTGAAGGGCATGGCACAATATTGGTAATGCTTGCCTGCAAATTCGAACCGCAGATACTGTCGATGGGCCGGATGAATGGGCACGTGGAGGTAAGCCTCGCGTAGATCCACGGACTGCATGAGATCCCCTTGACACACCGAGGCTAGGATCGACTGTAGAGAGTGCATTTTGAAGCGGCGATAACCAACCGCCAACTTCAGCTGCTTCAAGTTGAGAATGCCCGACTCCCCCGGAACTCTTGGGCACTAGGAACAGGATCGAGTAAAACCCGGACCCTCGATGGTTGAATGGAACCTGTTCTATTGGGTTGATGTCCAGGAGGTGCGATATTTCCGCCAACATGAGACGACGTTGGTCTGGCGAAGATGGAATGGGGCACTTGACGAACCGCCTTGGGGGTCAATCTATAAACTCGATCAGAAGCCCATCGGAGACCATGCGACGTACCCACTCATCCGAGGTTGACAGGGTCCACTGTTGGTGGAAGGCCTGGAGGCGACCCCCCCACTGGACCTTCCCGCTGTGAGTCATTTGCCCCGTCGAAATGGCTTGGAGCCGGTCCCACGGTAGGGTCGTTTCGAGGGAACCTGTGGTCTGCCCGTCCCGAAACCGCAGTCTGTCCGAGGAGCAGTCCGAAGGTTGGAAGGACTGCCGATAAGTGGAGGGCTCCCTGGTCCCGGAGTAGGGCCGAAAGGGCTGACGTTGGGAGTAAGGTGTATAACGCGTCCTGTTTACGAAAGGTCGATGGTAAGATCTTTCGCTTATCTTTGTCCTCCACGAGGAGGTTCTAATGCTGCTCCAAATAAATTAGGATCCTTGTAAGGGGCCGATGCCAGTTTCAATTTCATCTTGACATCTGCCTTCCAGGGGTGAAGCCAGAAGAGTCGCCATGATGTAATAGACGAAACTAATGGCATGAGACGTACACTTTACAGAATTTAACGAAGCGTCAGCTGAATACTCGGTGGCAGCTATAATTTTGTTGACATCTTGGTGCAAGCGAGTTTCCTCAGGAGGAAGCCATTCCTGAAACTGACGTAACCAAATTAACGAAGCACCATTGAAGAAGGACGTCGCTGTAGCAGTTCTGACAGCCCATGCCTCCACCTGATGTGACTTACGAAAGGCCAACTCAGTGCGTCTGTCCTCAGACTTCAGACTATCCAATGGGTGAGAGGTTATCACCGAATGAGTGGTGAGACTCGCCACAGGCGCATCCACCGATGGTAATTCCACCAGCGCCTCTAACTCAGGAGCGGAGCAATACAATTTCTTGTCTTGATTGTTAGGTGTGGTAAAAGAGCCGGGTTGGCCCCATGGGGCCTACAGCACGTCTGTGAACAACTGGGGGCACGGAATAAAGTCCTTTTCCTGCTTAGCTTGCTTGAACAGGGCCCCACTGATCCCAAATTAGTTGTCAAACGTGCCTTGTGGAGGAGGGATTTAAACAGGGACGGACGAAACAAGCCTGTAAATGCCGGTGTGTCAGGTAACAAGCCCTCATCCTCCGAAAATTCGAGACCATCAGGACAACCTTCCTCATGATCGGACTCCTCCGACGAATCAGTCACATCTGAGAGGCGAACGGGACCTATGTGCCTGTGTCATGTACGCTGTCTCTTGCCGTGCCACTGGTGCAGACCCTTGGGCAGCGTGATGGACACCTGCCGCCATGATGGTTGCCAAAGCTGTGGACAGCAGAGCCTGGAAGTCGACCTGCGAGCTCGCTGGGCCTGATTCTGGTGGATGCAGGCCCACAGCAGTGGGGGTGAAAGTGGCTGACGGGACCTGTCTAGAGGGCGGTCGAAAGGAATCCACCCCAGCAGCTGAAACATCCGGCATGGATTGTGACACCCTCCTAGACCAGGCCAATGGGGCAAGAGGCATATCCGGAAGGTGAATGCTCACGAGCCGGTGATGTAGGCTGAGTCTGACCTTGTTCCTGGGTGACCACTAAGGCTGCCGCCTGCCTGGCTTTCTCATATTGCTTCTCAAAGGCCTTGTGGCGACGGAGGGCATCCTTGTCGCCTGCCGCGAGGTTTTTTTGATGGTGTGACTCATGACTGGCAGATGCCGAGCGCTTGTCCTTCTTCTTCTTCTTATGGGACCTGGAGGACCTAGCAGGGCTGGCTTCCTGCTCAAGGTCCGAGGACTGCAACTGGTCAGCCATTGCAATTAATTAATTGTTTTTTTTTAAATTTTATTTAGGCAACAACTCAGGGAGAAACAATCCCAGGTGATACTGCACGAGCGTGGAGAAAGCCTGCAGGCTACCCCAGGGCGCGAGCCTGTCTGTCACTATATGGAGCGCTGACCCAAAAATTGGCCAGAACAACTCCAAAACGTAGATGGAAGGCCAGTCCAATGCCAAATCGCCACCCCCCCAACAGCACTCTCAACGATAGCCGCTGGCTAGATAAGGGCGTTGGCCTCAATGCTTAACCCCAACAATGAGGAAGTGGCGCAAAATTGCGGCCACACAGAAAGTGCCTCCCCAAGCAGTGCTGGCCGCGAGAAACTAGGTCACCGACCTCCAATATGTGGCATGGGCAGCAGGAGATAAAGAAATGGAGCCGCGCCGTCCCCTGAGGCCACTCACGTCTCGCATGGGAAGGGGATCCCCAGGCTGGGGCTTTCCACGTCGCGGTTCCGCCCGCAGATCCCTGACGGGACGGTAGCCAAAATGGTGGCTGTGCTAAGCGCGCCTCCCCAACCGCACCGGCCATGTGGAATTGGGTCTCCGACTTCCAATATGCGGCGCAGGCAAATAAGGTTGCGCCGTTCCTTGAGGCCACTCACGCCTCGCACGGAAGGGAATCCCCCCCAGGCTGGGATTTACCATGCCGCGGCTCTGCCCACAGATCCCTGATGGGACGGTAGCCGGTCCTCCGTAACGGCGGAGCTGAGCCTCCCACATGGATTGAAGGTACTTGCCTAGCCGCCGCCTTACAAGATTAGAGGCTCCCAGGTAATAAATACGAGGTAGGGGTTACGACGGCAAACCGCCCAGCCCCTCCTCTGCTGGACACAATAAAGCAGCCGAATCCGCCCCACAGGGACAGATACCGGCAACAGCTGCGCGCAAAGCGCGAGGCTCGACCTAACCCGGCTCACCAGGCACGCAGTCAGCCAACAGCCAAAGGCAGGCACTTCAGGATACACGCAGAAAGGAAAAAAACTGCCTACTGACCTAAATAAGGAGAAAGAAATTATAATGCCATTCAAAAATAAAGTAAGGCCTAAACGCACTACTCTAGAGCACAGAGGAAAAAATATTCACCTCAGTCTGTCAGCAATGAAAGAAAGACTGAGGAATCAAGGGTAAAGGGGGTGTGGCTAGAGCACAGAGTGAGGTAGGAAATTGATTTAAAAGTTCTCTCTGTTGCTGTCAGAAAAGAGGATTGGTCCCCAGCTAGCTATGGAGTGTAGACGCAGCACACTGGAAAACAAACCGTTTAAATTCTTGCCATGGGGCTTCAAAGGGCCGCCCTACAGCTGATCAGTGTTAAAAGAAAACAAATGAGAAGACTGGTCCCTGCAAAAATAGAAAAAAACAGCCCCTTTCAGCTTCAGCATAGGTTAATTACCATAAGTTGATTTGATCAGCCTCCGTACTCTCAGCTGATTTGCTCTCAGCTGTTTTGCGGAGGGCTCTGTTACTAGCTGCAAAGAGAGGAGGAGATTTTTTTTCCCCCAGCTATGCTGAAAAACGAAACTGAAAGTAAAGCAGGGTCTTTGCTGCAACGTGACAAAATGAGGCAGAGAGAGATTTCTTTTTCTTTTTCCTCACCAAAAAAGGTAGGTGCAAAACTGCAAACAATGGGAAATTTAGGGCAAAAGAGGAGGTTCAAAATTTTAAAACACAAAAAGAAAAAAGCTCTATTTAACTAGGGAATTGTAATAATTGAGATACCATTAATTGTATATTGTGTTGAAAGCAGAAATGGTTAAGTTGTGGTTTGAAGGAATATATGGGGGAAATTATTTGGTTTATTATTATTGGTAAATATAATTAATTGATTTGTAAGAAATTGGATTGCATGGAAATAATTGGAATATTCATGTTCATATTGATTAATATACAAAAAAGGTAGTTATATAACTAATTGATTTATATTAAAATGTTGAATTCATATTAAACAACTGTATTACATAATTACATAATTAACCAATGTGAGGATGGATATAAAAATAGATGACAATGGGAAGGGGTATAATATAGAAGGGAAAAATTGAATTTGATTAAGAATAGAGATGAGGATGAAGGGTAATATTGGTTTTTTTAAAAAATAGATGAGGAATAAATATGGCAAAAAGAAAATATAGAAATTGTAAATTTAATTGAAATGACTAAACACTGGTTAAATTTTTGAACCGGCCAAATACTCTGTTCAAAGAAAATACATTGTATGTTTGTATGTGTGTTTCTAATTATTGCTATTTATTCATATTTGTTCTCTTTTATTCTTTAAAGTTTAACAATTCATTCTTTATCTTAATATCTTTATATTTGTTTGGGGTTGGCTTTCTTCCCTTTCAGCTTTTTTATTGTACAGCAATCTTTCTCCTCAAACCTACCACCTCTCTTTTCTTTCCTTCTTACTTTCTCTTAACACCTCTTCCTTCATTCCTCTCTATTGCTGTATCCTTTTATGCATATGGACTACTCAGACGGCTGAAAAAGTTATTTTTGACTGGTCCTCGCACTTTTGACCAGTCCTCGAACTTACGACTGTCCTCACATTTTACGTTTTTGCCCAACCTTGTCACCATGGCGAAGAGAAGCAGTTGTGAAATGAGTGACACGGTTGTTAAGAATGCTACAATGGGCATGATGACTAGTCATAAGTGTGAGGACCGGTCAAAAGTGCGAGGACCTGTCAGAAATGACTTTTTTCAGCTCTCTGGGTAGTCCTTTTGTGCACATGGACTACTCAGAGGGCTGAAAAAGTTATTTTTGACTGGTCCTCGCACTTTTGACCAGTCCTCGAATTTACGACTGTCCTCACATTTTACGTTTTTTGCCCTATCTTATCACCATGGTGAAGAGAAGCAGTTGTGAAATGAGTGACATGGTTGTTAAGAATGCTGCACGGGCATAAATGTGAAGATGGTCATAAGTGTGAGGACCAGTCAAAAGTGTGAGGATCTGTCAGAAATGACTTTTTTCAGCCCTCTGAGTAGTCCCTATACACATAGCTATGGCCACCCGGTCACATGACCAGGTAGCCACGCCTACCCAGTCATATGACCTCCAAGCCACGCCCACAAAATAAGCCACGCCCACAGAACTGATAGTAAAAAAAAATTTAGAACCACCCCTGGTTGGGGCTCACCACAACATGAGGAACTGTATTAATGGGTCGCGGCATTAGGAAGATTGACAACCACTGCTTTAGAGGTAAAGATCAGCACCTTGAATTGCACCCAGAAGCAAATGGCAACCAATGCAGCTTGTAAAGCTGTTACATGGGTACACTAAGGCATGCTCGTATGTTCTGGTTGAAGTGTCTAAGTTGTATTCAAGGGCAACGTTATGTAGCGAATAGTCTAGTAGTCAAACTTCAAGACAAACTTAATAATAAGAAAATTCTTCACTTCAACTTACCTGGTGGAAATCTTTCCCGCTACTTTTACCATCGCCACTGAAATCCACATGAGAAAAGAGACAGCGTAGCAAATGCCTGTCTGCTTCAGGTCCGTGCCGGTTCACAATCTAAGATGTGGAAAATAACCTCCAATTACCTTCAAGAGCCAAGCTGAAATGTATAGACATGGCCTCCAGATAAAATATAAACCAAGATTGGAGCTTTAGTTAGGCAACTAGATATCTGCAGGATCATTTCCCCCACCAGAAAAGGGTTCCCCCAATACATCTTGTTTTCCAAGAAGGAGGGGGGCTAAGGCAATACAGGCTCCTGAAGTCCGAAAACAGTCTCCCCTGGAAGTTAATTAGTGTCATCAAGAAGGATCCTTCTAGAAATTAAGTTCTGTCAGAGGGCATTTGGAATATATCTGATACATTCGTATGCCACCTGTCCCACTGACATGACTTTGCCACTGAAACAGTTAAAAAACAGGAAGAAAAAAACCCTGAAAGACAATCCCATCGAAAACAAGAGATAACTTAAACCAACTTTGCAGGCAAGAACTCTAGGACCCTAGGCTTGATGTCAAAGCCAGATTTCCAATGCCTTTCAAAAGGCCAGCAGGAGTGGGCCAAGTCTAATTTCTGGGGAAAGAATGTTCCAGAGGATCGGTTCTGGGGCAGACAAGCTCTCTTCCTGCCTCTTGCAGCTGGCACTCTTTGGGGACAGGGTCAGAGCATACCTTGCCTGCCAGCTCTAACAGGATGGGTAGACATCACTAGAATGAAAGGATCCCAGATGTAACACAATCCCAAGACATGAAGGGCTTTAACCAGCCCACCTCCAAATTTCACCCCGAAGTACGCTAACACTCAATACAGCTCATGGAGCATGGTGTCCATGAACAAGTGACTGACACTCATAACTGCCTGTGCTACTGCACAGTGCAATGTTCCAACTGCTTTCCAACGGCAGCCTCACATAGAGTGCATTGAAATAATCCAAGTAGGAGATGACTAAAGTATGGGTAACCATGAGCAGGGTTTCCCTATCCATATGAATGGATGCACAGCACAAAGCTGTGTAAACTCCCTCTTGATCATGGCTGCCACCCTGTATTTCAAGCAAGAGCCCCAAGACTAGGAGAACCTCCATGCATGCCCAAGGAGAACTTAGTAGTAATTCTGAGTAGAATTTAAAACAAGGGGTGGAACATTCCTAAAACCAGGGAGTCCTAAAACCCAAAGCCAGTCAATCTTACTAGGGTTGAGCCTGTTGTTCCCCATACAGGCCCCACAGCCTCCCGGACAGCAACAGGACCTCCATAGCATCACCTGGACAGCCTGGGACAGAGATGTCTATCTGGGTATGATTAGCACAGTTTATATACCTTCCTTCGATGCCATGGATGATCTCATCTTCCTGTACCGTTTTTCCCTGAAAATAAGAGCCTGTCTTATATTTTTTTGAATCCCGAAATAAGCACTTGGCCTTATTTTCGGAGAGGTCTTATTATTTTGGGGCGCATGGAGCAAGATGGGGCTCCTCTTGCCGTCTTACCCGATTTCCAGCTCTGCATTTAAATATTTTCAGGGAGGGCTTATTTTTTTTTGAGGGGGAGGCTTATTTTAGCGCAAGCGCTCAAAAGCCTGATTGGGCTTATTAACAGGGGATGTCTTATTTTTGGAGAAACAGGGTAGATGTTCAACACGAAATCCTATGGTACTCCAAATTACAGGCCACAAACTGGACCCCACTTCCTTATCATTACCAACTGGAACTGGCTCAAAAGGAAGGAGAACAGCACAACACTGTGTCACCAACCCCCACCCATCCACCCAAAGTCAGTCCAGAAGGATACCATGACTGATTGTATTGAAAGCTGCTGAGAGGTCAAGAGCAAGGTCAAGACTTCCCGTGTCCTGCTCTTGCCAGAGATCATTCAAGAATGCCATCATTGTCATCTCATATCTGGGCCTGAATCCTGACTGAAAGGGATCCAGATAATCCACTTCTTCCATAATTCTTTGAAGCTGCTGTGCAATCAACTTCTCCACCTTACCCCAAAAGTAAAGCTTGGAAACTCAATATAAATTGCCCAGTACTGTTGTGTCCGTGATGGCCGCTTAGGGGAGGAGCCTCCTTATCAGACAATGGAACCATCTCTCGAAGAGAATTTAACCACCACTATGATGCATCCACGTTATCTCCCAAGAGGCCTTAGCCAACTAGGGGAGACATGCATCTATTACAGAGCTGGTATAGCTAACAACCAGAACCTTATCTACTTCTTCAGGTCAAAAAGGATTAAAGTCAGGAAAATGAGTCAATTTGCTTTCAAAATGTGTGCAGCCTAATATAAAAACTGAAATACCTGCCTCAATTCCTCTCCTAGAGTGGTTTTATATAGCCAGTTATGTTTTTAACCTGAGAAATAGAACATACTAACAAAAACGTGTAACTAAAAATTAACTGTATACTTACCATAAATGCTAAATATAAGAAAAGGTGCCTTTTAGAGTAGCAATATATTCCAGAGAACATTTTCTTCATCCTACAGTCTAATCCAGAAATGTCAAAGGTGTTTGTTGTAGCAATGCAATCAAACATGGAAAATATCGGAAAAGACTGGCCAAAAACACGGGGTGGATCAAAACCTCTACTCTTACTTTCAGAGAAAAAACTGTAACAAAGTACTTATTGGCACTGACTGAACTCTGACTCAGCACTTTTGACACTTCTGACAGCAAACAAAATTAAGCACAGGAATTTTAATAAGTGGTAAATGAATTTAGCCCAAGCCATCTAACACAATTTCGATACTAATCTGGAAACAGCAAACTGTCAGTTGATGTCACTAGATGAAACACAGCTTTCACCAAATGGATTACAATAAGACCCATGGTTGTTATATGAAGAAATTCAAGTAGTAGGAAAAGCAGTGGTATAAAATAAGCTGAGAATAAGCTTATCTTCTTTCCATCACAATTTCAAAGTAGTGCTACGCTCCCCACTTACATGTTGTATTTCCTGCTGGCTGGCTCGGTAGTTTTTCTTAGTTAAATTGTCCACCAGGTAGCTGATTTGAGACAAGGCCAGCGAGAGCGAGTCAAGATTCATTGCTGGTTGGGGCGGAAGCAGGCGGCCGAGCCCGGCGCAAAATCACCATTATTCCCCTTTAGTCACCTCAGAGACAGGTTAATTTTTTTCCACTTAGCCTATATCTCAAGTTATGTTGTATCTTTAGTTCTTCTTTCCCAATACTCCCACTATGTCCTGAAACATGGCACCTGGAAAATAAAGCAGACATTTTTACATTAGCATTAATAAATACTACCTTCCATTGTATTCTGAAAAATGGTAGGAGCTGCAAAGTTTAAGCTTAACACTCAAAGACATAGACCAAAGCTGAGAGAAGGCACATTTGGACACCCAATCCATAACATCATTTCCAATGCACAGAAACTTCCTAAAATATGAGGGTAATTTTTTTATATTTCATTGTTCATTCACTGAACATTCTATTAATCATGCAATAAAATGGTATACTGTCATGCTAAATACATGAATTCTGAGTCAACTATAGCAAATATGATTTCAGATACAGCCAATACACAGCCTGGAAACTAGTCTCCCGAAAGTTTTTTTCAGAATGGAGAAGGGACCTCAAATATACTCAGCCATCTGATCCAATCATTCTTCTCCTCCCATTTACTATATGACAAACATTAAAGGGCACTGGCTACTTTTTTACCACCATATGTTCACACTCCCTCCCTGCCTCAAAACTCCAATAAACAATTCTAATTCTGCAAGAGGAATTATGGTAAGTGCCTCTTTACTTTGCATATTGCAGACAAATTCCATGGATCATTAGTACACCCTAGAGCAGGGTGGATAAGGGTGAACAACAGATAATATAAATAATAACAGAAATCTGATTTTAAAAAACAATGAATGTATCTCAAAGATACAATCATGAACTCAGTCCATTTTATTCTTCTAGAACAGTGGTTCTCAACCTGTAGGTCATGACCCCTTTCACAGGGGTTGCCTAAGACCATCGGAAAACACATATTTTCAATGGTTTTAGGAATAATTTTATGGTTGGGGGTCACCACAACATGAGGAACTGTATTAAAGGGCCGTGGCATTAGGAAGGTTGAGAACCACTGTTCTAGAGTCTGGTGTAGTGGTTAAAGGCAACAAGTCAGAAACTGGGAGACTGTGTTCTAGCTTAGGCACAAAGCCAGCTGGAGACTTTGGCTACCTTTGCTCAGTCCTAAAAATGATCTGGATAAGGAGGACTGCAGAGAAGAGGAACAGAAATATGAAACAAAAATGACAGAAGATGAATGTCTAACAATTTGAGGCATATTTTTCTGGATTGTGATTTTCTATATTATGCCTTTATTGGTTGATTTTATTGATTCACCAGGAAATATTGGCATGGTGTTGAGAATGACAGTGACATTGCGACATCTGGACATGACAATCATTGTTGTGAGTGGTGTCACAATGGCTGAGACCAACAAGAGAGGGCTGCACGTGGCATACCAGGCACAGGGTCAAAGCTGGATTGCTGGTGAAGTGGCAAAGTACAAACCACTTCTAATGAGATACAAAATGGCAGCGGAGAGAGTGATGTAGGCAGCCACTGCAGCTGGGATCCGTGGCAATGACACCTATAGGAAGTAGTGAACTTTGGAGCAAGACTAGTTGCCGGGTTAGACTGCAGACCTTTGAATGCTGGGTAAGGGAGATGAGTGAAAAAATGAGGGAAGCAGGACGACCAAGTGAAGTGTAAGAGGAATGGGATCCTGAGGTTTAACACCAACTCACAAGGTATCCTAAATGAGCACAATCTTGTTGAAATTTGGGAGGCTGCATACAGTAGTGGCCAAATTTGTGGAAACCTTTTGGGAGAAGTGTATTTTTGAGGTTTGATGGCTAATAACCACCTTTTTTGGAGTAGTACCATAAAATTATATATCAATGGAAAGATAATTTAATCAAGAATGTAATGCAATAACTTTTATGAAGGATTTGCTATTAGAATAGCAGTTATAAAGAAGAAAAGTGAAACACGTAGAGATATACAAAAATTATCACCATAGGAAAAAAAAAGATATACAAAAATTATTACCATGTCAGTTAATACTTAGTTGGGTAACCTTTAGCATGAATTATGGCCTTACATCTTCCCATGGAGTGAACCAAGTCTTTTAGGTCTGCAACTGTTATAATGTGAAACCAAGATTGAATGATTGCTTCTATTAACTGGGTTTTATTGCTGGGTCGTTTCTGACGAACAAGTTTCTTTTGTTGGTTCCATAGATTTAAGGTCTGGGCTATTCCCAGGCCATTCCAGCAGTGGAATATGATTATCTTGAAACCACTTTTTGCATATAGCAGCAACAAGACATGGAGCTGAATCCTGTTGAAATATAAATGCTTCATTGTCTTGGAAAAGATCATGTGCGGAAGGCTTCAGTTTGGGCTCAAGGATTTCATTAATGTATTTTTGGTCATTTATATTCCCATTAAGGGACATGGTGGCTCAGTGGCTAAGATGCTGAGCTTGTCGATTGAAAGGTTGGCAGTTCAGCGGTTCAAATCCCTAGTGAGCTCCTGTGACTTATCCCAGCTTCTGCCAACCCAGCAGTTCGAAAGCACGTAAAAAATGCAAGTAGAAAAATAGGGACCACCTTTGGTGGGAAGGTAACAGCGCCCTTGGTGTTTAGTCATGCTGGCCACATGACCATGAAGACGTCTTCTAACAACGCTGACTCTTTGGCTTTGAAATGGAGATGAGCACACACACACCCCCTAGAGTCGGGAACGACTAACACATATGTGCGAGGCGAACCTTTACCTTTTATTCCCATTAATCACACAATTCTGCCCACACCTTTTGATGTTATACAACCCCAGATCATAACACTGACTGGGTGTTTCACAGTACATGTAATGCAATCAGGATGCAAATCTTCTCCGATTCTTTTCCTTATGTATTTTATGCCATCATAAAATGTGATCATGGTCTCATCACTCCAAATAACACTGTCCCATTGTTCCTCTGTCCAGGTAACATGGATTTTAAGTCTTTTAGTCTTTTCAATCTTTGTTTGAGAGATAAAAGTGGCTTTTTTCATGGAATTCTAGATTTTAGGCCAAATTCCTGCAGTCTGCGCCGAACAGTCCTTGCACAACTTCACATTGCATTGCACCATTTCATCTTGCATACCCCCAGATGATTTTCTTCTGTCACATAGGCACAGTCTCTTAATTCGTCTCTCATCACTTGCTGTTGTGCACCTTTTCTTGCCTTTACCAGTGTGGTTTTGTAGTGACCGAGTCTCCTTATACCTTTTCAAAAATTTAAAAATGCCACCTTTGGTTAAGTTTCCATCAATTTTTCTTCTAATTTTTTTATAACTGTAGCCCTGTTCACTTAATAATATACTGCTCAAAAATTAAAGGGAACACAAGCAGAAGACATCCGAGATCTGAATGAATGAAATAGCCTTATTACATACAGTAGTTTATACACTGCTCAAACAACTAAAGGGAACACAAAACTACTGTGTGTAACGAACAAAGTATTTAATAAGGCTATTTCATTCATTCAGATCTCGGATGTCTTCTGCTTGTGTTCCCTTTATTTTTTTGAGCACTGTACTATTTTACATTGCTTTCTGGGCAACCAATCGACTCTTTGCACCATTACTTTAATGAGCCTGAGTGGCACAGCAGACTAATGCTACTGTTAAAGGTAGTATTTAGCTTCCAGCTGCCTGCAATTACTGCGAGTTCAATTCTCACCAGGCTCAAGGTTGATTCAGCCTTCCATCCTTTCTAAGGTAGGTAAAATGAGGACCCGGTTTGTGGGGGCAATAAGCTGACTTTGTATAAAATATACAAAAGTATGAAGGCTATTGCTTAATGCATTGTAAGCCGCCCTGAGTCTCCAGAGAAGGGCGGCATATAAATAAATAAAAATTATTATGTTTCACAAGCTCACTAAAATGAAAGAACACAAAAAACCCCAACCAACTTGATCGCAGTCACATAACACACTGACAACTGTCCTCCTGTTTCAATACATGACATCAATAACTGAATCCTACTGTGATCTGATTGACTCATTGCCAAAACAAGATGACATGTGATTGGCTCTCTAAACACTCATGTTCATTGGCTACAATCAGATGAAGGAACACTACTGGATAACATCCTAAGCAAGTTGTGCTTTCTTTGTCTGGTTATTTGGCTATAGCTTTTCATAGAATACAGATAATTGAACAAACGTTGATGCATTACATTCTTGATTAAATTATCCTTCCATTGATATATAATTTGTGGTACTATTCTAAAATGGTGTTATTAGTGATCAAACCTTAAAAATATACTTTTCCCAAAAGGTTTCCACAATTTTGGCCACTACTGTAATTGGTGGAGAAAGATTCCCTGTGAGGTCAGCACCTCATAGAGAAAAGTTTGTCTCCATTATTTCCAATCACGTCTTCTACTACAGAAGAACTTACATTTTGGCAGTATTGAAAGCAAGGGATGGGGGGAGGAAGACTGACCAATAGGTGGGCAAAAAAGGGACAGCCCTCTGGACTAGTTCTCTCACCCCTATGATTTGTTTAAGGGTGACTCATCATGTGGGAGATTGAGATTGGGGATGTAATGCAAGAATGTGAACAGAGCAGAGGTTAACCAAAGTAGGCGTATTTATTTTATTTCTGAAATTTATACACCACCCATCTCATTATCTGTAAATGCCCAGTCACTCAGATAAAGTAAAAAGACACTGATTAAAAAAATCCAATTAAAATTTGGATTGCCAGATTACTAACCTCTTGACTGTACCATGTTTAAGAAGTGTCACTGCACTATGCAAGTAACACCCATGTGGCAAAAAAATATGGAGTTTGGGAGATAAAGGATACTATCCCAGCAATATTAGGCTTCTGGAGATACAACACAGGCTGTCAGATACACTGTTCCAGGGGAAGGGCAATCTCCAGCTTGGTGGCAATCTCCTTTTCAAGGGAAATTGAACTATAGAGACAAGCTAGAAATCCTGATGGCATCAGTATATCAGTACAATACTCCTCTCTGGTCTTCTGCACCTAACTGACTGACTTACCTGGTAGAGACACCTACCCCCACTTTTGGGGATTGGGGACTTCAACCATCATACTAGTTAGTTGGCCCAAGAGGTTCATGGCCTGCATGAGCTTGTCCCAAGTGATCAAGTGATCTCAGAACCAATGTATCTAGATGGAAATACTTGAACCTTGCCATTACTTGCGTATGTCTATACACATCGGTTCATCGCTACCATCTCACCACAAGAGGGGGCTGTCCAACTGACCTAACCACCGTGAGAGGGTGGTTGGATCTATTTCCCCCTTGGAATGTGGTCATCTTGGCTTTGGACTATGTCCTCTGTTGTGAGGGGACAGTGGACTTGGTCCTGCGAATATGTCTCAGAGATCCCCTATTCCTTTGTCTTCTCCTTGGTCCTTTTTATATAGACCCTCAGGATATGGTCGTGTTACCTGTTATGGTCAATGTACTCAGCAGCGGAGCTTCTTGGCCTGCGAGACTCCCCCCTCTCACAGGCTTGGCCCTCCATTCTATCGAGGGCCTACCTCGATGACAGGCTTTGGAACCCCGAGAGGTGGCATGCCGTAAAGAGGGGGCTGCGGGGTTTTTTAAAATTGTCCTTGTCTAAACTTTTAAGGGGTCCAGGGAGGGGGGGAGGGGGGTGGGATTGGAATTAGGGCTGTGGGTTTGGGGGATAACCCACCAAGGGGAGGGTCGGGCCTGGCCAGGACGTTCGGCGGGGGGGTGGGGAACCGGAGGGGGTCGAGCTTGTCCAGACTGTGTTTTTACCATCGGTACTGTGTGTGGGAGGGGTAGATATACGCATGCCCAAGATGGCGACGGTTGCCGAGATCGCGGCTTGAGGATGAGGGACTGACCTACCCTCTGGGGTCTTCGGGGGGCGTTATGAAGATCTACGACCCCAGGCCCGGTTAGGAGAACTCTCTGCCCACACGGAGAGGGTCTTTTCCCCTCCGGATATTGAGGCTGGGCTGAGAGAGAGAGCGGGCGATGTCGGGAGCAGCGGACTGCATCAGCTGGGCGTCAGCAGCGTTTCCTCCAGCTGGAGTCCACGTGGGCGTCGGAATCGGCGTGGCGGCGTTTTTGCCTGGGGTGCTGCTGTACGGCGATTTCCCAGGCTGAGGGGTTGCCCGGAGTGCTGTGGGAGTTGCCGGATTTCCCAGGAGATCTTTGGGACGTTGCCAGACCTTTCTGGGCATTGTGGCAGCGACAGCGGCAATGGCATAACGACGGCAGCTGTGATGGCAGTCCAGAGGGCCTAGCAGGGAGGAGACACCCCCCCCGGAGGCTGGGGATGGGGGGGGCAACGAGGCCGGGAGATCATCTGCCTTTTGGGTTGGGCAAGGACCTGGCATGAGACGCTTTTAGATCTTGGGAGGCCTTGTTTACGTGTGGGGCTGGGGGGTGGGCTAGAGATAACTGCCCCTGTTTCCCCCCAATGCTTCTCTACCAGGACTATGCACACCTTGGATTGTCGGCTAGCTCACTGACTCACCCGACGCCAAGTTTAATTTTCATCTGAACTTTCCCTAACTGCGGGGAGGACTATTTAAATCTGAATGGGGGCTGGTACATGGCTCCATCCCATCAGCTGAGAGGGCTGGGCTCAGTTAAACCACCGTGAGAGGGTGGCTCTGATATCGGGGCCCCTGGGGGCTGAACTGGGATGATATTGAATTTCTTGCATCTGCCAGCAGAGGGGACCTGACCATCGGACCAACCGCCGTGAGAGGGCGGTTTTTGGACCTGAGCCCCGGATGCTGTGCTGTCTGCATTGGCTCATCGCTGCCATCTCACCACAAGAGGGGGTTGACTGGTTGATCGGACCTCCGTGAGAGGGTGGTTGGGTCTTCCCCCCCCCCCCCCGGACTGTGGTCGACCTGGAACTTGACCTCGTCCTCTGTTGTGAGGGGACAGTGGACCGGTCTTGTTGAAAATGCTCCTAAAACTCCCATTCCATGTCTCTCCCCTGGACCTTCTATATGGACCCCTAGGATATGGTTGCTCCCATCCTCTGTGGTCAAGATGTATTCCGCAGCAGAGCTTCTTGGTCTGCGAGACTCCCCCCTCTCGCAGGCTTGGCCCTCCACTCTATCGAGGACCTACCTCAATGACGGGCTTTGGAACCCCGAGAGGTGGCATGCCGCAAAGAGGGGGTTGTGGGGTTTTTTAAAATTGTCTTTTTGTAATTTTTTAAGGGGTTTAGGGTGGGGGGTGGGGAGGGAGGGGCATAGGTCAGGCTTGTTACAGGGGCATGGAACGGAAGGCGGGGAGCGGGGTGTGGAGGAGCTCAGTGTGGATAGGGTGGAGGGCAGTTCTATCAGGACCGTGGTTGGGAGGGGCAGATATGGCGGGAGTAGGGGGCCACATCAGGTGGTGGGGGCACGCACCCGCTATCTCCAAGCGGTGGCATGCCTCGGCCCCCATGACTCTTCTCGTCTCCCTGGCTGTCCAGAGTCTCAGAGCCCAGGCCTTAGACTGATGTTGTGCAACGCCAGGTCCGTGGTTAATAAGGCCCCCCTCATTTGTGAGCTAATACAGGAGGGGGGTGCGGACCTGGCAGGTATTACAGAGACCTGGTTGGGCCAAGAGGGGGGGTCCCCCTCGTAGAGATGTGCCCACCAGGTTTCCGCGCATTCCATCAGCCAAGGGCCCAGGGCAGGGGTGGGGGGGGTGGCGGTCGTTATAAAGGAAGGTCTTGATCCGAGGAAGGCCACTGTACCTCAGATAGCCGGATGTGAGTCTCTCCTGGTGAAGTGGGGCCATGGGATGCAGGTGGGCCTGCTGATTGCGTACCTGGCTCCCTGCCACGTGACAGCGGCCCTGCCCGAGCTTCTCAACGTTATTGCTGGGGTGGCGGTTGATACCCCCAGACTTTTGGTCATGGGGGATTTCAACCTGCCATCTACCGGTGAGGCGTCTGGGATGGCTCGGGAGTTTATGGCTTCCATGACAGCCATGGACCTGACACAATTAATTCAGGGCCCCACTCACGTGGGAGGACACACTCTGGACTTGGTTTTTATCTCTGGTCAGTGGCGGAGTGGTCTGGATATAGGGGATATAGTTATTGAACCCCTGTCATGGTCGGACCATTCTCTCCTGAGACTGGACCTTTCGACCGCTGCACCCCACTGCAGGGAGGCGGAACCGACCAGGTGGTTCCGCCCCAGGCGCCTGATGGATCCTGATAGGTTCCAGAGGGAGCTTGGGCCAGTTCCTGAAACTCTGGCTCACGACTCAGCTGAAGGTCTGGTGGCTGCCTGGGATAGGACAGCCGCCGGTGCTCTGGACCGAGTCGTGCCTTTGCGGCCTCTGACCCGACGCCGAACCTGCCCGGCCCCTTGGTTTTCCGAGGAGCTGAGGGGGATGAAGCGCCGGAAAAGACGCCTAGAGAGTGGTTGGAGGGCCAGTCGCTCCGAATCCGACCGAACACTAGTTAGGTCTCATATTAAGACCTATCTAGTGGCGATAAAAGCGGCAAAGCATAACCACTTTTCTGCTTTTATTGCATCGGCAGATAATTGCCCAGCCGCCTTGTTTAGGGTGACTCGCTCCCTCCTACATCAGGGAGCGCGGGAAGACCCCTTGCAAGGGCAGGCTGAGGATTTTGCACAGTATCTGCACGATAAAATCGCTCAGATTCGGGAAGGCTTGGACTCTGACTGGGTAGATCCCGGCGGGGTGACTGAGGCTGGTCTTGAGAATGTTATCTGGGATGAGTTCGACCCTGTGACTCCTGAGGACGTGGACAGGATCCTGGGGAGGCTAAACGCAACCACATGTTTATTGGACCCGTGCCCCTCCTGGCTGGTACTGGCCACCCGGGAGGTAACACGAGGCTGGCTCCAGAGGATCATAAATACTTCTTTGAGAGAGGGTTCCTTGCCTCCCGCCTTGAAAGAGGCGGTGGTGAGGCCCCTCCTCAAGAAGCCTTCTCTGGACCCGGCCGTTTTGGCAAACTATCGTCCGGTCTCCAACCTTCGCTTTGTTGCGAAGGTTGTGGAGAGTGTGGTTGCGCGACAGCTCCCACAGTTCCTGGATGAAACCGTCTATCTAGATCCGTGCCAGTCCGGCTTCAGGCCTGGGTACAGCACGGAGACGGCATTGGTCGCATTGGTGGATGATCTCTGGAGGGCTCGGGACAGGGGTTGCCCCTCTGTTCTGGTCCTATTAGACCTCTCAGCGGCTTTTGATACCATCGACCATGGTATCATCCTGCGCCGGCTGGAGGGACTGGGGGTGGGAGGCACCGTGCTGCGGTGGTTCTCCTCCTATCTCTCTGACCGGTCGCAGTCTGTGTTGGCAGGGGGGCAGAGGTTGACCTCGAGGCACCTTGCTTGCGGGGTGCCGCAAGGGTCGGTCCTCTCGCCACTCCTGTTCAACATTTATGTGAAGCCGCTGGGTGAGATCATCCGTGGTTTTGGAGTGCGATGCCATCTGTACGCTGATGACACTCAGCTGTACATTTCCACCCCAGACCACCCCAATGATGCCCTCGAAGTGATGTCCCAGTGTCTGGAGGCCGTGCGGGTCTGGATGGGGAGGAACAGGCTTCGGCTCAACCCTTCCAAGACCGAGTGGCTGTGGATGCCGGCGTCCCGGTATAGCCAGCTGGTGCCATCGCTGGCTATTGGGGGCGAGTCACTGACCCCCACAGAGGGGGCTCGCAACTTGGGCGTCCTCCTGGACACACGGCTGTCTTTAGAAGAGCATATGACGGCCGTGGCCAGGGGGGCTTTTTATCAGGTTCGCCTGATACGCCAGTTGCGCCCCTTTCTGGATCGGGACTCCTTGTGCACAGTCACTCATGCCTTGGTTACGTCACGCCTGGACTACTGTAACGCTCTCTACATGGGGCTCCCCCTGAGGAGCACCCGGAGGCTCCAGCTGGTGCAGAATGCGGCCGCGCGGGTGACTATGGGAGCGACGTGGCGCTCCCACGTAACACCTCTCCTGCGCGAGCTGCATTGGCTCCCGGTGGTCTTCCGGGTGCGCTTTAAGGTGTTGGTTCTCATCTTTAAAGCGCTCCATGGCTTAGGGCCAGGGTATTTGCGAGACCGCCTGCTGCTACCGATAACCTCCCACCGGCCAATACGCTCTCACAGAGAGGGCCTCCTCGGGGTGCCGTCGGTCAGGCAATGTCGGCTGGCGGCCCCCAGGGGGCGAGCCTTCTCTGTGGGGGCACCCGCCCTGTGGAATGAGCTGCCTCCCGGAATACGATTGATCCCGGACCTCTGGACCTTCCGTAAAGCCCTGAAGACGTTTTTATTTCATCAAGCCGGCCTAGCCTAAATGGTTTTTAACTGGGATTTTAAATTTTATGGATTTGGGGTTTTAAATTGGGTAGCCAATTATTCAATTTTTTTAATTATCTTAACTTTTGTATTTGTATGTTTTTTAATTTTGGCTGTTCACCGCCCTGAGTCCCTTCTGGGAGAAGGGCGGTATACAAATTAAATTAATAAATAAAATAAATAAATATGGTGGGAGCAGGGGGTCATATCATGTTAAGGGAGCACGCACCCGCTGTCTTCAAGCGGTAGGGTGCTCCGGCCCCCAAGGCTCCAGTCGTTCTCCAGGTAGTACAGACCTTCAGGGCCCGGGCCTTCGTCTGATGCTGTGCAACGCCAGGTCCGTAGTAAATAAAGCCCCCTTCATCTATGATCTTGTTTATAAGGGGGGAGCGGACCTGGCGGGTATTACGGAGACCTGGTTGGGCCCAGAGGGAGGGGTCCCTCTGGTAGAAATGTGCCCACCAGGTTTCCATGCATTCCATCAGTCGAGGTCACAGGGGAGGGGCGGGGGAGTAGCGGTTATTATTAGAGAAGGCCTTAGGCCGAGGGAGACCACTGTTCCTCAGATGGCCGGTTGTGAGTCCCTCCTTGTGAAGTGGGGCCACGGGGTTCAGATGGGTTTGCTGATCACATACCTGGCTCCCTGCCATGTGGCGGCAGCCCTGCCCGAGCTACTGAACATTATCACCGCGGTGGCGGTTGATACCCCCAGACTTATGGTCATGGGGGATTTCAACCTGCATCCATGGGTGAGGCGTCTGAGGTGGCTCGGGAGTTCATGGCTTCCATGACAGCCATGGACCTGACCCAACTAATTCATGGCCCTACACACACTGGGGGAAACACACTGGACTTGGTTTTTGTCTCTGGACAGTGGTTGAGTGATCTCGAGATAGGGGATATAGTCATCGAGCCCTTGTCATGGTCAGATCACTCTCTCCTTCGCCTTGACCTTCGAACCGCGGCACCCCGCTGCAGGGAGGCGGAACCGATAAGATGGTACTGCCCCAGGCGCCTGATGGAACCTGATAGGTTCCAGATGGAGCTTGGGCCAATCCCGGAGGTTCTGGCTCACGCCTCAACTGGAGACCTAGTGGCCGCCTGGGATAGGGCGGCTGCTGGAGCCCTGGACCGAGTCGTGCC
Source organism: Arizona elegans (assembly GCA_022577455.1). Classification (NCBI taxonomy): domain Eukaryota; kingdom Metazoa; phylum Chordata; class Lepidosauria; order Squamata; family Colubridae; genus Arizona; species Arizona elegans. Next base: position 23,805,366 of record JAKOOJ010000014.1, read on the forward strand.
TTTGTGGCCTCTGACCCGGCGCCGATCTCGCCTGGCTCCTTGGTTTACCGAGGAGCTGAGAGAGATGAAGCGCCGGAAAAGACGCCTAGAGAGCTGTTGGAGGGCTAGTCTTTCTGAATCTGACCGAACACTGGTAAGATCTCATATTAGGAGTTACCTAGTGGCGATAAAAGCAGCAAAATGTACTCATTTTGCTGTTCTTATTGCATCATCAGATAATCGCCCGGCCGCCCTGTTTAGGGTGACCCGCTCCCTGCTCCACCAGGAAGCGCGGGAGGACCCCTTGGAGGGAAGAGCCGAGGATTTTGTTCAGTATCTGCATGACAAAATCACTCAGATTCGGGCAGGTCTGGACTCCGACTGGATAGATCCAGCGAGGGTGACGGAGGCAGGTCTTGAGACTGTTATCTGGGATGAGTTTGATCCTGTGACCCCAGATGACATGGACAAGATTCTGGGTAGATTGAACGCGACCACATGTTTGTTGGACCTGTGCCCCTCCTGGTTAGTCCTGGCTTCCCGGGAGGTGACGCGAGGCTGGCTCCAGGGGATTATAAATGCTTCATTGGGTGAGGGTGTCTTCCCCGCCCCCCTGAAAGAGGCGGTGGTGAGGCCCCTCCTCAAGAAGCCTTCCCTGGACCCGGCAGTATTGGCTAATTATCGTCCAGTCTCCAACCTTTGCTTTGTTGTGAAGGTTGTTGAGAGTGTGGTTGCGCGACAGCTTCCCCAGTACCTGGATGAAGCGTCGTATCTGGATCCGTTCCAGTCGGGCTTCAGGCCTGGGTACAGCACGGAAACAGCATTGGTCGCGTTGGTTGATGATCTCTGGAGGGCTCGGGACAGGGGTTGTTCCTCTGTCCTGGTCCTGTTAGATCTCTCAGCGGCTTTTGATACCATCGACCATGGTATCATGCTGCACCGGCTGGAAGGGTTGGGGGTGGGAGGCACCGTTTTATGGTGGTTCTCCTCCTCTCTCTCTGACCGGTCGCAGTCTGTGTTGACAGGGGGGCAGAGATCGACCCCAAGGCCCCTTATATGTGGGGTGCCGCAGGGATCGGTTCTCTCGCCCCTTCTGTTCAACATTTATGTAAAGCCGCTGGGCGAGATCATCCGTGGTTTCGGGGTGAAGTACCATCAGTACGCTGACGACACCCAGCTGTACATCTCCACCCCGGACCACCCCAACGATGCCCTTGAAGTGATGTCCCAGTGCCTGGAGGCCGTACAGATCTGGATGGGGAGAAACGGGCTCAGGCTCAACCCATCCAAGAACGAGTGGCTGTGGTTTCCGACGTCCCAATATAGTCAGCTGGCGCCATCGCTGGCTATTGGGGGCGAATCATTGGCCCTCACGGAAAGGGCTCGTAACTTGGGTATCCTCCTGGATTCACGGCTGTCTTTAGAAGAGCACTTGACGGCCGTGACCGGGAGGATTTTTCATCAGGTTCGCCTGATTCGCCAGTTGCGTCCCTTTCTAGATCGAGACTCGCTACACACAGTCACTCATGCCCTCGTCACCTCTCGTCTGGACTATTGTAACGCTCTCTACATGGGGCTCCCCTTGAGGTGCACTCGGAGGCTCCAACTGGCGCAGAGTGCGGCCGCGCGGGTGGTTATGGGAGTGGCGTGGAGCTCCCATGTAACACCTCTCCTGCGCGAGCTGCACTGGCTCCCGGTGGTCTTCCGGGTGCGCTTCAAGGTTCTGGTCACCACCTTTAAAGCGCTCCATGGCTTAGGACCTGGTTATTTTACTACCATCAATAGCCTCCCATCGACCAGTACGCTCCCACAGAGAGGGGCTCCTTCAGGTGCCGTTGGCCAAACAATGTCGGCTGTCAGCCCCTAGGGGGAGAGCCTTCTCTGTGGGGGCACCGACGATCTGGAACGAGCTCCCCCCAGAGATACGGAGGATCCCGGATCTGCGCACCTTCCACCACGAGCTGAAGACTCTTTTATTTCATCAAGCTGGCCTCGCCTAAGTCTTCTCCCTTTTAAGTGCAAATTTTAAATTTTAATGTGTTTTAAAATATGGGTATTTTAAATTATGGGTATTAATTCAGCCAAATTTATTTAATTCATTTTATTCGATTTTAAATTTTTATATGTATGTGTTTTATTTCGTGGCTGTTCACCGTCCTGAGTCCTTCGGGAGTAGGGCAGTATAGAAATTCAATAAAACTAAAAGTAAAACTAAACTTTGGAACAGTTGATGTGTGATCTGGATGTGGGAGCCACTATAAGTATCCCATTGCCATGGTCAGATCACTTCCTAGTCCAAGAAGCGCCTAATGGACGATTTTCAGAGGGTGCCTGACGAGTTTCCTGACAATCTGGCAGTTGATTCCTTGCTGTTTTCAAGTGACCACTTTTCACTGGCAGATCCTGATAGCTTCTTGATTTACTATCAGGGTGGATAAAAATCAATGATTTTTTTTAAAAAATCAAAAAAATCAGATTTTTTTATTTAAATTGGATTTTTTTTATTTTTATCGAATTTATTTTAATAAAAAACTTTTGGGGTAAAAATCTATCGTAAGATAGTTTTCTATTTAAGATACTTAAATAATTTAGTTTATTCAGCATGAAATGGAGCTTAGTTATGTAGCATGAGGCTGTATATTCTGCAACACTGGAACTATCAGTGAGTCAACAGTGAGTCAAATGAGTAGCAGAGATGACAGTTGCTCTTTAAAAATTATGATTTAAATCGAGTTGATTTAAATCAAACCTTTTTACTAGTGATTTAAATCATGATTTAAATTGTGATTTAAATCAAATCCACCCTGTTTACTATCACCGTAAAATATGCATGAATGCGGGCATACACTTGTGCTCAATAACATTTCATAGTGCTCTAAACATCACTTCTCTCACTTCATTATTTCTATAATGAATTATATAATTTCTGTAATAATGAACAACATTATTTCTTCTCTTTTATGCATTTCTATTGCAACAAATTACTATTCCATGAGACATTGTGTGGAGTGAATTTCCTGTTTTGTTTGGAAACAACCAATATCCACAATATCTCTACACAGCACATTTCATTGAAAGTCACTCAGATTCCCCAATAGGATCCAGAAAAATGATTGGGACATCATCTTGTTTAGTACCTGGGATTCGTTTTGACCTGGGGTCTGCAATGAAGGGGGATAGGTTGCTCTTTACATTGTTACCCCAGGCCAGACTGGTGATGATGTTGAAGTCCTGTTCCAGCCTAGAAGCTGCAAAGGTCTGGATGTGAGATAACAGATTTAAAGTGAATTCCTAGCAAGTCAGTTTGTCCATCAAGATTCTCTCTGTTCCAGTGGTTTTTCTTGAAGGGCAACACTACCTACAAAAGGTAGTGATTTTCCTGGACTTATACTTTTGAGGGGTCCCTCGTATTCTGCGCTTGGTTGTTTTCTTGCAGATGTTTCATTAGGTACATTACCTAGTTCAGATAATGTAACGTCTGCAAGAAAACAACCAAGATCAAGAGAGCATCAAGGGCCTTTCATTTCAACTCTGAGCTACAAATATTCTTCTTTATTGGTACTTATATGCTTCATGGCCAGGAAAGCTTTAGCTGATGCTATGATGCTACCTGGAGTGGGAGGATTTTGCTACAGTGAATCACACAGCATCACCACTACTCTATTAGACTACTGAAATGTACCATATGTGGGGCAGTCTTGCAGCAGCTTGACTACTGGCACAATAGCTCACCAATATAGAATTATATCTACCAGTAGTCCTCACTTAACTGCTGTTTATCAACCATTCAAGGTTATGACAGTGCTGAAAAAGTAACTTTAAAACCAGTCCTTCTTCTTAGGATCATTGCAGATTCCCACAATCACAACTGCCATTTCTGTGCTTCAGAGTCAGCTTCCAATAAGCAGAATTAATGCAGAATCTGGCTGTATAATCGCCAGTTGCAGTCACATGGTGTCTCACTTAATGACAGTGGAAGAGAAGTCATAAGTCTATTGCAAGTTATAATGTCTTACAAAACAACCACATTGCTTAATGACGGAGTTGCCTGTTGGAACTGTTATTGTTAAGTGTGGACTACCTGTCTAGTGAAGTCATTTCAGGACCACTAAGACCCAGTTAAAACTGCTAGTCATTACCTCAATTTAACACTAAGGTATATCCAGTAAAGCCTTGCCGGAACCAAATTTGTCCATCAAGATTGGACATGCTGATAGTTCCCTCTCAAAAGTCCATGGCAGACTTCTCAGTTAATAGCTCCACCTTTGTAATATATTCTCCCTGAAGTACAGGCGACCTTGCTGAGGCTTTAGTCAGTTATTTTGGTCCCAGCTGACTCTGTGCAAGTGTCCAGCCTGGGCTTTATTTGGAGTTTTATGTGGTTATTTGGGGGGTTTGATACCATTCTGGATTTAGTTATATCTTTGTTTTCCTTGATGCTATAAGCACTATGAAATAAATAACTTTCAGCACTTCAAGGAAGGATTGAATGCACAAAGTTTACACAAAAGCCCTAAAATTTGCAGAGAATAGTATGAGAGTATTTGAAGCAATACTTTGGATATATGTTTGGGCATATGGGGCAGAATGTTCTAAAACCAGTAGCTGGTCTTAATTTCAGAGGTCCTGGTACACAGAACTGCCAGAAGACTGGAAAAAAGCTGATATGATTCTAATCTTCAAAAGATAAAAAAGTGGATCCAGAAAACTAGACCAAGCAGCTTGACATTAGTATCTGGGAAAATCCTGGAAAAGGTAGTCAAACTGCAGATTTGTGAGCATCTAGAAACAAACTAGGCAATTACTGGAAGCCAGCATGGGTTTGTTAAAAACAGATCATGCCAGATAAATTTAATTGCCTTATTTGATAAAATGATTAAATTATTGGATCAGGGAAATGCTGTGGATAGAGTATAGTTGGACTTCAGTAAGTCATTTGACAAAGTAGACCACAGTCTCTTTCTTGGTAAGATAGAATAATGTGGAATAGAGTGTCTCGCTACCAGATGGATTCACAGTTGGCTGTCCAACCATGCTCAGCGGATCCTCAATGGAGCTACATCTTCATGGAGAGAAGCATGCAGTAGGCTACCTAAAGGTTTGGTCCAGTACTCTTCAACATCTACATATTGATCTAGATGAGGGGATAGAAGGGAAACTCACAAAATTTGCAAATGACATCAAGATGGGGGAAATTGAGGACACTTTGAAAGATAAGACTCAAGATTCAGAAGGACCTTGACAGACTTGAGTATCAGGCCCTATCCAACAAGATGCAGTTCAGTGGTGAGAAAAGTAAGTCCTGCACCTAGACAGGAAAAACAGGTATAGAATAGGAAGCACCTGGCTCAACACCTGTAACAATGAGAAGGATCTAGGAGTTCTAGTGGACCACAAGTATGAGCCAGCAATGTGCTGCAGCTGCCAAAATGATAGGCTAAGGCAGGGGTGTCAAACTCGCAGCCTATGGGCCAGATGTGTCATGTGCTGACCACATCCACCCCCATTTTAAGCGAAGAAGGGGAAAGTTGCAATATGTCCCGTGACAACGTGTCATCACGAGTTTGATACCCCTGGGCTAAGGGAATAGGCATGTTTAGCTTAATAAAGTGGAAACAACATAGCAGTCTTCCAATACTTGACACAGGGAGTAGGGTGTCTATTCTCCGTAGCATCTGAGCGCAGGACAAGAAACAATGAGTTGAAGCTCGTCAAGAGGAAGATTCATCCTGGAAATAAGGAGGAATTTCCTGACAATAAGAATGATTAATCAATGGAGCAGCTTAGCTCCTGTGCAGGGCTATTCCATTGCTGGAGGTTTTCAAGAAAAGACTGGATAACCATTTGTTTGGTCTTCCTGTCTTCGGCAAGGGGCTGGACTAGAAGACCTCCAAGGTCCATTCCAGTCCTATGATTCATATTAGCAATGCACAGATACAATTAATACTGTAAACAAATTTAATAAATAAATAATGGTCATAAATGGTTAGTATCTTCAACAAGATAGCCCTAAAATAAGAGACAAAGTAATTCTGTTAAAGAAGAAAGGTCAAATACTTCCAAGCCAATGTATGGGGAAAATGTTAAACTGTTAAAACTCGTTGTCAGTTAAATTCACTGTTGCTAAAAGGAGGTGCTACCAATTACTAAATCTAAGATTTCATATACTTTTTCCAACAAATATAAGTTTGACAGAAAATGTTCAAGAGGTAGTCCTTGACTTACAACAGTTCATTTAGCGACTGTTCAAAGTTACAATAGCACTGAAAATTATGACCATTTTTCACATTTATAATTGTTGCTGTATCCCCATGGTCATGTGATCAAAATTAAGATGCTTAGCAACTGACTCATATTTATGACGGTTGCAGTGTCCCAGAGTCATGTGATCACTTTCTTAAACCTTCTGACAATGAGGAAAGCAAATTCACTTATCATGTCACTAACTTAACAATTGCAGTGATTCACTTAACAACTGTAGCAAGAAAGGTTATAAAATGAAGCAAAATTCACTTAAGTGTCTCGCTTAACAACAGAAATTTTGGGCTTGTGGTTGTAAGTCAAGGACTACCTGTAAAGCAGGGCTATCAAACTTACGGCTCGCAGGCCGGATGCATCAAGTGCTGGCCACGCCCACATCCAGATTAGCGAAAGGGAGAAGTCCCCATATGTCACATGACACCGCGAGTTTGACACCTCTGCTGTAAAGAGATGTCACAGAAAACTGTTTTCTATGTTATTTGTTCCACCAGAACCTCTTTCTCTGTTAATAAGACTTAAACTGAGTTCTGACCTCACTGTAATACTGGAATTTTATAGAGTTCAAAGATTCACAAACTTTCTCTTACCACTTCAAGACTTCATCCAGTAACAAACCATGGCAAATGGAAGATTGTGGCTTGAAGAGGAGTAAATTTGAAGAGCATGAATTACCAAATAACGTGAAAGATAGATGTGCTATGTATTTATGAAACTATGGGAATGTATAAGGTGGTCTGCCTTTGTGGAGCAGGGTTTATGATATATGCAGAGAAGTGAAGGTATAAGGTTAATTATGAATGAAAGGCCTTAAACCAGAAAATATGAATTTCTACTCAGACTCTCATGCTCAGGCTTACACTATCTTTATGATACCCAACATATACCGTGTTTCCCCGAAAATAAAACCTTGTCTTATATTTTTTTGAACCCCGAAATAAGTGCTTGGCCTCATTTTCGGGGAGGTCTTATTATTTTGGAGCACATGGAGCAAGACGGGGCTCCTCTTGTTGTGTTACCTGATTTTCAGCTCTGTCTCCCTAACCCTAATCAGAGGAAATGGCAGGGACTGGCTACGCATGCGTTTAAATATTTTTTGAGAGGGCTTATTTTAGTGCATGCGCTCAAAAGCCCAATTTATTTATTATTATTTATTTATTAATTATATTTCTATACCGCCTTTCTCCCGTAGGACTCAAGGCGGTGTACAGCCAAGAAAAATATAGACATACAAACATCATAAAATTGCTAATTAAAATTATTATTAAATTTGGCCAATTAAATAAAACCCAGAATTAGATAAACATTTTAAAAAAAAATCATTCACATGTTCATATGTTTAGTTGGAACATCAGGGTCTTGAGGGCATGGCGGAAAGCACGGAGATCAGGGATATTCCGTATCTCTGGGGGCAGTTCATTCCAAAGGGTTGGAGCCCTCACAGAGAAGGCCCTCCCCCTGGGAGTCGCCAGTCGGCATAATTTGACTGACGGTACCCTGAGTAGTCCCTCCCTGTGAGAATGAACTGGTCGGTGGGAGGCTATTGGTGGCAAAAGGTCCTAAGCCATGGAGTGCTTTAAAGGTGATGACTAACACCTTGAATCGCACCTGGAAGACCACAGGGAGCCAGTGCAGCTCGCACAGGAGACGTGTTACATGGGCGCAACAAGCTGCACCCATAATCACCCGCGCGGCTACATTCTGGACCAGCTGGAGCCTCCAAGTGCTCTTCAAGGGGAGCCCCATGTAGACAGCATTACAGTAGTCCATACAGGAGGTGACTAGGGCATGAGTGACTGTGCGCAAGGCATCCCGATCCAGAAAGGGACACAACTGGTGGATCAGGCGAACCTGATAAAAGGCCCCCCTGGCCACGGCCGTCATGTGCTCTTCTAAAGATAGCCATGAATCCAGGAGGACACCCAAGTTGCAAGCCCTCTCTGTGGGGAGTAAGGTCTCATTCCCAATTGTCAGTGATGGTACCAGCTGACTATACTGGGACGCCGGAAGCCACAGCCACTCGGTCTTGGAGGGGTTGAGTCTGAGATTGTTTCTCCCCATCCAGATCCGCACGGCCTCCAGGCAACGGGAGATCACAGTAAGGGCATCATTGGGGTGGTATATAGCATTGGGGATGTATAGCTGTGTGTCATCAGCATACTGATGAACACTCACCCCGAAACCACGGATGATCTTGCCTAGAGGTTTTACATAAATGTTGAACAGAAGGGGTGAGAGGACTGACCCTTGCAGCACCCCACAAATAAGGTGCCTCGAGGTCGACCTCTGACCCCCTGCCAACACAAACTGCGAACGGTCAGGGAGGAAGGAGGAGAACCACCGAAGCACAGTACCCCCTATTCCTAACCCCTCCAGCCGGTGCAGTAAGATACCATGGTCGATGGTATCAAAAGCCGCTGAGAGATCTAATACGACCAGGACAGAGGAACAACCTCTGTCTCGAGCCCTCCAAAGATCTAATTGAGCTTATTATCAGGGGATGCCTTATTTTTGGGGAAACAGGGTACATCATCTTTTCCATTTCCTTCCTTCTTACCCAAGCAACAAAGCACCCACCAGGGTGGATAAAAATCAATGATTTTTTTTAAAAAATTAAAAAAATCAGATTTTTTTGATTTAAATTGGATTTTTTTGATTTAAATTGGATTTTTTTAAATAAAATGCTTTTTGAGGAAAATATATTACCATCCAAAGGTTAATCCATCATGAAATAAAGATTAGTTTTTTAATTATGTAAATAAGTTTTTACATAGTTTTTTAATTATGTAGAATAAGGCTGTATATGTTTAATTTTTTTTGGTAAATAAATTCCATTAATCCATTCACAATGTCATGCTCTTCCAGAGGTTTTTGTAAGATTTTTGGGCAGTTTCTCTGCCTACAAGATATTATCACAGATGCTTGGTTTACTTTTGCAGTTCTCAAAACTGAATTTGACTCAGCAGAGATCACATGCCTCTTCTTCACAGCAAAAATGTTATAACATGAACAGAGTTGAGAAAAAGACCTTAATCCTATTGTTCTACAAACCTATGAATACAGAATCAACCCCTTCAGTGCTAAGTTTCAAGAAGTTCAGTGAACAGAATAGAAACAATATTTTTCTGATTGTTTGGAGTGGAATAGATCTGCACAAAAAGAAAGTGAAACTAAGTGTGAGGAGGAAGGGGCAAGCAGACAAGCAATACAAAATGAAAGTGAAACTTTCTGAGCACAATACTGCACAGCCACAGACAGACAAGTCTTTGGATCTTTTTGTGTGTATGACCTGAGGTTTATCACATTCTTTCCTTGGAGGAAAAAACCTATAATGGCAGCAGGCAGTAAAAGAGAGCCAGTTTGGCAATATTTTAATGAAGTTCCTTTACCTATCGGTAAGGCAGGCATGCGTGCAAACTGCAAACACTGCAACAAAGAAATGCAAGGCCTGGTGGCCGAATGAGGCAACATCATGAGAAGTGCTGTGATGAAGATGACCAAAGAAACACATTTGAACAGGCAGGATCTTCAGGTTGGTAAACATTTTTATTGAATCATATTTCTAAAGACTGCCTTGAACTGTCATGTTTCAGCAAAATTATATTTCTTATTATTACTGCATGTTACTGTCATTTGGTAGAGTTATGAAGAAAAGCAAATATTCCTTTTCGGGCAGTGCTGTGTACAATAAGCAGAAATTGTATAAACAATGAAATAACAGCATTGCCTTTTTTGTTTAGGGGAATTCATGGATTCTGGAAACTATCCACCTTCAAGATCACCATCCTCCTGTTCTACAGTTTCAGAGTTATCCATCCAGGATAGTGCTTCATTAGCATCATCATCATCAGACACCCACAGCCACATATCACTATCACCTAAAAGAAAGAAAAAACCCTTCCCTCCTGGAACCACCATAGATAAGTTTGTGATAAAAACTAGCAGATTAGAAAAAGAGTTGATGAAAAAATTGCCCAGTTTGTTTATGCAACGAACTCTTCTTTCCGTCTGACTGAGAACCCACATTTCATTAATATGGTTCAGTCACTGAGACCAGGATACAGTCCACTCAGCAGAGCAGATGTTGCAGGGAAACTGCTGGATAAAGTGTATGAGAGAAATGGAGCAATGTGCAACAGCTCTGGAGGGTAGAATTGTTAACCTAAGTATTGATGGGTGGAGTAATGTCCACAATGATCCTATTGTATGTGCTTGTATAACAACAGAAGAAGAGAAAGTCTTCCTTGCACAAACAATTGATACATCAGGAAATGCACATACAGCAGAATATTTACAAGAAGTGGCAGTAAAAGCTATAATAACATGTGAACAAAAATTCAAATGTCTAGTATGCAGTTTGGTCACAGACAATGCTGCAAATGTATTCAAGATGAGAAGGAATTTAGAAGAGCAGGAAGGGAATACAAAGCTAATAACATATGGTTGCAGTGCTCATTTGCTGCACCTCTTAGCCAAAGACTTAAGTGTTCCAGAAATAAAGACTAATGTTGTTGAAATTGCTAAATACTTCCGTAACAATCATTTTGCTGCAGCAGCTCTGAAAAGGATGGGTGGAACCAAGCTAACGCTCCCACAAGATGTTAGATGGAACTCTGTGGTGGACTGTTTTGAGCAGTATATCAAGAACTGGCCTATTCTGATGACAGTTTGTGAAGAAAATCGAGATAAAATAGATGGCACTGTCACGGCCAAAATCCTCAACATTGGGTTTAAGAGAAATGTTGAACATATGCTGAGCATCCTGAAACCCATCTCTGAAGCTTTAAACAAAATACAGAAAAATAGCTGTTTTATTGCTGATGCTGTTGAAATTTGGAAGGAACTGAGTGAACACTTAAAAACAGAACTACACATGGACAGAATTAAATTACAAGCATTAAAAAAACGAATGGGACAAGTACTGTCTCCAGCTCATTTTTTGGCAAATACTGTCAATATCCAGTATCAGAGTCAAAACTTAAGTGCTGAGGAAAAGGAGTTAGCTATGACATGGGTATCTAGCAATCATCCATCTGTAATGCCAACTATAATAAACTTCAAAGCTAAGGGGGAACCATTCAAGAAATATATGTTTGCTGAAGATATATTTTAAAGAAAGTCACACCAGTGAACTGGTGGAAGTCACTTAAGCACTTGGATTTAGAGACTGTTCAAGTAATGATTTCACTATTAACAGCTGTAGCTTCTTCTGCAGGCGTTGAAAGAATATTCTCTTCCTTTGGACTCATTCATTCTAAATTGAGAAATTGTTTGGGACCCGATAAAGCAGGAAAGCTTGTTTTTCTTTTCCAGATTATGAACAAAGAAGAAGAGGAAGATGACGAGTGAGCTACAGAGGACAGTATTTAAGTTTTTCATGTGTAGGCTGGGCTGACAGTCTAAGTTTCTTAAAATATATATATTTTGTTTAGCCAAATTAGTTAACAAACATGGATGTTTGTTTAAGCAAATAACATATGCTGTAATGTTGTTTCAGTTGAATAAACCTATTTATATTGTTATTATTAAGGTAATGATTATTTTTCTCCTTCCTAAGTAGAAGGAGAAAACTTTTCCTAACAGAAAAGTTGTCCAAATATGAATGATTAACCTATTAAACTGGGGATAAAAAAACTAATATGAAAAATTATTCTAAAAATCTTCATCTACTTGCATATTAAAGTTATACCAGCAAGAATTAGTCTTTATGTAGAAAACTATGATTTAAATCAAGCCTTACTGACTAGTGATTTAAATCGTGATTTAAATCAGTTTGATTTAAATCAAATCCACGCTGGCACCCACAGTGCATTCCTATTATTTATAATTGTTCTGTCTGGCCTCTGGCTCCCTCTTTGTGAGCCTTCTTCATACAGATATGTTCAAGAATGTAGGGTTTACCATAAAGCTAGTTGCTTTTTCTTTTTAAAAGAACCTATGTCAAATGCAGCAATATTTGCAGTACTACCATCAAGAATGGTATCATTTCACAAAAAGAATTCTTAAAACCCTGGCAACTATAATAGTCACAGAATATTACAAACCAAAATTAACAATTGCCTAACTACATATATTGGACTTAGTTGCAATCTTAATTGGCAGAATGCATAAAGAACTAGAATTATTCAACATGCATAGAAATACCACGATGAAACAGATTCAGTAACATTTTTAAAAAGAGCAGCTTTAGTTGATGTAGAACCACGTCTTCTAAAAACTCAAGGGAACACACAGAACATTCCTTATGTTGATTTGGACCCTGGACATCTAGCTTGGTCTACTCTATGTTAACTAGCAGTTTTCCAGGGCTTTAAGAAAAGAATTTTTCCAACCGTATATGGATCTAAGGATTCAAATAGAGATATTTTGTTTTCAAATACATATCAGGACATTGAAAAAGATGCTACTAATCCTTAGTCCTATTCTGTAGTCAAAAATCCAAGATACTGTTATTTTAAAAGATCTAATGGGCTTCATATAAATATTGATAAATGGCACATTCAGAACACTAAAATTCCATATAAAATATTCCAAGTCTACTTTCAAATTGAACAGATGAACAAAAAACACTAATAACATTAAGTTGCTGTCCATGAGAGAAAAATTCTATATACTGTAAGCCCCACAGAATAACAGAGCTAGATGGGACATTGGAGGTCTTCTAATCCAACCATCCTACTCAAGCAGGAGGCCCAGCCTGACCTATCAACAATTTTTTAATTATCTTCATCATGAACACTTATAATTAGGTTGGTCTGCTGCAAATGACATCATAAAAAATAACTGAAAGATTATGAATCTCAGGCAACCTTCCTGTGAGATGACTTGAGATACCTGCTCTTGATAAGTACATTATTATCAATGCCAAATCATACCTAACAAAAAAAGGGATTGGGTTAAAATTACAATAGGAATATCAATTACACAGCAGTGTTGATGTAAAGATGCTGGATTAGGCATTTACAATAAAAATTACAAGGAAATGTAACATTGCAGCAAAAATGTTCACTCTAATTCTATCATGATATCTATATATGTCTACATTCATAGTGTCAGGTAATGTGGGGCATTAGTTAGAAGTCTAACATTGAAGCATAGCACTTCCAGAAACACTGCAAATATCTCTCTGTGCAGTGTATTTCAGCGGTCTAACCCTATTGTAACTAAGGAATGTGCAACTGTTGCCAGAGGTAGTGAAAGCTAAAACATAAAACAAAGTAATGAAAATGCATTCCTTTCCAGTACCTAGAAATCTAGCAAAGTTTGTAATCGAAGTACATTCCCAAGGGGTGGATCTACTTGCTCAGAGGAAGTGTGACACCATACAGAATAAGCCAATTCACAATTATTAAGCTTGGTTTCCCAATAACCAACACAACTTCTAGCTTATTTGCCTCCGAGACCATATACACCAAAGACAAATTCCTTGTGTATCCAATCATACTTAGCCAATAAAGAATTCTATTCTGTTCTATTCTAATTATAGCTTGTGTAGCCTCATCCAGATCATCACTGAATTTAGCCTATAATAAAGTCCTTACAATTGGACAGGAAGAATTATTAGTTGTCATAATCATAGTTAAAAGGCACCTCATCCCTAAGTTCCACATAACATCTCCCAGCAGTTTCATTAAGAAACAAGTTGGAATCTAACAGAAGACCTCTATAGAATGACCTCTATAGGCAAACAAACAAACCAATTCTATGGGCCCAATTAGTTAGGCTGCCCTAGAGAGCATTATAGTAACTGAAGGAATGCTCATTACTGACAATCCAGATGACAATCACATATCCTTCTAATGGAAGAATAGGATTTAAGTTACAAACCATGATAGGTGGGGCAAAAGATGTTAAAACAAATGCTACAAATGCTTCCACCATATTTACAAATAAAACTGCAAGACTTATTACAAAAGAAATTATAGCAGAGCCCAGATTTGAATCAACAGCTTCCCAATTTACAGCTTATTTTTATTTGTATCCTGCATTTATTGATTTTACAAATAAAGCGAAGAACATATCCAACACACCTTCCTCCTATTTTCCCCACAATAAAGTGAGTTGGGCTGTGACTTGCTCAAAGTCACCCACTTGGCTTTCATGGCTAACACGGGACTGTAACTCAGGGTCTCTCTTGCTTTCTAATGTAACTACTAGACCAAACTGGCTCTCTTATCCATTTCCATAAACTCTAAATTAAAAACTATACTGTGTGCTAGAATCCTACAACAGCGATCTCGTTCAATCAAGAAAATTAGCAGCAGTTGCAGGGCCGACTTTTTAATCCTGCCGTGTTTTACAACCTGGCAAGTTCACGGGCACAAGGCCTTCAATCGCCACTTGCCGAAGTTCCTCGGCAAGTTCAATACCTCCCCCCCCCGCCCCCCGAAGAGAGACGCGCCTTGGGCACCCAGAATGGTAGGGAACGAGGAGCTCTGACTAACGCGGCCAAGGGCTGAACTTCCTCCTGGAGTCCTGCAGGAACCGCCCGGGAATAGGAATCCTGCCCCGCCGAAAAAGCGCTCCCGCCAGCCGCGTCCCCCCAACCGCTCGAGGCACCCTCGGGCCTGAGGCGGCAGCGGCACCCGAGAGCCCCGGACCGCCACGTGCTGCCCGAGAGGACAGCGGCGGCCCCGGGAAGCTTCGCGGGGAGCTGCGCCTGGCCCGTCGCCGCCATGGGAGACCACCGACCTCCCGGCAGCCGCCCGGGATCCGAAAGAAGGACCGCCGCAGAGGCCTCCCCGCTCAGTTGCGTTGGGCAAGCGTTCGGGATGGCCGGCAGACCGCTCCCCTCTCCCGGCGCGTTGGAAATTCCGCCGCTTTCCAGCCTGGGGCGCAGGCGCGGAGCTCACCTCGGGTGGCTCGGGGCGAGAGGTCTCGGGCCAGACCAGGCACCGGACTAGCCGCTCGCGTTCTCCCTAGTCGGCTCTCGAGCTGGTCCCCAAACAAAATGGCGACCGTGGCCGCGCGCTCACGTCGCGGCCTTTCTCTTCCCGTCTTCCTCTGCGCAGGACGCAAAGCAAGGAGGCGAGACCTGGACCTGAGGCTCAATCCGCCTGCGCGGAAACAATTTTGACCAATCAGAGAGCCGTCCCGGTTGGTGCTCGAGTCCGCCTCCAATTTTGTACCCAATCCCTAGAAGGACACCCCGATCTCGCCTTTGCACTCTCGTCGACGAAGGTACGCAAATATTCCCTCATGAAGTTGACGAGGACGGGAAATGGGCGGGGACTATTAAACTCAGAAGACCTTGCGGAGTTGGGGTCCGGCTGCGATTGGATAGTTTAAGTATCGAGCTCGCCGAGGCCAATCGCAGCGCGGCGATGGGAAGCGATCGCGTCAGTCGCGAGGGCAGACGCGCGTGCGCAACAGGCGGAGGTGGGGCGAGAGGCTGGGGTCTCCTTCAGAAAGGGCGCCTGGTTTCGGTGAGGTGGGCGGGGCGAGCGGAGTGATGGCACGGAGACAGCAAGGTAGGGCGGGGCCTTTTATTGACTGGCTGGGGAGCAAAGGGGGGGCTTCTTCCGGCGAGCGGCTCAGGCGTGGCTGGATGGGGCGAGGAAGCGGCGGAACATCTCCAGGGCCGGACCGGGCTTGTACTGCGGCACCATGTGTCCGCCGCCCTGCGGAGAAGGAGGCGAGAAAGGCGAGCCGATGAGGCAGGAGGAAAGGGCGGTTCCCACGTGCAGAGTCAACGGTCCGCCTCCCCGAACCCCCTCCGCTTCCCGCTGAAGAGCCCGTCAATGGTCGGGACTGGCGGGGTTGCCATCGCTAAAAAGAACGATCGCGTGATGTCACGCTTTACCACCACGTGGCTGACCGATGGCAACCCGGCCCCAATGGTTGTCCTAACTCGAGGACTACCTCTACCCGATAGAGATAGTCCTCGATTTACGACCACAATGGAGTTGTTAAGTAAATCTGGCTTCCTCGTTGACTTTGTCAGATTACCTTTGTGACCAAGGTAATCATGTGACCTCAGGACACTGCAACTGTCATAAATGAGTCAGATGCCAAATGTTGATCATGTGACCATGGGATGCTACAACAGTCATAAGTGTAAGAAATGATCATAAGTCACTTTCTTCAGTACCATTGTGATTTTGAACATCACTAAATGAACTGTTGTAAATTGGGGACTACCTGTATTTTATTGTAACTGATTCCTAGAACAAAATACCTTGTTAGTTTCACACATCCCACTGTTGGAAGAAACTTCCTTCTGGGTTCTGCTCCAAGTGGGGAAACAGACACTGGAAACATGGAGACTGCTTGGAAAGATGGTTTAATGGTAGACAGGATCACATGGCTTGAGTTCCTGAACAGAAAAGGGCTGATACAGTAAATCTTTGGGTTTTTATGCTCTCTCTGGCTCTGCATTTCTTGGGGGCCCGAAAGAGTATCCTGATTGGTTGTCAGACTCCCAGGGGGTGGGGGCCTTGCTGGCTGATGGTCACATGTGCTTCCCAGGTCACATGTGGTGAGTTTCTGCTGCTATTGTGTAGAGAGCTAATCCTATCTTTGGCAATTCCTACTATGGCTCTGCCTGAAGGAGGCAGATCTTTGTTATGTAGAATAGACTGGCCCAGGCCTTAATGGCCCATTGACAAAGGGTGGGGGCAGGAAGGTGGGAGCTGCTTTGTCTGTAAAATATGCTTCTCATATTTCTCATCCAGGGAAATATAATATTCTGCCTTTTTCATATTTCCTAAAATATTTCACTCTTCCAGGAAAGGGGTGGGTGCTAACTTCCTACGCCACAAAGTCGGAACCAAATAAACTGGATTATAATGCAGCATTGCAGGCTAATTCTGCCTACTGCTGGCAGTTCAAATCTCACCAGGCTCGAGGTTGACTCCACCTTCCATCCTTCGGAGGTCAGTTAAATGAGGACCCAGATTCTTGGGGGCAATATGCTGACTCTGTAAACCGCTTAGAGAGGGCTGTAAAGCAGTGAAGCGGTATATAAGTGCTATTGCTATTATGGCTTAGTAGTGGGGTGTGAAAATTCAGACCTTTGCTTTGTTTCTGGTGATCAGTGCTGGAGCTGTTTCCCACAAGTTCTTCCATAAAACTGAGATGGGAGGTTTTTTGACAGCCACAGCCTTTATAACAAGTATTCAGTAATCGTGAGAGAATCAAAACATCTCCACTTTGCCATAGAGGTTCTTTCCAGGAATTGCAAATTACTTTTTCAACTACGCAAAGGCCGCTGTGCCTTGAAAAACAACACCTACCCCTTAGTAAAGTAATCATCATTAGCTTCTATGGATAGGGGAAAAGAGAGACTTTGGCTTCTTTGATGTGATCCTTTGTAAGAATGACTATTAGATGAGAATTGTCCACTGACTTTTACAGTGAGGAATGTGATGTTTTGGTATTCCTTGAAAAATCCGGCCACTTGATCATTGAAATACCATGGCTGGTATTCACTAAGTACCTGTATGATGAAAGGGCAGAAGGATCAGCTGGGGAGAAACCTGCCTCCCATCCAATGAACTGGAGATCCCAACTTTTTGAACTAATGGACACCTCCTCTAGGAGTTTTTACCAATGGCTCCCCATCAGAAAACACTCATGCCGTCTCATGTCGCAGGGAAGAGATAATTGATGTACTAAATGTTTGTTTGTCTAAAAATTAAACTTTTTTAAAAAAGAAAACACTCATGAGGTTTTTTTCTGCCACTTCTTTTAGCCTCCCTGGAGAACGGTTCAACTGTCAAATAGCTTTTCCTGTTAACTACTAATATCCAGTAGAGCCCATTTTTAGTCTATGGTAGCCCAAAATCAAGAGTCTGATAGCACTTTTTCCAACAATTAAAGGTGTAAGCTTTTGTGAGCTACATATATCTGATGAAATCACTCTTACCTCACAAAAGTTTATGCCAATTTGTTAGTCAGAAAAGATGTTACCAGACTCCTAATGATTTCTGCTTAACTTTTAGCTGATAGCTACTTTTGTGTAATTTAAATCCATTGTTTGATGTCATGCCCTGTGGAACAAGGCTTTAACCATCTGTATGGCATCTGTTTTACCAGTGGATAGGTTTTAACCATCTGTATGGCATTGTTAGAAGGGAGGAGAGGTTTCCCCCCCCCCCCGAGGATTCGAATTTCCCGGCTGGGAGAGCGTTCCGGCGCCACGCAAAACCGCGAGAGAAGCAAGCTGCATGAAAGCAAGTTTTCTTTATTTTTCAGGAAGTCAGATCGAGCGATGTCGCAGACCAGCGTTCCTGGGTGAGCTGACATCTTTACCAGGTAAGCATACATTCTTATACTCTCTTGATCAAAGGGAATCCTTTGTTTTCTATTGTTACTTTTGTCTATGTTTCCTTTGTGTGTGTGCTCTGTTTTTCTTATTCTGATTGTTTCCTACTTCAGACTAGGTGGTGTTTGTGTTATCTGATTTGGTATTCTTTTGTTTTCTCCTGATTCATTATTTGCTTCCTCCCTTAAGATGATCATGTTATTATTTGGTAAGCCCTTACCTCCGGTTTGACTCTTATCATATTGCTTTGGGTTATTGATTAAATCTTTTCCTTGGTTAATCCCCTGCCATACCTTTTGTTTTTATTCTGCTGTTAATAGTTTCTTTCCTGATCTTGTCTAGAGTCTTTGTGTATCGTTTCCTGGGATTTCCTTTTTAATTCTATCTGACTCTGATATCTATGTGTTCTATTTTGGGAAGGTCATTTCCTTATGTCTGGGTTTTCCCCTTCATGAGTTGATGAGGTTTTGACACTGTCTTGGTGGTGTTCCCTTCCTACAATCCCCACTTTTTTTTCTCTCTTTTCTGTGTGTGTGCATGTGTTAAATGGGTGTCTCTTGGTCTTCTGTTCCTTGGGTTACTTCTGAATCGGAGTAGATCTGGTACTCCTGATCAATCTGGACCATCATGAGGGCTGTTTGATTATGTCCTGCTTTTCTCTGGGGAAGATCTGGCTTACATGCCCTTATGCAGCTATGGCAGGGAGGGATGCAATGACAGAGACAACACAAAAGGCCTCCCAGTACACAGATAGTGACCGCACCTGTTAGGGCAATTTTGAGCCAAGAGAAGTCTGGTAACCAAGAAAAAAGCCAAGAAAGATCTAGGGATGGCTGGCTATGGCCAATGTTTTGTGCCAGTTCCTCTAGGTGGTTGACTTCTGTGTCTACAAGTTTTGAGTTTTGTTCCAAGTCAAAACAGCACAACCCTTTAAATTCTTCGCAGCCATGATGGTGTTTTAGTAATAAATAATCAATCGCTGCACGATTCTCAAGGGTGGCCTCCCTGACTTGTCTCAATTCTCTATTTAGGGCATCCAATGCGTGGGAAGTCGAATTTAAACTTTTTGCTAGGGTACATGCCAAGCTATTTAGGTTTCTGGAATTCCGGACCGCTAGTCCTGGCACTCCCACTAGCGAAACAGCCAATGAAACATATTCTGCTTTAGTGAGTAAACTTACTTGAGAGTCACAGTCTGCCTCTAGGGAATGAAAAGCTCTCCTGTGTCGTCTCTGTAGGGATGGCATTAGCATGGTCAGTTTCCCTAAGGTGCATGGCCCTCCTGTTGAGTTGGCTGGCAGATATGAATAGGCTTGTAGTCCACACAGTATGAACCAGCCATGAGGGAGCCTCAAGTAGCTATAAGAAAAAGGGATCTGCTCTGTATTATTACATCTCAATTCAGTATTATTTAAATTGATGCAATTTCCATTTCCCAATTTGTTGCACCCATAAATTTCAAAACACGAGGATGAGGCAGAGACAGCAGCCACATGGAGGGTGTACATGTCAAGATCTTTTGTTATAGAAATATTTCCCCACTCATAAATGGTTGAGTATGGTTGTGTGATAGGGAAATGTCTAAGCCACGTGTGATTGAGTATAGCCTGTGGCCCTATTGCTACTCCTATTAAACATGTTTTTAAAATGTCTTTTACTGATTTCCCCCCTGCTAAACAAAATTCTGTGGTGTTCAGTATCTCTTTTGCCAGATATTCCCAGATGTTCCCTTTTTCTGGGATAAGGTTTGGTTCTAGGAACCCTGTTACTTGACAATATACCATAAAGGTTACATAGCATGCTTGCAATAGATTTTTGTTTTCCCATTGTACAATTCGATCCCCCCCCCTTAAACAAATACTAATAATAAAAAAAGAGAAAAAAAAAAGGTAAATATGTGTATCCAGATAGCCAAAATGGTGTTAAAGGTGATATTACTGGTTAAGTTCGTTGTGTTCAAAAAATGCTTGCAAGGTCCATTCTTCTGTGCCTGGGTTTTTCTTCAGCCTGATTGGGGGGGATCTCTGGGCTGTTGTCCACCACTGCAGGTTTGGCGTGTGTCCAGTGTATCCAGCTGTCCTTCTCTGCTACTCGGATAGCTGTCTGGGTTGTTAGCAGAACTTGGTAGGGTCCTGTCCACTTCGGTTGCAGTGGTGAGGTCCTTGTGAAGGATTGGATCCACACGCTATCACCTGGCTCGAACGGGTGCAGGTTTTCCTCCAGGGGCAGCGTCTGTGTCAGGGCACTCTGTGTCCACAGCTCCTATAGTCTCCTATGTAAGGCTGAAAGATATGAAGAAAGGACCATATCCCCCCTGTCCAGGCTGAGAGACTGTGGGTCAAGGCCTTGTAGCGTGTCAGGTGGACGGCCAAACAGAATCTCGAAAGGGGAGATTCCCATGTCCCTTCTCGGTCTCGTCCTTATATAGAATAAGGCAATGGGCAAGACTTGTGGCCAGGAGAGGTGTGTCTCCTGGCAAAGCTTGCTTAATAGTGTTTTCACCTCGCGGTTCGCACGTTCTGTCCCTGCCGACGAACATGGAGAACGTGGGCAGTGAAGATTTTGTGTTATGCCTAGCGCTTGGTATATGTATGTTAGGACTTGTGCTATGAAATGTGTCCCTCTGTCTGTATCTAAGATTCGTGGCACACTGAATCTTGGCACTACATCTTTAATGAGGTGTCTGGCAGTTTCCAGGGCCGTGGCGTGGCGGCATGGGAAAGCCTCCACCCAGTGTGTCAGCTGGTCCCTACACACGAGGGCATACTGGTATCCATTGGCTTTGGGCAATTGGATATAGTCCATTTGTATTGCCTCAAATGGTCTTTGTGCCCATGGCCTCCCTCCCTCATAGATGGCTTTTCGGGATGTGCTATTGTTGGCTTGGCATGTCTGGCAACTGCTGGTTACTCTGGTTGCCTCTGTGTATATACCTGGTGCATGCCATACTCTCCTAGCAGCATCCACTATAGCCTGGGTCCCACAGTGACCTTTTGCATGTAGCCTCTGACAGATTAAGCGTATGAGGCGGCGTGGGGCAATAGGTCTACCATCTGGGACTCTCCAAAACCCATCTGAAAATGTTGCACCTAATTTATCCTCCCACATCTGTGCTTCTCCCTGCTCTAGGAAGTCCCTGTACTGAATTTCAGGATCAACTCTCATTGTTGGGGCAGCGATGTTGTAGGGAAGGGGTTCTGTAGCTACCCACTTGGCTGTTGTATCAGAATAGTGATTTCCTTTAGTGACCATGGAATCATCTGTTTGATGGGCTCTACAATGGATGATTGCAAGGGCTTTCGGTAGCTGGATGGCTTGTAATAGTTGGGAGACTTGGGTGGCATGTGCAATTTGTTTTCCTGCTGATGTTAGGAACCCTCTCTGTTTCCACAAGGCTCCAGTAGCATGGCAAACTCCAAATGCATATTTGGAGTCTGTATAGATGTTAGCAGATAGATGCCTAGCTGCTTCACAGGCTTTCGTTAGAGCAATGAGTTCAGCAGCTTGGGCGCTAAAAGAGGGGGAAAGTGGTTCTGCCCAAATGATCTCGTAAAGAGATACTACCGCAGCTCCAGCAACCCTGTTTCCCTCATGAATGAAGGAAGAGCCATCCGTAAAAACTTCTAAGTCTGGGTTTTGCAAGGGGGTGTCGGTTAAATCTGGGCGAGGCAATTCTGCATCCTGTATTAGGTGGAGGCAGTCATGTAAGTGATCATCTGTTTGATCCGTGGGAAGCAAGGTAGCAGGATTTAAGGTGCTACATCTTTCAAATGTTATGTGGTCTGAAGTAAACAATTCAGCCTCGTATTGTGCTAAGCGTTGTTGCGTGAAGGCTTGGGTCTGTGATTTTAGAAGAATGGCAAAAACCTCATGAGGCACTTTTAATGTCAGAGGTTGCCCTAGAACGAGATCTTTGGTTCTTTTTACTATTTCAACGGTTGCCGCTACTGCTCTTAAGCATGGGAGTGTCCCTTGGGCTACCGGGTCTAGTCTAACAGAATAGTATGCGACTGGTCTCTGCCCTGGACCGAAGCGCTGGGTCAGGACTCCAGACGCGATGCCTAGTTTTTCGTGAATGAATAGGGTGAAAGGCTTGTTGTAGTCTGGGAGACCTAGTGTGGGAGCCGAAGCCAGGGTCTTTTTAATTCTTGAGAGGTTTTGCTCTAGAGATTTAGTCCATGTTATGAGGTCTGGCATGTCCTGTTTTGTTAATTGTATTAAAGGTTTCGCCATTTCCCCAAAAGACGGGATCCAGGGGCGGCAGAATCCCAGAACCCCCAGGAGTGCTCTGACTTGTCGTTTAGTGTGGGGGCGTTTCATTGATAATATGGTTTCTACTCGGCTTGGAGCCAATTTCCTCACCCCTGGGCCAATGATATAACCTAAGTATGTTACTTCCTTTTTTAGGTATTGTAGTTTTGAGGGGGAGGCTTTGTGTCCCCTCTCAGCCAGGGATTTCAGCAAGTGAAAGGTGTCAATTTTACATGCCTGTTCACTGTTAGAGGCTAGCAGGAGATCATCTACGTATTGGACTAAGGTTGATCCTTCTGGCAGTGTGATGGAAGAGAGGTCTGCCTTCAGGATCTGGGAAAATAGGGTGGGGGATTCTGTGTAGCCCTGAGGGAGGCGGGTCCACGTGTACTGCTGTTCTTCCCAGGTAAAAGCAAAAAGGTACTGGGAAGCGTGGTCCACGGGAATACTAAAGAAAGCGGAGCATAAATCTACAACAGTAAAATGGGTAGCTGAAGCCGGCACCTCCGTAATTATCGTGGCCGGGTTCGGTACGATCGGCGCTCGGGGAATTACATGCAAATTAATTAACCTTAGATCGTGAACAAATCTGAATATTGGGTTTCCATCTTTGTCCACTGTGGATTTCTTCACAGGAAAAATTGGGGTATTGCATGGGGAGGTGCATTTGCGCAAAACTCCCTGCTCCAAATAGGCGTTTATCAGCTTGCGTATGGGCTGGATGGCTTCAGCCTGGATTTTATACTGTGGTATGCAGGGGGGTGGTCCTGGTTTTACTCTGATCGTAACTGGTGTGGCTCCTTTAAGGAGTCCTACCTCTGTCGCATTCCATCCCCATAAAGAGGAAGGTAGGGTTGCCAAATCTGCATGTAATAGTGTGCTGTGAGTGGCTAGTAGAAAGATTTTCCTTCCTGGTATGTCTAAGGCAAGGCCCCCTTTCCCACACCTGATGGTTGCTCCTAATTTACATAGGAGGTCCCTTCCAAGGAGAGAGACTGGAGATTGGGGGCATATGGTGAAAGAATGTTTCAATGAAAAGGGACCTACTTCAACTGTTACATCATTTGTGTATTCTACCGGGATAGCTGTTCCTGCCACTCCCATTATTTTATCAGGAGCTCCAGGTTTTACTGAGTTTCTGTGTGGTGGTTTGACAATTAAAGAGGCAGTGGCCCCAGTGTCTACCAAACAGTCATATTCTTTTCCCCCTATGAGGAGGGAAATCATGGGCTCTCCCTCCGGACCATTCCTTAGGGGAATCGCAAGCCCTTGGAGGGTGGCTGAGAATTCACCCTCGTCTGTTCCTAGTCATGAAGCTTGAGGGTTGTTTTCCCTTTCTATCTCCCAATGATTATTGTTTGGATTAATTCGTTCTTTGTGATAAAATGAGGTGTTTGGAGGTAGGGGTGCCGTTGGTGGTTCCCTGCGGTAATGGTTTCTCTGGCTGTCTTGATTAAATGGGTTGTCCCTATGTCTAACGTCTCGGAGGGGTCCTGTTTGTCGGCGGGGAGGGGGCTGGTTACAGTCCCGGCTTGAATGTCCTAATTCCCCGCATCGGAAACAGTGGCGGCATTTATACGCTGGGCATCCCGTCTTCTCGCACCTAATACATCGTTGCCAATTACTGGGAAACCGCCCTTGGGTTTGCCTGTTGTTACTGTGTATGGCAGCGAATATCTGCATTTCTTCCTGTCTTTCTGTCCTTTTCCTTCTTTCTTTCTCTAATTCTTTCCTTTCCCTTTCTTCCTCCTTGAGTCTGTCTCTCTGGTCATAAACGAAATTCGCAATTCTGCGCAATTCCGAGATTTCTAAGGTGGACCAGTTAGAGACTATTCTGTGAAAGTGTTCTTTAATATCTCGGGCGGATTGGTCAACGAAGGCCGAGGCTAAAATCCTCTGGTCCTTCTGGCAGTTCACATCCAGGTGGGCGTAAGTTGTGGCTGCCTCTATAAGCCTGACCCAGAAGGCATCAGGGTTCTCTTGGTCCCTCTGGGTAACTCGCTGGAATTCTGACCAATTCAGGGGTTTTTTCCCGATCTCTTCCAGGGCTTCCAGTAGGTTTTGTTTTGCCCTGGTATAAGTGCCCCAGTGGGTGTCATCGTTATAGTCCCATTCTGGGTTCTCAAGGGGCCAGGCGACCCTGGGGTGGGTAGCCTGACCCGGGACCCTTATGACTGGTTGTTTAGCAATCTGATCCGTTTTTTCAAAAAGTTTTAACAACTCATCTTTTGTCAAAAAAACATGCAGTAGTTGGTTCATGTCCCCCCATGATGGATTGTGGCTATCTATAATGGTTTTTAGGATCCTGATCACTGTTTGGGGGTCTGCTCTGAAGGTTGGGGCATCTTTCTTCCAGATTACTAAATCTGAGGCCGAAAAGGGTGTGTGTGTTAGAATGTAGTCAGTTTCGCCCCTCTGTCTCCCTGGTACGGGTCTGCTTATTAAGGGGGCCATTATCTTCGCTTCTCTATCTGTTTCTATCTTAGGTGTGTTATTTTCTATGAAGGATTCCTTATTCCTAGCTAGTTCGGCCCAGCAATACCAATAGGGTATGTGCTGGGCTTTAGTCTGGGTCTAAGTGCTTTTAGGATTTTTATATCGAAGGTACCGCTATCAGGCCAAATTTGTTTCCCGTTTTCGTCTCTAAGCAAAGCCCACTTTTGACACAATTTTTCTGCTCGTTTTCGATCCATGCCATTTAAAATGGGCATCCGCCTGGCGTCCCAGGCCTCGAGCAACTCTCCAATCGGGGTTCCTGCCACCCGCGAACTACCGCTACCCATGACCCTGTCTTTTCGCCTGAAGGATCACTTCAGCTTAGCCGGGTGGCCCGCCTCAAGTTTGCAGAGAAAAAGCTCTGGGAAGGACTTCGATTCCCTTATGAAGTACGGGCCCCTTCCGTAGGGAATTCGCCACAGTTTTCAGATCCAAAAAGGGGATCCGGGAGGACCTGCTGACCCCAGCAGTGAGTACTGGCCCCTCCTCACACTATCTCCGTGTCTGGGCTTTGCACCTTCTGAGACGTACACTGGGATTCCCTCTCGCAATTTATTTCCCCCTTCCACGCGCTTCTATTCGCTCGGCTTTCATTCCCTGTGAGGCAGAAAGTCCTACATTTGGCGATCCCCCCTTGCTTTCTCTGTCCTACCGGTCACGGCTCGGTGGAGCTAGCAGTAGGCAGAGGTGCAGCTAGGGATCATTCAAAGGGGTAGGATCAGGCTGCTGTCCAGGTGAAATCCCACATGCACACACTCACTCACACACTCTCATACGCCCCATATTCTAGGGATTTTATTGTAATTTAAAGCGGTACTTACCTGCTTTCAAGCAGCTGTTGAGGCAAAGGCTCAAAACTCCCTTTACTACCCGACACCTCCGGGCAGGGTCCGTGGATTTTTCCCCGGACAAAGTGGTCCGTGCCGGCTGGGATGAATCTCCAGGCCCCGTCCGGTGGCTGGGTTGGCTGGGAATTCTTCGTGGTCGCCAATTGTTAGAAGGGAGGAGAGGTTCCCCCCCCCCCGAGGATTCGAATTTCCCGGCTGGGAGAGCGTTCCGGCGCCACGCAAAACCGCGAGAGAAGCAAGCTGCGTGAAAGCAAGTTTTCTTTATTTTTCAGGAAGTCAGATCGAGCGATGTCGCAGACCAGCGTTCCTGGGTGAGCTGACATCTTTACCAGGTAAGCATACATTCTTATACTCTCTTGATCAAAGGGAATCCTTTGTTTTCTATTGTTACTTTTGTCTATGTTTCCTTTGTGTGTGTGCTCTGTTTTTCTTATTCTGATTGTTTCCTACTTCAGACTAGGTGGTGTTTGTGTTATCTGATTTGGTATTCTTTTGTTTTCTCCTGATTCATTATTTGCTTCCTCCCTTAAGATGATCATGTTATTATTTGGTAAGCCCTTACCTCCGGTTTGACTCTTATCATATTGCTTTGGGTTATTGATTAAATCTTTTCCTTGGTTAATCCCCTGCCATACCTTTTGTTTTTATTCTGCTGTTAATAGTTTCTTTCCTGATCTTGTCTAGAGTCTTTGTGTATCGTTTCCTGGGATTTCCTTTTTAATTCTATCTGACTCTGATATCTATGTGTTCTATTTTGGGAAGGTCATTTCCTTATGTCTGGGTTTTCCCCTTCATGAGTTGATGAGGTTTTGACACTGTCTTGGTGGTGTTCCCTTCCTACAGCATCTGTTCAGGTACTGGTTGTGTAACCATATTCTCTCATCATCTTTTCTCAATACTAAATATTTGGGCTGTGTGTTTGGAATACAAAGGAGAAAAGATGTTTCAGAGCATGCTCATGTAGAAACTGCTGCTTTTTTTTCCAGGATCACATAATTACCTCCTTAGCTGCAGTTTGCCTAATTAATTAACTAACCATCCAGCCCATAGGTCTGTAGAGATTCTCAGTCATCCAGGTCATGGTTTTCCCAAAGGTGCTTTTTCAGGAGGCAACTGGACTTCCTTGTTTTTTCTTTTGAAGATGTTTCACTTGCATCCAAGAAACTTCAGCTCTGACAGTGGCCTCTTCAGCTCCATTCTCCACTATCCTGTCAGAGCTGAAGAAGCTTCTTGGATGAGAAGCGAAACATCTTCAAAAGAAAAAACAAGAAAATCCAGTTGCCTCCTGAAAAAGCATCTTTGGGACATCCAGCCCATACTAAACTGCCTTACATTAATTACATTGTGGGATAGTTTGAGAAATTCTTGACTGAAGTTAAGATACTTTAGGGCATTTTCCACAATTTTATTAGGGCCGTTTCCTAGCCTTAAAAAAGAAGAGTAAAGCAAGATTTGATTGTATCAGATACATCCTTTTTTCTGGTAATTGCCACATCATTTTCCAGAGCTTATAACCAGATTTCTCTATGTTCTACTTAAAACCATCTATCTATTTATTTATCAAACTTATATGCCCATATCACCAAACATTACTCTGGGGAGTACACAACAAATAAAACAACAAATGTAAAAAAGTAATATAAAACATATTATATTACTAAATATTACAAAAACCAAATAGAAACCATAATTGGAAAGGATAAGAATGGCCACTAAGAATAGATGGCTAAACAGATCTCTGGGTGCCCTAGGTTTGGTAACAAGCAAGTCTTGAGGGCCTATTGGACTATCAAAAGGGGGAGCTAATCTAATTCCTGGGCCAAGGGATAGAGTGGGTGTCCCAGCAGAGGGGATGGGCTGAGATGGGGACTGACCCAAAGTCCTTAGAACTCACAGTCTCCCATTTCCAATTCAGTGCCATGACCACTACACCAAACTGGCTCTCACCACAAAAATTAAGCTTAATTAACAGTTACTTACCATTTTGGAACTTAAGACTCTCTTTTTAGACCCCATTATCAGGTTTGGTTTTTCTCACACTATTTGATAAATGCAGGCCATTTATTAGAAGGGAATTAACTGAAGATTTCCAGAATGTTCCTTCTTCCTTTGTCTCCCAATAGCCCAAAAGAAAGCTGCACTCCCCACTGGTCTCTTGCCTGTTTTCTTCAACAGAATAATTGAAGGGCCTTTGAGAAGCACCCCTCTTTGGGGTGGAGCCATTTTTTTTAAAAAAAAAATTAATTTGATTTATATGCCGCCCTTCTCCAGAGACTCAGGGCGGCTTACAATGCGTTAAGCAATAGCCTTCATACTTTTGTATATTTTATACAAAGTCACCTTATTGCCCCCACAATCTGGGTCCTCATTTCACCTACCTTAGAAAGGATGGAAGGCTGAGTCAACCTTGAGCCTTGGAGAGATTCGAACCAGCAGAAATTGCAGGCAGCTGTGTTAATAACAGGGTGCGTATACCACTGTACTATTAAGGCTCTCTTCACATTTCAGAAATGTGAAGAATAAATAAATAGCTGCAATACAGATAGTCCTCGACTTACAATCACAGTTCAGCCCAAAATTTATGTCACTAAGTGAGACATTTGTTAAGTGAGTTCTGCCCCATTTTATAATGTTTATTAAGTGAATCACAGCAGTTAATAATACTATTAAGTGAATCTGGCTTCCCCTTTGACTTTGTCAGAAGATCACAAAAACTGAATCACCTGACCCTGGGATGCTGCAACTGTCATAAATATGAATCAGTTGCTAAGCATCTGAATTTTGATCACGTGACCATGTAGATGCTGCAACAGTCGTAAGTGTGTAAACATTCACAAGTCACTTTTTTTAGTGCCATGTAACTTTGAATTGTCACTAAATAAATGTTGTAAGTTGAGGACTACCTGTATTTGTTGCAAATCTTCCATTCCTAAATCAGATTTTTTATGCCCAAAAGGAAGAAACATTTTCCTCAGATACTTACAGGCTGATTTAAAGCATCAGTGAATTTTCCACCCCCAAAAAAGTTGCATGCCATGTCCACATCACCATTATAAACCAGTGCACGAAGATTTTGTGTCAATAACAACTTGTAGAAGGGAGCCATATCCGTATATTGTCCTTGGTAGGTAGCAGATATCTGTGAGCTGTAACAAGAGAAGATCATGAAAGGGCTGTCTCTTCTTTCTTCCCACCATTAAAATTAGATGAGCATGCATGTGCTAAGTACGAGTGACCAGGAAGTTCTCACTTGCCTTTCCACTAAGGGAACTCTTTCCTGCTCATATAGGCCAGCAGAAGTCATCTGAGTGCCAAGTTGGACGAAGAAAAATATTACGCACTCCTCATGTCTCAGAGAAAGTAAAAGAGAACTCACTTAACGATCACAATTGGAACCAGAATTTTCACTGCTAAGCACCATAAATTATGGCGTGATTGTGCCTTAGCATCAGAAATTTTGGTGTTCCCAATTACCATTAAGCAAATCACTGCATTCGAATTCCGAGTTCCGAGTTCCGAATTCCGAATATCAATATCAGCTACTAGATGGTTCGATTAGTCTTTCGCCCCTATACCCAGGTCGGACGACCGATTTGCACGTCAGGACCGCTACGGACCTCCACCAGAGTTTCCTCTGGCTTCGCCCTGCCCAGGCATAGTTCATCATCTTTTGGGTCCTAGCACGCGCGCTCACGCTCCACCTCCCGACGGAGCGGGCAAGACGGGCCGGTGGTGCGCCCTCTGCTCGGAGGCCTCGGGATCTCACCTCGGCCGGCGCGCGCCGGCCCTCACCTTCATTGCGCCACGGGGCTTTCGTCGGCAGCCTCTGACTCGCGCGCGTGTTAGACTCCTTGGTCCGTGTTTCAAGACAGGTCGGGGGCGGCCGACGTCGCCGCGGACCCCGGGCGCCTTGCACGGACCCGTCCCCGCCCGGCAGCGCGACGCAGTTGGGGCGCACTGAGGACAGTCCGTCCCGGGAGACAGTCGCGTCGGGGGCGGGGGGGCCCGGCCCCTGCACATGCCGGCCCCTGCGCCGCCTGCCGGCCGGCCCCCACAAAGGTGGCGGCAACGGGAGTGGCGGCGGGGAGCCGGCGGGGGAGGCGGGCGCGGCGGTGGTCTTCTCCCTCGGCCCCGGGATGCGGCGAGAGCTTCTGCCGGCGGGCTGTAACACCCGCCGCCTGGCGAGGGGCGGCGGGCCACCTGCCCGTCTGAGGCCTTCCCAGCCGACCCGGAGCCGGTCGCGGCGCACCGCTCCGGGGGAAATGCGCCTGACGGGGGCCGGAGCTGTCCGGGCGGCGGTCCCCTCCCGGAACCCCCCTCCCCGCGAGGGGGCGGTGGGATGGAGGGGATCCGCTGGCCCGGCACGGCCAACCTCACCCACCGGGTTGAATCCTCCGGGCGGACTGCGCGGACCCCACCCGTTTACCTCTTAACGGTTTCACACCCTCTTGAACTCCCTCATCAAAGTTCTTTTCAACTTTCCCTTACGGTACTTGTCGACTATCGGTCTCGTGACGGTATTTAGCCTTAGATGGAGTTTACCACCCGCTTTGGGCTGCATTCCCGAGCAACCCGACTCCGAGAAGACCTGGTCCCACCGCGCCGGGGCCGCCACCGGCGTCACACCGTCCGCGGGCTGTGCCTCGATCAGAAGGACTGGGGCCCCCCGCCAGAGCGCCGCCGGGGAGTGGGTCTTCCGTATGCCACATTTCCCGCGCCCCACCGCGGGACGGAGATTCGGCGCTGGGCTCTTCCCTCTTCACTCGCCGTTACTGAGGGAATCCTGGTTAGTTTCTTTTCCTCCGCTGACTAATATGCTTAAATTCAGCGGGTCGCCACGTCCAATCTGAGGTCGCGGTCCGAGAGGAGAGGATGGCGCACGCGGAGGGGGAAGGACGCACGCGGTCCGCCGGTCCCCCGGTCAGATCGCGGGACCCACCCCTCGCGGCGCCTCGAGACCGGCCCGGGGCGCCGACCCTCCCGCGAGGGCCCGCGGGTAAACGTCTGCGCGCGGCGAGCGGTCGACGGGCGGGACGTGCCATCTCTTGCGACGCGGGCAGCGACGGTGAAACCGCAGACAGCTGCGCGGAGCGGGCACGCCCCGACCCGACCAACCGGCCGTGCCCGTGGGACGCCGGAGCCGACTCGGGAAGACGGGGCCCGTTGCGACGCCGCGGGACCAGTGGCGGCCTCCCACGGAGGGGAGGAGCCGAGGCCTCAGGGGCGACCGCGCTCGGGGCGTCCCCGGACGGGACCAATGCGCGCGCACAGAACGGGCGAACTTCCCCTCGCTCCACCGCCGAGGCCGGGAGCGGGGCTGGCCGGTGGAGGGGGCCGGACGCCGGCAGGGTCTGGACTTGGGGGGACGGAGGCCCGGAGGCCCGCGAACCCCAGCCGCGCCGGAGGCGGCGCTCGCCGGACCCGCCAGGGACTCGGACGCCGACCCCCGCGCCGCACACGGGGAGGCGCCCGGACCCGGGCGGGAGGGCGGGGTCGCGCTTGCGGCGATTGAACCGTCGGCGATGCTCAGACGGGCATAGCCCCGGGAGGAACCCGGGGCCGCAAGTGCGTTCGAAGGGTCGATGATCAATGTGTCCTGCAATTCACATTAATTCTCGCAGCTAGCTGCGTTCTTCATTGACACACGAGCCGAGTGATCCACCGCTAAGAGTTGTCACTGTCGGTTAAGCCGTGGCGGGGCGCGCCCGCCCACGGAAAGATAAACAAGACAAGACGCAAACAGCTGGGTTTCAAGGCATAAAGGACCGGGCGCTCGGCTCGGCCCGGGACCCCTCTGCTCGGGAGGTCCCACGGCCGCCGGGGGGTGACTTAGGGAGTCGAGGCGGAGCTCCCCGGTCCCCGGCCTCGCCATGCAAGGCAGCTCGAGGCTTTGAACCGCCGCCGACCCCTGGGAGGGGGGTGACGTCTCGGGTACCCGGCCCACGTGTTTGGGGAGGGAAACTGGCGGCGCGGAAAGAGGCTGACCCCTCCGGCGCGGCGACCGTGACGCCGCTGGCCTCGGACGGGCGGCGCGCCGACCGCGCACGGAAGGGGACGCCCCGAGCAGAGAACGGCCGCAGCGGCCGCCCACTTCTCCACCCTTCGGGCCTGCGGAAGTTTCCCTCCGATCGGTCCGACGCACCCGAGGGGGAGAGGAGCGGGAACCGGCCCGGCCCGCGGGGTCCGGCTCTCGGTTGCAAAGACGGACGGAAGGACGGACGAAGCAAGAGAGAGGAGGGGGGAGCGTTGCGCTCGGTCACCGTGCGGAGGCCGCGGGAGGAGGAGAGCACCCCAGAGCGGGAGGCTCGGAAGCTCGTGATGGGGGTCGACCCGTCGAGCCCCACCTGGGAAAGCTGGGGTCACGGCCCAGCCAACGACGGCGGGGGAAGCCTTCATCGCAGCGCCGGAGCACACGCACCACCACCCCCTCGCACCGCGTGACGGCAACTGGCACGGAGGCCCGGCCCCCACGGAGCAGCCCGACGCGCGGCCCCCTTCCCTCCCCGGTCAGAGGGAGGGCAGGTAGCGCGCGCCGGCACCGCCTCGGACGTCCGGGGGACTCGCCTTCCGGTCCCGCACGCACCACGGGCAGGGCGGTGGGCACGGGGCTCGGCGCCGCGAGCGGCGTTCTCCAGTCCGAAACCCCCCCCGGGGGGACGGTCGGACGGGACGACCCGCTGCAGGCCCCAGCCTCTCCTCGGCGTCTCTCGCTCGCTCGCCATGCCCCTCGCGTGCCGAACGGCCGTCGGACGACCCCTTCTTTCTCCCTTCTCGCTAGTTTCTTCCTTCGCGCGACTCGCGACCGGAGCGGGCCGCGACACGGACACGGCCGTGCCGCTCCACCGTGCGCCGACCGGGCGAACGGACCCCGACGCTCCCCGGTCCCGCCGACAGCGTCGACGTCCGTCCGGCCTCGCCTTCTTTCCCTCTGCGCTCTCTCTCTGGGGGGGATGCGCGGGGCGGCGGGAGGGCGGCCACGAGACCGCTCACCCGCCCGGCCCGGTGGGTTGCCGACGGCCGGCCTTGGGCACTCGCCCGGCGAGGCCGCACCGCGGCGCTGGAGGCAGTGTCGGGACGCCTGCGCGTGCGGGACGCCTCCCCAGCTGGGTCCGGTAATGATCCTTCCGCAGGTTCACCTACGGAAACCTTGTTACGACTTTTACTTCCTCTAGATAATCAAGTTCGACCGTCTTCTCGGCGCTCCGCCAGGGCCAAGGCCGACCCCGGCAGGGCCGATCCGAGGACCTCACTAAACCATCCAATCGGTAGTAGCGACGGGCGGTGTGTACAAAGGGCAGGGACTTAATCAACGCGAGCTTATGACCCGCACTTACTGGGAATTCCTCGTTCATGGGGAATAATTGCAATCCCCGATCCCCATCACGAATGGGGTTCAACGGGTTACCCGCACCTGTCGGCGTAGGGTAGACACACGCTGAGCCAGTCAGTGTAGCGCGCGTGCAGCCCCGGACATCTAAGGGCATCACAGACCTGTTATTGCTCAATCTCGGGTGGCTGAACGCCACTTGTCCCTCTAAGAAGTTGGACGCCGACCGCTCGGGGGTCGCATAACTAGTTAGCATGCCAGAGTCTCGTTCGTTATCGGAATTAACCAGACAAATCGCTCCACCAACTAAGAACGGCCATGCACCACCACCCACAGAATCGAGAAAGAGCTATCCCTCTGTCAATCCTTTCCGTGTCCGGGCTGGGTGAGGTTTCCCGTGTTGAGTCAAATTAAGCCGCAGGCTCCACTCCTGGTGGTGCCCTTCCGTCAATTCCTTTAAGTTTCAGCTTTGCAACCATACTCCCCTCGGAACCCGAAGACTTTGGTTTCCCGGAAGCTGCCCGGCGGGTCATGGGAATAACGCCGCCAGATCGCTAGTCGGCATCGTTTATGGTCGGAACTACGACGGTATCTGATCGTCTTCGAACCTCCGACTTTCGTTCTTTTTTTTTTTTATTGTAAAAGTTTTACAATTACATTTTCACTCCATTTTCACCCCCCTAACCCTCCCCAAACTCCCCAACCCACCCTCCCAAACCCCCCCTGACCCTCCCCTCCCCCCGGACTTCCATAGAATATCATTATCCCCTATACAAAAACCTTGAACCCCCCCAACCCCCATGTCATTTTTCATCTTCACATAGTTCAACTATTTCTATCTTAATATAATATAATACTATCAATAAAAAGCTATTTGATACTTCTTAGTTTGGTATTTGTTCTGCACATAATCTATCCACTTTTTCCATCCACATTCATAAATCTCTTGTGAGCGATCTTTTAAGTATGCTGAAATCTTCGCCATCTCCGCGAAGCTGGCCATCTTCAAAATCCATTCTTCTACGGTGGGCAGAGCTTCATTTTTCCAATATTTACCTATCAACAATCTCGCTGCTGTAATCATATACAAAATCAACTTTGTTTCATCCACTGTAAAACCCTCAACTATACCCAATAAAAGCAATTGTGGAGAAAATTGGATTTTTTTCTTTAAAACATTCTGCATGACCCACCAAATTTTTATCCAAAAAGCCTTAATTTTCTTACAAGTCCACCAAATATGATAATATGTAGCATCTAAACAATCACACCTCCAACATTTTGGCTGAACATTAGGGTACATACACGACAATTTCTTAGGATCTAAATGCCATCTATAAAACATTTTGTAAAAATTTTCCCTCAAATTCTGTGACTGTGTAAATTTAACATTCTGAACCGAAATTTTTTCCCATGTTTCCAACATCACTGGTTCTTCAAAATTTTGTGCCCACTTAATCATACAATCTTTAACTAATTCAGTTTCCGAATCCCTTTCTAACAAAACATTATAAAGCCTTTTAATATGCATTGGACCTTTCTCTTTTATATGTCTAACCAATTCTTCCTCATGCAACATAATACCAGTTCTTTGGTCCTCTTTCCATCTCAATTGCAATTGATTATATTGTAACCAAGTTAAATTAATCCCTTCAGCCAACAGTGTCTGTAATGTCTTCAGCTGCCATCTGCCCGCATCTGTAAAAAGAACCTCTTTGTATAAAAACCCCCCGAGTGACATTATATTTGTATTCTACAGGATATGACCAAGATCCAGCCATAACGGTATTTTGTAATCCCATTTGAGTCGGTGCTTCTTCCATACTCTCATCAAAGAATCTCTGAATATATGGCTTCTAAATACTTTATCCACTTTATTATCGTAAAATAAGTAAGCATGCCATCCAAATTCCAAATCGAAACTTTCTGCGTTCAGTATTCCAGTCTTTTTCCCTCCAAACCAATCACTTGTTAAAGTCAATGCTGCTGCGTCATAGTATAATTGTAGGTTTGGAAGTTTAAGGCCTCCCCTTTCCGGGGCATCTTGCATGATTTTCAATTTCACTCTCGGTTTTTTCTCATTCCAGACAAACTTATTCACTCCAGTTTGCCAAACTTTTAATTGTTTATCACTTTTAAGCACCGGAATCATTTGAAACAAAAAAAGAAATCTTGGCAAAACATTCATCTTAACTGCTGCTATTCTTCCAAGTAAAGACAGCTGCAGTTTTTTCCAAGTTTCCATATCTTTCTGCACCTCTTGCCACAACACCTCATAGTTATTTTGAAACAGTTTCATGTTTGATTCTGCAACCTGAACTCCTAGATATTTAACCTTTGGTACAATCTCAAAACCTGCCTTATTTTCAAGTTTGTGTCGTTGATCTTGTGTCATATTTTTAACTATCATCTTAGTTTTTTTCCGATTCAATCTAAAACCTGATACTGTACCATAATCTTGAATAATGTCTTTCATCTGGATTATTGATTCCATCGGCTGTGCTAGGGTAACAACCAGATCATCTGCAAATGCCCTTATTCTGTAATCCTCCTGCCTTATCACTATACCTTTCAAGTTGTTCGAATCCCGTATTATATTCAACAAGACTTCTAGTGTTAAAATAAATAACAGTGGGGATAACGGACAGCCTTGTCTGGTTCCTTTTTCAATGTTAAACTCTGATGTCAGACTTCCATTAATAATAATCTGTGTCTTTTGCTCTTGGTAGATTGCTGAAACCGCCTGTATAAATTGGTCTCCAAATCCCATTTTTTTTAAAGTCTTTAGTAGAAAATTCCAATCCACTCTATCAAAGGCCTTCTCCGCATCCAAAAAAACCAGCACTGCAGAGATCTGTTTATTCTTCTCAAGATATTCCAGTAAATCTATAACTTGCCTTACATTGTCCTTCATGTATCTACCCTCTATGAACCCAGCTTGGTCGTCATTAATCACCTCTTGAATTACTGGCATCAGTCTGTTGGCTAATACTTTTGCATAAATTTTATAGTCATTATTTAGAAGAGATATTGGTCTATAATTTTCCGGTTTTTTAGGACCTGCTTGTTCTTTTGGTATCAAAGTAATATATGCTGATTTCCATGATGGGGGTATTTTACCCCCTTGTTGTATATTACAAAATAAGTCTCTAAGTTGTTCCACCATTTCTGCTTGTAAAGTTTTATAATACACTGCTGTCAATCCATCTGTTCCAGGAGCTTTAGCTGTTTTCAATTGTTTAATTGCTGCAATTATTTCCTCAACTGTTATAGGGTAATTCATTCTTTCTTTTTGTTGGCTAGTAATTTTTGAGACTCTTTTCTCTTCTAGATATTTTTCTATAAGTCCATTCTGTATGTCATCTTTAGCATATAATTTAACGTAGTAATCTACAAAGGCTTCTTTAATCAGTTTTTGTTGGAAAATTTCTTTCCCCCCAATGTCAATACTCTCAATAGTCCGTATACTCTGCTTTTTCCTTAAGGTATAAGCCAACCATCTCCCCGGTTTGTTGGCATTACAAAACGTATTATGCTTCGCATATTGTAGATTTGTTGCAGCTTGTTCCGCCAAAAGCATTTGAAACTGATCTTTCAAAAGTTTTATAGCACCACGTATTCTTTCATCTGTTGGGTTTTTAATAAGTAACTGTTCCTTATTCTTTATTTCTGCTTCCAATTCGAGTCTTTTCCTTTGTCGATTCTGTTTATGTTTGAGGTTCATATAAATAAGTACCCCTCTCATATAAGCTTTGCTCGCGTCCCATACTATTTCAATTGGGGTACCCTTATTCAAATTCATTTCAAAAAATTCTTTCATCTGTTTTTTAAGTTCTATTATATTTTTTTCATATCTGAACAAATTTTCATTTAGTCTCCATGACCTTCTCTCAGACTTTCCCATCTCGATTTCTATCCATACAGAGCTATGATCAGTTAAAGTTCTT
>JAKOOJ010000014.1:23847736-23852736 GCA_022577455.1 Arizona elegans
CCTGGCCCTGGGGGTTTTCCGCGACGGGCAGCCGTCCCGGTCTACCGGGCCGCTCGGGCGGGTCCGCCTTACCGGGGCCTCGGCCGGACTAGAGTCTTTCTGTTCCCCCGCCAGGATGGACGTACGGGATCCCGGCTCCAGGGCCGCGGGCCTCAGTCGGGAATCTCCGCCGTCGCCTCGGTGCCCGCGACGGGGCCCAGGGGTGTCCGTGACGGGCAGCCGACCCATTCTACCGGGACCGGTTTACCCGGGCCTCGGCCAGACTAGAGTGTTTCGGTTTCTGTTTCCCTGCCAGGATGGCTGCGAGGGGTTGATTTAAATAGCTGGTTTGAAGTGAAAAGCTTCACTTCAAGTGAACAGTTTGTTACAATTTCTGCCATTTTCCTTCCTCAAAGGATTTGGGTGTAGTTTTCCCAGAGGAACCTCTCGTAGGCCTATCATTTCTAATCTTTTGTTTGTTTTTTTTAATTGCAAAAGTTTTACAATTACATTTTCACCCCTTTCCCCCCCCCGCAACCCACCCCAAACTTCCCAGCCTCCCTAACCCACCCTAACCCTCCCCTCCCGCCAGACTTCCTCACAGTATACTCATGTCAAGTAAAAGGAAAAACCCTCCTTTATATATAAAACTTGAACCCCTCCCTCCCCCTTACAAATTTTCGTCTTCATTACATTAACCTATTTCTATCTTAATATAACATTTTCAAATAATTTTTCATCCTAATTGCCTTAAAAATATTTCTATCTTAATATAACATTTTCTAATAAATTTTCATCCTCAACCTTAAAATATTTCTATCTTAATATAGCATTTTCAAATAAAAGCTATTTGGTACTTCCTAGTTTGATATTTGTTCTGAACATAATCTATCCACTTCTTCCATTCCCATTCATAAGTCTCTTGAGAACAGTCTTTTAAATATGCTGAAATCTTCGCCATCTCTGCAAAACTGGCCATCTTCAAAGTCCATTCCTCAATCGTAGGCAGCGCTTCGTTTTTCCAATATTTACCTATCAACAATCTTGCTGCACCTCCTCTCTGGCATTAGTTTAGTGTAATATTCAAGAAAAGCTTCTTTTATTAATTTCTGTTGAAAGACTTCTTTCCCTCCAATATCAATACTATCAATAGTCCGTACACTCTGTTTCTTCCTTAATGTGTAAGCCAACCACCTGCCCGGTTTATTGGCGTTGCAGAATGTATTATGCTTCGCATATTGTAAATTTGTTGCAACTTGTTCCGCTATAAGCATTTGGAATTGGTCTTTCAGAAGTTTTATAACACCAAGTATTCTTTCATCTGTTGGATTTTTAATAAGTAACTGTTCTTTGTTCTTTATTTCTGCTTCCAATTCAAGTCTTTTCTTTTGTCGAATCAACCTATGTTTAGAGTTCATATATATGAGCACCCCTCTCATATAAGCTTTGCTTGCATCCCACACAATTTCCATTGGGGTGCCTTTATTCAAATTCATTTCAAAAAACTCTTTCAAATACTTTTTAAGTTCTATTATATTTTTTTCATATCTGAATAAGTTTTCATTTAATCTCCAAGAGCGTCTCTCAGTCTTGTGTATCTCAATTTCTATCCACACTGGGCTATGATCAGTCAAAGTTCTTGGCAGAATCTTTGTTCTTTTTGTCCTGATAAGTAAATCATCAGACAACAAGATAAAGTCAATCCTGGAAAAAGATCTATGTCTATCAGAGAAGAAAGTATAATCCAGTTCTTTTGGGTTATGTATTCTCCAAATATCTTTTAGTTCCAAATCTTCTTTCATATCGAAGAAAGTCTGTGGTAATCTAATCCTTGACTTCGCCAAAGTCTTTTTATCTAGTTTAGAGTCAATTACACCATTCCAATCTCCCATAATTAAGATAGATCTGTAATCCCATTGAAGTATTTTCGTATGCAACATTTTATAAAAATAGTCCTGTTGTTGGTTAGGAGCATAAATCCCTATCAAGAGAATTTGATTATTAGCAGAAAGTAATTCAATTGCTACAAACCTGCCATCTTGATCAGCTTCTATAAGTTTGGCTGTTAATTTTTTGTTTACGTAAATAACCACACCATTCTTTTTTTGGTTAGTTGAAGATATAAAATGTGTTCCTAGTTTGGGATTTTTCAAATAGTTTTGATCTTGAGCTGTAATATGCGTTTCTTGTAGACAAATTATATCATTATTATGTTGTTTTAAATATGCAAATACTTTCTTCCTTTTTTGTGCTACATTCAACCCATTCACATTCCAAGATAAACATTTAATCATCATTATTCTCCTTCTGGAGCAAAGAGCAGAACATTCGGATTTCATCCGAAATCTTCTGTCCAGCTTTCCCCACGGCTCCAGCCTTTTCCTTTTCTTGCTGTAACTTTTCTTTAAGTTGCTTGGCTTTTGCTCGGGTTATACGCTGATCCTTGACTTCAGCCGCCCAAGCCGGCTCCAAAATTGGAGAAGGTTCCAGCAAAGGCTCATCCAGAAAACCTCCTTCAGCACCCTTCAACTCCTCTGATTCCTGTTTAGATTGTTGTTGCAATTCTTGAGGTTGCTTCTTATCACTCTCTTTAATCTCCAAGACTGTAGATGTTCGTGGGGATGGTGTTCTTTCTTTAAAAATTTCAGTATAAAATTGCTCCGCCTTCTCCACAGTATTCAAACGGTGTTTCTCTCCCTTATATCTCAAAATTATGCCAGTTGGGGCGTCCCAACGAAATGGGATTTGATTATTCTGTAGTTCTTTAACAAGAAAACCAAAATCTTTTCTAGATTTCAACATCTTAGGTGGAAGCTCCTTGTAAACTGTAATCTTGGATCCGCTCACTTGCACAGAAGTGAGAAAAGATTTTTGCAGAATATAATTTCTTATTGCTCTGTCTGTGAAATATATGACCACATCTCTAGGCAATTGTCTTTGTCTGGCCACCCACGAGTTGACTCTATAGATTTTGTCTATTTTACAAAGGACCATCTCAGGATCTATTTTTAAAATCACAGCTAAGGCTTCAGCACAGATCTGTCTCAGATCCTGTCTCTCCTCTTCTCTAATTCCTCGAAGCCGTATAGCAAATTCCATTGCCCGGAATTGCATCATAACAATCTCATTCTCAACTCTCTGCATCTTGTCATCAACATCAAAAAATTTATGATCATTATTTTTCATCTTAGCATTAACTTCTAATTTAAATTCATCCACTTTTGACTCAACTTTCATAATAAATCCTGCCAGGCCAGACGCCACATCTGTTATTTTTTTGGTCACCTTCTTTTGGTTCTGCTGCATTTCCTGCATAATTTCCTGTTGAGACTTTTGGATTTTTTCATCTATTTTATTTATTTTATCATCCATTTCTTGTTGAGCTTTTTGAAATTTATCATCCAAAATATTTGAAATGAATTCTTTTAAATCTCCCATATCCAGATCTTTTTTTTTGGGCTTGTGACTGCGTATCCTGTTTGCGTGTGGGGGACCCCCCCCCCCCGTTTTGCCTTCCTGCTTCTTTGAAGCCATCCTGCCACGTAGACTGGCTTTTCTAAAAAGGGAGGTTCCACCTCTTCTACTACCTCCACAGTACCTTCTAAAAAAGTCCCCCAGATTTACTCAAGGCAAAGCTCTAATGCAGCAAAAACATGTAAAAGGGAGAGATTTTCC
Source organism: Arizona elegans (assembly GCA_022577455.1). Classification (NCBI taxonomy): domain Eukaryota; kingdom Metazoa; phylum Chordata; class Lepidosauria; order Squamata; family Colubridae; genus Arizona; species Arizona elegans. Next base: position 23,851,391 of record JAKOOJ010000014.1, read on the forward strand.
TCTTGTTTCTGTTGCAGCCGGAGCAACTTTGTAGCAACTTTTTAACTTTGTAGCAAGACAAAATGACTTCACCAATCCACACCCGCTGATTCGTTTGCTCTAATACTGAGCGCCATATTTTTTCAGTCACTTTCTCTCATTCAGAAACTTTCACTTCCGTATAAAGAATCAGCAAAGGGCTAATACTTGCAGTTCAGAATTTCAGGGTTCGGGTGGATTCGGTGTTTATTTGGATTATTTCCCTCACTCTTTGAAGGTTTCCTGCAGTCGGCTTGTTCTGCGAAAGCAGAGACGTCCCACGCCGCCCGGAGTCTCAGCAGATTGAGAGGGAGCCGCGCCTGTTTCCTCCCCAGAAACAGTTCCCTGGGGGGGTTGCAGGGGCTCTACCTGTACCCTGCTGCCTCTTCTTCATAAATCCTCAGGATTTTGAAGATTTCAAGCCGCTTCGCGATCGAGAAGCGGCTCTACGAGCGGCGGGGTTGGCGGTGCTAAGAGAAGGCACCGTCGCCGCCGAAGACGAGGAAACCGGAAGCCTATCATTTCTAATCTTAACTTCCCTCATTTATTCCATATTTTCCTTCCTCTTGCCGAATGGCCGAATCCAGTCCATTTCTAGTCAAGGAAATTATTTTTATTTCTTCTTCCATTTCTTGCTCATCTATTTGCTTTGTCGAGCAAGTCGTTCTTATACCCCTTTGTTCTTTCTTTAACTGTTTTTGCTCTTGCTCCTTCCCTCAACGCTTTCTCGTCTTGTTCTCTTACTTGGCTCTCTTTTGGCTGTTCTTTCTTCTCCTCCCGTCGTCCGTCCCCACTTTCATCGCTCCATCTTTCCTGTTCTTGGTCATCTCGACGTCGTTTATGAGATCATTCCGCTTTCTCTGTTGAATCTAATCGATATCTTTGCTCTCGCCAGCTCGCTGATATTTCAGTGCCACCTTTGTGCTTTCTCGTCGTGTTTCTCATCCATGGCAATCTCTCTGCTCTCCCTGTCTTCTCGGTAAATCGGATATGAATTTCTCTGGGCGGGTGGTTTCTCATCGCGTGTCTTGTGTGCGCTCTATACGTTTCATCCATCCCATTTAATAATAATAATAATAATAATAATAATAATAATAATAATAATAATAATAATAATAATAATTTTATTTCTATACCGCCCTTCTCCCGAAGGACTCAGGGCGGTGTACAGCCTATTTAATATCCCTCCCTCCCGCTCTCTCTCTCCTTGCTTTCTTCCACTGCTTCTGCTAATATCATTTCCAGAATGATAACCCTGAACCTGAACCTGAACCTAACCCTAACCCCAACCCCAACCCCAACCCTACAACTTTTTTCTCTAACCCTAA